>JAKRZM010001268.1:231381-402295 GCA_036379175.1 Heliconius cydno galanthus
GTGTAACCCACAGCCTGTCGCGTTTACAGTCGCACTCTTGCGCCCTTGCGCCACGATTGGCTTTAATTTATATTTTTTTGCCCATATATGAATAATTCGTGCCACTACACTCCACAATTATTGCATTTTGTAAAGAAAATATTTCAGCAGTCAGCTATGATTAGGTTTGTTTGTATGTTGAAGTTTATTCAGCGATCAAAAGAGCTCCATTAAGCTCAATTCGCTGATATAAAAGAATGCCGACCCGTGCTCTGAACCGGAAGAATCGATTTCTATCTCCTGAACTATTTTGCCCCTAAAATGAACGTGGTGCTCTTGTTCGTATGTGTTTTAGAAAATTTTATTATGTTTTTTCTTTTTATTTATGTTGATTGATAATGAAATTAAGGTGTTTGTTTAACATGAAACGATATGTTTTTAAAAATGTATTAGCATTTATTTAGTTACTTTACATATTTAATAAAAAAAATTCTTAAATAATTTAAAATTGTTCAATCAAAGATTTACTTATTAAAAAAGATGATTAAAAAAGAGGATGTAAAAATTAAATATTCTGAACGTCTAATTTAATCTAAAGTATGTATAAATATGAAAACACTAGTACCCTTTTGTAGCTATTGTTTTGCCTGTCACTGAGTCATTAGTCGCTTCAGCTGTGGCGTTGAGTCTTTCTTCGCAACGCAACATTACGAGAACTTACATATATATGTATATGTGTATATATGTTCGTCCACTCTTCTATTTTTTAATCTAGTCTCTATTCTCAACGCAGTAAGTATTTCGGTTTACTTAACTTCGCTGTATTCTTGGTTCTCTGAGAATGATTGCGCCCATTCTTTTCCATGTTTTTCTTTCGACTCATTTTACTTGTATGTTCCTTCAGATTACAAACTATTATGTGGAAGCTTATGGTATTATTAAGTTTTTATTAAACGAGATATGAAATTCTTGGTCTACAAGGATAAATTATTAAGTCGGATTAAAAGAAGTACGAAAAGTTGTTTGCGTGAACAAGGCCTATAATACGTAAAATCCCGTTTGTCGCTTTTCCGCTGGAATTTTAGAAAAGCCTGTTAGAGCCCACCTACACACCTACACTTCCGCAGGACTCCTCATAAAAAAATTCAGCGTTCTACGCCGCGTAGTTTTGGCTGTGCGTTACTATCAATCACTCAGTAACGCAAGGGTTTTATATAGGTATAATATAGAAATAAAATATATTTATAAAGTTTTTTTGTTCTTCTAAATAAAATAGGCGCAACAAGCGAAAATTCGTAAAAGTTTTTGAAATTCTCGTCGGTACATGTTCGCTATTGTGACGGAGTGCGGAAATATGGAAATGTTTCCTGATGTTTGTGCAACCGCCCTAACTTGTTGTATTGTGGTTGTTCCTACGAAAGCATTGTGGAGATAAAAATAAATATTTTTTTGTTTAACTGCTTCTATTTTTACTGTATTGAGGCATAGAATTTGTGTAGCTTTTTGACGTCAGAATATTGGTATTTTAGTTGCACTCGTTAAGATTTTTCCTACGGCTCTTCTGAGGTAATGCTTTCTTTTCTTACACAAGGAGATAATTTTGATTCTAGTATGCTAGAAAAAATTGTCTCTACTATCTAACCTTCTTACTTATTTGATTGTTTACAGTATAATTCTTTATTGTAGATGCGTTAATAAATATTAGTTTTAACCTGCTTTTAGCTAGTAAAGTCACATTTAATTAAAAGTTTTATTGTCATAAATTTCAATATATTTTTTTACAATTTATTCCAAAATAGTAGGAACAAAGAGATTTTAACATTATGTTATCTATTTTTTTTTACTTATACCTTATTTTATTTGGCTAATAACTTGTCTATAAATCAAATGAGTAGATAGCATGTCTGCCATAGTAAAGTAGCATCGATGACCCCAATAAAAGGCCATCAAAGTGAAGACGTTACATAAGCGTGGCATTGCTATCAAATATTCACCCATGAATTCTATCAAGCGGGCGGCCCTTCAACACGCTATCGGAATTCGGAAACCTAGAAAGGTTTGACAAGAGCATTATGCGAATCCATCCCCTACGCAGTTACGCATGCGCCCCCAACGCCGCGCCGCCCGCAGTTACTGCCGACCACGTCACCAGAGTACACGCCGCCACGGACCCGCGCCTCCAACGCCGCAGTTGACGCAGTGACGTGCCGAACGTGTTGGTGTTGTGTTACGTGTGATCAATGCGAATGGATTGCTGGACTAGTGATGTATCTATGTGATGTAAGTTGTTGTACGGTTGAGTAATGTTATGTAAATGCTGATTTTTCGTTTCTTTTTGTAGTGACATGTGAAAATGACACGTTAGTTGACGTAAGCTGTTTTTTTTTTATTTTTATTCTGTTCTAAGCGTAAGGTTTATTACAAAAGGAAATATAAAATGGATAGTTGATATTTTTTTTATTTTAATTGATAATTTTCGATAAATTTAATTTGAAATTAATCAATTTTCATTTACATTATGTTCATACAAAAGTGTATGTTATCTTATTTTGTAGCAATATCAAATCTTATTTGTTATCGTATTCCTACCTATATTTACGTATGTACGACGGTGTGACGTCAATTTAAATCTATACAGGTGATGCGTTTATTCGGTAATCCGTTTCAAGATCTGCCTTAGAGAGAAAATTGTTTTAGTCATATTTTATTACATGTTCAGCTGAATAAATTTAACTGCGTGACCTTCAGGAATTGCGACAAATTCGTAAACCGTTACATAGCCTTGAACTCTGTATGTCGTACATGTATCATATAAGTAAGTAAGTCTATTTTGAAGAAAATGAACATGTTTTCTTCCACAAAGTAATTACATCACGCAGCTTTATTTTGTTGATTAGATGTTGTCAAACTGCCAACTCTTTGAACCTTCGGAAGATGAAAAGATTAATCATGATTCAAGAAGTTCTTTTGTAACATTTACACTGGATTATATATGTTCATTTATTTGGGTTAAAGCCACATTTTGCGGCTTTTTACTTCATCTTGTATTATAATAAGATCTGATTCTTTGCTTGTTTTACTTAAATAAATTACGCGTGTACAAAATAATTATGATGAAAGTTGAAATTATTAATAATATTTATTGCCCTAAACGATACAAAACTTTTGTTCCATTAAAATAATAAAAAACCAACTAGGTAAATAGAAGGAGGCTAATACAGTATTCTCACGGAATCACAAACAAAAGTAGCAATAACGTGTTTGAGTTGTTAAAACGTTTGGCCCTCGTATAAGTTTACTTCTCTCTACATTTGCATCTCTCCCAGTGAACGCTACAAAAGATTGTTGTGTACACGCCCTGGATGCTCGCGCGATGAAATATTAAAATTCGATATGACACGATGCATTTTAATCGGGCAAATGGCGCTCTGAATTTATACAACTATTTTCTAGCTGAATTTTTAATATATTTACTACCATCTTCGTGTACCTTGCGAATGAAAATGTCGGATCTTGTATCGACTTTAAAATAATATTTGAAAGATATCTGTTATTTCAGGTCGGTTTATGAATAAGTATAACAGTAAATACGATGGTTATGAGTTCGATTCATAATAATCGGTACAATTACTGTATTTAAGTTATTTTCAGTTCTCCGATTTCATAGATAAAACGCGGCGTTGACACTTAACACGCAATGTCTCGAAAATTTTGTGTAAATTTGGAGTATCTTAACATTAGGCCCCTTTGCCTATCCTGCTATATGCGGAATTGCTAAACGATTTATTTAAAAACCTACGTCTAGACTGATTTCATTAGTTTTTATTACATATCCGAACAATCGTGTAATGAAAAGAATAAATCTCATTGTACAGTATATTCGTATAGCACACACAAACCAATTTGTTGACATTTGGAGAGGAAAAAGTCTGTTCTATCGACAGATATTTTCCTTATGTAGTCAGTGGATCATCAGCTATATACATATTATTGAAAGGTCAAAGAAAACCATCGGATTCTATTTCAACTTAATGCGGCAAAAACATACAGTCGAATTGATAACCTCCTCGTCCTCTTTTAACTTCGGTAAATAAGAAAATATGTGAAGACTATATATTGTGATATATTTGTAATTTAAAAATTTAGTAAATTTTTTATACTTATCGTCCTGGTGTAGGCACTTAGGTAGGTTATGTACGTCTAGGTATCTTTAATATTCTTTATTATAACTTTGGTACAAATTAACATATTAAATACTCGGCGGCGGAACCTAACGCGTTACTTAACCAACCAGAATAGGGTAACACCATACACAAATAATAAACAAATATCGTACCATATACGCGTATAATAATGTAAATATGCATATGAGACCAATACACACATATGAGAACAAAAACCGTAGTCATAATTAGAAATATAATATCACTAAAATCTATATAATGAAGTAATAAGATTAATTAACATAAAATGAACTTGGAATGATTCAATGGTGACTCATAGTGTACGCAGGGGAGTCCCCCCAACGTGAGTCGAATAGTTAGGGGTTAGGGATGAGTCCTCGACGGCTTGGGACAGTGCGCCCCGTAAATATTGTGGTAAGATGAGGGGATTGCTCTTCTTTTGCCTTATATTATTGGTAGAAATAAGATCTTTATGTATGTATTTTAGTATTATATCTAATGCTAAATTGTAGGTAAAACGTATGAGTATTGATTGTAATTTGATCGTCCAGTTATAAATTACTATGATATTTGCAATGTGTGTAACAGAACACACTATGGAACTTAACGCCGCGCTTTAACTAATTACCTGATCGAGAAAATGAAAGTATTAATAGTGGAAATCGAACCTGCACAACCTGTCACGCTTACAGTCGCACGTTTGTACCTTTGCGCAACAACAAAAGCTGGGAAAAAAAATATAGTGAATCTAAATAATATCAGTTTTCTTATTTCTTCATTTTAAGTATCGATCATATGAGAAAGACATGACGCATGTATTTTATTTTATGTAGGGGAAATATCATTTAGACGGTACGTGAGCCTCGTCATAAGAGGGAGCTTTCATAATTTAATCATTTGTTGTGTAGGGCCAGGAACAATCGATTGTCGTAATGTAATATTTATAAGGGACAAATATTATCGAGCGGTCTTAGATATTTACTAGTTATATTTTATACTAGCGGACCCGGACGCGGCTACGCCTGCTTGAAATATAAGAATATAATTTCTATAGAAATATAATTTCAATCTAGATGAAATGCTAAAAGTGACTATTATATTTATTTTCATAAGGATGAATATCAAAATGACGCGGTAACGAACGCGGTCGCGTAGCGACGACGGTTGTTATTAACATGGCAGAATAAATTGCATGTCAAATTAGAAAGTATTTTAATTTATTAGTATATATGTGTAATGTAATATTATATAGCCTATAGCACTTCTGAAGAATGCAGCTTTCATACAAAACAAAAACAAAGTAAATCGATCCAGTAGATCCAGAGATCTTAGCGTTCAAACAAACAAACAAACAAACAAACTCTTCCGCTTTATTATATTAGTATAGATTTATCTCTAATCTAGTTCACAAAAAATTGTACAAATCGCTATATAGAACTTTATAAGACTTTAGTACGAACATCGTGCGAATTAACAACATATTGTTGACAGCAAAAAGTTTCATTTGTCGGTCAAACGAGTCCGACATTCGGTTCGGAGCTACGGAAATGCGGTATATTAAAAATAAAAAGCTGGTAGCGGCGTCGGCGCGCGGCGGTTAAGCGACCATCGCGCTCGAGCTCTCATTCAAAGTGCATTTCCTTGTAAATCGGCTGGAAATATTAGTGCCATTGACTTTTCAGTCCACTTGTTTTTTGTGCAGCGAAGTTTGAGGAATTGTGGATTACGATGAGTTTTCTATGAAATGGAACTGTTGCTACTAAGACGGTGGTTATGTTTTTTTCTGTTTCATGATTTGGAAATGTTTTTTTTTTATATTTTAACGATATTATATTAAAATATTGTTACGAGATTTTTTCTTCCCTTGATGTCATGTATCGCTAAATTGAGTCCTTGTTTTTTTTCTTTTTTTGTTTTTTTTCAAACAAATTGTAATGCACAGTTTGGAAAGTATATTTTATTTTTTAGTAGTTCAGATTAGCGAATGTTTGGTTGACCAAGCAAACACTTTCGCTTTATAATATTAGCACAGATATATATCATTAGGATATATACTCGTAGATACAATCTGTCTATATAAATCTACCCTCGTTAAAGATAATACATCCGTGTACGAAGATCGACCCTAATGATTATTGGGTAAATAATTAAGCACAATTATTTATTCAACGATTCGCAGTTAGTAGCTGGTATTAGGATAAATAATATTACTTTTACTTTTGTTTATTTTTTCATGTTTTTCGGTTTTGAAGTATTTTAGTATATTTAGTAGGTTTCTTGATTTAAACAAGTAGTCATTAGCTATTTACACAGCCGTAAACGAAAGCTGTTAATTTATGTTATGTGGGCTGGTGAATAATAAAAACAGTCTCTTCATTCACACTTATTTACAACGGTCTCATAAAAAAAATATTATTGCTTAACGCTTTTAATATGTACCTACTATGTATGTGTAAGGGCGGCCACTAGCACGTAATTTAAAAAGAAAAGAAGAAACTACTTAGGATTCTTTGGGTTTAACGTGCGGGCCCGTAGCTGTGCAGTATCAGTAGCAGTGTCTAAGACTTGCGACTCTGCTGTGCATTAATCCTTGCCTCCTGTCCTAGCTCCTCGTTCTGCCTTCATAAATATTATATACACTCCTTGATTCAATGACTTTCCGCCGATTATTAATATTATATCCAAATTTTTGTATCACTTTTTTTATAATGTTTTCTAATGGCAACGTTTTCACAATTTACCTTAAAATAATTGTAAAAGTATTAAATATTAATAATTATAGTCGTACTAAATATGCTAACATTTGATTAGTCTAAAATATTTGAATATTTATAGAACATACTAAATATTTAATGATTCACTTTAGATACATTAAACATACAGGCATACATTAGTAGCAATTACCAAATATAATGTTAAGAGGAGTTAGAAACCGTGTGATGGTCGTCTTCTCGTGTCAGACCTTACTCCTGACGTGTACTCTGTAGCACGCTATATATAGTAATACAACTGCCAGTTAATAGAAGGAGTTTAAATAATCCTCTTAATATTGTTTGTGATATATGTATGTAAATCTGTCTATGTATGTCTGTATGTGCAAATAAAAGTAATGTATAATTTATACTTACCTTCTACTTTCTTCTTTATTATATTGTCTTTTGGTTTGCAATTTTTTATTATTTACGTGTACGTGGCTATCGAGTTTCTTAATTGAAACTCAATGAACGATAGTGGCCGTGCTTTGCCTTAATACTAGAGCGAGGAAATGAACATATTAAATATTTCATTTCCTCTAATGGGAGTCGAACGCACAACCTCTCGCGTATACAGTCGCACGCTTGTGCACCTGCGCCCATTCACTACCTACATATATATAAACACAGAAACATACAAGTAACAAGTTTGTGTAGTAGTGAGCACCAACCGCACCATGTGCCCCACGATCGTTAACAGGGTCATTGACTGCGGGGGTTGGCAAACAAACAACGCCGTCCCGATTGTGCTTGTTCTGTATTCTGCATATTACGTGATACCAGCTCTATTAACTGGCGACGACTGAGTACTGTACTGACTACAGGGTAGGTACTGGCCGACCGGGCGTTGAGCCGGAATGCCCCACTTTGATGTGTACGATGTCTGTCTGTATGTGTGTTTGTGCTGGTTATTTATATAGTAATATATTATTGTGAATCTGTTAATTGTTGGCTGAAAAACAAATAACAAATTTCCTACTGAGTTGGTTGTGCTGGTTTCTGTCATGTCTGAGGCATTAAGTTTGGTAAACCGATTGTAAATTAGTTGGAAATGAAATCGAAAAACTTTTTAATAAAATTATTTGACTTTAACTTTACTAAGCTATGAAGTACTGACTTACTGGCGTAAGATATGTACGTCCACGTGTATAAACGTAGAAATTAGTCACTTTTTTGTACATTTTCAGTAATTGTTAGATATATTTTGGTGTTACATAAAGTCATTTGTGCGTTTTTATATTTTTAAAAAATATTTCGGTCTTTATCGATCCTTCCGTACAAATGACTGTATTTTTAAAAATTATGATTTTGATTAAAAGCATATCTTAAATCAAGTAGTTAATTGCTCTAATATTTCCATTGTGTTTGCAAGCATTTGTTTTATTTATTTTATTATTTAAGTTTTTGCGGTATCGTTGTTGAAGTAACTTGTTTTTTTTCTCGAGCTACACTATCTTAACAAAGTATAATGGGAGAGCAATGCCTCAGGCATTCTCTACAAACCAACCTAAGGCTAAAAGAAAACATTTTTAGTCTGTACTCCTGAGTATATTTTAAATTAAAAAAAGAATATCTGTACGTAACTTCTATTTGAGTATTATGTAAAAGATATTATTTTATTTTATAGTAATGTTGTTTTATTTATAATTATAATAGGAGTCTTTTATATAAATATTTGCTTTATTTGAGAAATATATTTTTAAAGGGATATACCAACAAGCAGTACATAGAATGGCAGGTAAGTACTAGCGAGGATGTCACGGTGAGAATGAAGAAGAACGTGGGCAGTTTGAAGAAAGAATGGCAAAAAATATTTATTAAGATGCCTCCGCGGTCCGAGCATACCGTCCGTCCCGATACCCTCCTCACCCCTCTCCTCCTAACCAAATTCCACCAGAACACGTGAGATGCGCCCGTTTTCGATGTTGAACCTGTCACGGCAATTGTCAAACTGAGAATTAGAACAAGATTATCACTTATTTCTCTGATTATTTATTTCTTTTTAGTAAAACGGTTTTTACGTCTCTTTAGTATAAAAATAAGTCAATTAAGCGTAGTAATACTTCTTTTTTCCTATGTATTATGCATGTATCATTGTATTCCTGCCTCATGTGCATACATATTACTCGTCACTTCAAGTTCACTTTTAATTTTAAATGAAACCAGAAATGTTTGAGCTTGATTATTCGAAAATAGGGATTTATTTAACAGTAGTAAGTAAGAGACTCTTCTCTTATACAGCCCTGTAAATTACATATAGTAGCTAAATCTAATATACATTTTTTTTTAATTAACTTTCAAGTGACAAGCACTTTGTCAGAAATATAACCTTATACAGCATATTTCCTTAGATGCTTCAGACGGTGAGGGCTTTTGAATGAGCGGTAAGTAATGTCTAATTTAATAGTGCGGTGTCACGAACATAATGCTTTTCACGTAACTCCTAAGATTGTTGAGTGTACTCTTGAAGTGTAATTGTATGTTTTGTAGAGTAACATAAGAGAGGTTGATATATTATATGTATGTAATTATGGTTTTCTGTGGCATCTATATATTCGTATTATGTAATTAATAATTGTAATTAACTACAATAATATTTAATATTATGTAATTAATAAATGTTATTGTAGTTGTAGTGGCGCAGTGGAACAGCTTTGCTTGTGATGGAGGTGGGTGCGATGCCACGTGGGGAAATGTTTCAGGTGAAATGAGGGGAATTGAGTGTCGTAACACTAGGTTTCCTTTAAGCAGTGTGAAGCTAAAGCTATATTATACTGTACATTATGGCTACCTACAAACAGTAAGTATGTAACATACATACATATGTATGCACATGTGTAAGTGTAGTAAAGATCATGTAATAGTTGATAGATCGAAAATTGTTGTAATAAAATTAATTTACATTTTCTAGAATTTAAATATAAAAATAATTTACAAGATAATAACCATTCATCCTTCCCATAAAGCACTAACTCTGACAATCTAGCAATTTCGAAGGATAATATAGCCCGCTAAAGTATTGGTCTCGTTGGATTTAACTTCTTATATCTCAAAGTAACGATCGCCGCACATTGTGCATGTACGCTATACATGGTGTTCTTTGCAGCCTGTATGTGAGAAGATCTTTAGCCGTCTATTCACTTGGTTTATATTAAAATATACGTATTTTATAGTAGATACTCTAAATAATATGTTTTTATTTATTTATTTTATACTAAAACCATTCGTAAAACGTAAGATTCCATTCTTTTTCCGTTTTAGGAATATACGGAAATCTTGTCTTGGTGTTCCTTTACACTCTCCAGCGAACATACATGACAAATGTCAGCGTTCTACGTCGCTGTGCTGTGCGTCGTCTGTCAGTCACTCAATTACGCAAGAATTTTATAATTAAGTACTAGTACGCACTATCTTCTCTTTGAAACTATAAATCGAAGATGAAGTTTAATTCTAGCTAAAAAAGGTTCATGAGATAATTAATAATTATATCAGTAGTTTTATATTAATATAAATAGGTTGTATATAAAAAAGCACCATCTATCTATCAGTCGCTGCTATCGTGAATATGAATAGATATTGCACATTCTCACTACTTTGCAAAGCTTTGAAAAAAAAAAGCAAAAAAGCACGAGATGATCGCTCGGCTCATTCTGTCTACCCGGAAGCAATATATATGTACGTACGGAGTTAATCTCCCCCTGCCTAGCTGTTTAGTGGGGGGGATGGGGGGAGGTTTTACACGAACAATTTGTTTTGTTGTCGCTGCCATGAAAGTAACTGGGGATTAGATAATCTATGAGTGTTAATTAGTGTTTAGACTTATGTTTTGTTAGAGTTTCTAACATATTTAGATGTATATATGAAGCTAATCTCCCGCTGTATGTATGCACATATGTACCTATAGGTATTTAGTGGGGGTATTAGACGAAATTTTTTTTTTTCTTGTCGCTGCTATNAGTCGATAGATCGAAAATTGTTGTAATAAAATAAATTTACATTTTCTTGAATTTAAATATAAAACTAATTTACAAGATAATAACCATTCATCCTTCCCATAAAGCACTAGCTCTGACAACCTTAGCAATTTCGAAGGATAATATAGCCCGCTAAAGTATTGGTCTCGTGGGATTTAACTTCTTATATCTCAAAGTAACGATCGCCGCATATTGTGCATGTACGCTATACATGGTGTTCCTTGCAGCCTGTATGTGAGAAGATCTTTATCCGCCTATTCACTTGGTTTATATTAAAATATATGTGTTTTGTAGTAGAAACTTTAAATAATATGTTTTTATTTATTTTATACTAAAACCATTCGTAAAACGTAAAATTACATTCTTTTTCCGTTTTAAGAATATACGGAAATCTTGTATAGTGTGTATTATAGTGTTCCCTTACACTCTCCAGCGAACATACATGACAAATGTCAGCGTTCTACGTCGCTTAGTTTTGGCTGTGCGTCGTCTGTCAGTCACTCAGTTACGCAAGAGTTTTATAATTAAGTACTAGTACGCACTATCTTTATTTTGAAACTATAAATCGAAGACGAAGTTTGATACTGGCTAAAAAAGTTTCATGAGATAATTAATAATTATGTCAGTAGTTTTATATTAATATAAATAGGTTGTATATAAAAAAGCACCATTTATCTATCAGCCGCTGCTATCGTGAATATGAATAGATATTGCACATTCTCACTACTTTGCAAAGCTTTGAAAAAAAAAGCAAAAAAGCACGAGATGATCGCTCGGCTCATTCTGTCTACCCGGAAGCAATATATATGTACGTACGGAGTTAATCTCCCCCTGCCTAGCTGTTTAGTGGGGGGGATGGGGGGAGGTTTTACACGAACAATTTGTTTTGTTGTCGCTGCCATGAAAGTAACTGGGGATTAGATAATCTATGAGTGTTAATTAGTGTTTAGACTTATGTTTTGTTAGAGTTTCTAACATATTTAGATGTATATATGAAGCTAATCTCCCGCTGTATGTATGCACATATGTACCTATAGGTATTTAGTGGGGGTATTAGACGAAAATTTTTTTTTTCTTGTCGCTGCTATGAAAGTTATTAGGGATTTAGATAATCTTGGAAGATACTAAGATTATTTTTTTTAATTTGCTATATTTTACAGGTTTCAAAATAATGTTTTTTTAATAAAGGCTTACTAAAATATGAATAATAAAATATGAATATAGAAACGCGGATTTTGTCTATTTTTAATTGATATTAAACGTGTTCTAAAACAGTTGATTTATTCAATGTGTGTTCATTGTTTTTTTTTTCATATCAAGTCAACTGTGGAAATTGCAATGTATTTTTTTTATTGAAACTGTGGCAAAAGAAGCCATTTTCAAGTTATATTTTAAATGTTCTTTCTTTTATTTTTCAGGTAAGTACGAAAGAAAAAGTAACTGCCACTTAAGCCTTATTAAAGTTCATACGGTACGTAAGTTTTACTTAACACATTTATTATATTGTTTTAAATTAATATTATATTTTTTAATTGTATGTTTTCAGTAGTTTGCCCAATAACTTCTTCAAAAAAGTATAAATTTTTCCCCGAGTAACAAACGACCTACAATTATTGTGCTTACAACCACTACATCCCACTGTACCACAATTTATATACATACGTATAGTGCAGTCGCCCTGAAGTCAGTTGTATATGGCATATTAGATTTTGCGATTTTTCTTACTTTGGATTATTTTGTTCAGAAAGACTAACTTCTGAGCGGCCAAGCCTCGTCGACCATACTTTATGCATGTACATATTCAGTTTCTCGGATTATCCACACATCCCGGCGTAAGCAACACGTCACTCCTCCCACTTCCCACCCCCCCACTTCGCACTCGGTGTATCGCGTTTTCAAGTCTCGCCCATATAAAGGGATTTACACACTAATAGAATAGTGCTTGCTTTTAAGCTTCACTCGGCTTGCTTATCATGTTTTTCTTTTTTGTAAATTTTTATTTAACTGATTTGTTGCGATGTTTTGAGATTATTTGGTTTTAAAATTTGTTCGTACCAGGAACCCAAGCCTCTCACGCGGTTTCTAAGAGGCGCAAATTGGACTTCCACTAGGTTTCAATATCGGTTTCTAAAAAATATTTTTACTCATGAGAATGGAGTGTCTTCACACTAAATTCCCAGAGCAGAGATAACCCTGCCTATTTTACAATGTGCAGGAGACAGCGTGTAAGACACTCAGTTCTCATTAAGGCACTTGTGTACAACACTTTTGAGTGGCGGAACTCAACGCCACGCTTAACCTCGTAACCAGACCGAGGAAATATAAATATTTAATATTCCATTTTCCACCAGTGGAAATTGAAGCTACAACCAATCGCGAGTCTGCGCCACGACTGGCGTCTTTAATTACGTATATGAACGTATTAAGTACCGTATATTAAAATTTTTATAGGTTATCAGATGTTGTGGCCAAACATAAAATTATTTCCATATTATACATTACGAGCACGTCCTGCTTTCAAGGATACACATGGAACATGTTAGGATTTCCATATTATTTGGTATTGTATGGAGATCTGTTCAATGTACTACATAGCTATGGTTTCACGCTCCGGGGAGCTCAAGAAGAGGATTTACGGAGGACTATAAATTATTTTCCTATACATTTGTACCGCGCCCTGTCTCGCTTTTCTAAGATTTAGAGTATTTTTCTTCTTTTTTTTGGCTGTTTAGTTTGAGGATATTTTTTTAACTAGATTACATTATTCTATTTATATACTTAAAGTTATTTGATTTTTGGGTATATTATATATTCATTTTGTCTGTCTGGATAGTCAAAGTACGACATTAGTTTCGTCACCCAACTTCGACTTTCGAAAAGCAGGGAATGTCTGTATCACATGTAATTTCTACTAGGTGCTCACATTATACATCGTAAATTTCGCGCTTTATTTTCGCCCAATTTTTTAATTATATCTTGAGTGGCGGGACTCAACGCCGTGTTTTTTTTCTATCCTTATAGATTCCAAAGTGCCGCGATGGCCGTGCACATCGTATAAGTTACCTAAATACTCTAACCTATAAAGCCTAAATAAAACAAATTGATGATTACCTTACCTCACTGATGAAAGCAACTTATTGTATCATAAATTCTCACTTACTCCGTGTTTCTAATTTAACGTAACACATGTAACTCACGCGCGCGGAGAAATTTATCACGCGTATAGACAATATCGGCGTAGGGCCGTATAATGCAAAGTAAATTTGCGTCTCGTTCGTGTTTATTGGGCATTACGCGAGAACGGCTCGTGGGGCACCTATTTATTTTATATATTTACTAATACATTTTGAATGTTTATGGTATTAAATAAATGTATATAAGTTGAGTAAGTTGTTTGTATTGTTATTGAATTTTTAATAAGAAACAGATCCAAATGCACGCATTCAAATCCCACTGCATTATTTCTTTTGAACTCGCACTCAATGCTTAGCAGGATAGCCAGAACCAGACCAGAACGGAACGCTACGGTCCCTACTTACCTCTCGCTTTTAGCCTCATCCTGTTTCATAAACTTCTTCATGCATATTTTTATGGAATCTTTCAATATAGTTCTGCATAAGTACTCTTTCAGAATTATTGAGATGTTTTTTGCTCTTACCGTATTCAAACCAGAATGAATGACCATAGTAGGTACCTCTGCAAGTATCCAGGAACCATAACAGAGTAGGTCAATTTTATCTAAAAATTCCTTCACGCGAATGTAATACACACTCGGCAAGTCGGCATGTAAATTACTTGGTTGTTGCCTGAAATTTTCTCTGGAACCCCATGAGGGAAACTTTTGCCATTCCACTCATGTTTATTGGGTATTTTGTATGAACGGATAACGCCCGTATTTCACACCCCTTGATGAGATTTGTACCTATATATGGACGCATAACATTTTATGGAAATGTTTTTTAATGGCCATTATTTTTGCATTTGATCCATGCCGGTCTTTATAAAACTGAATCATTTGTTTAGATTGAATGAAAATAAGATTTATTTTATTACATATGGTTGTTGTTGTTGCTTAAAAGATCACTGAGTTCACAAAATTTATATAATTTGTTAAATTAAATTCTAGTCCATGTCATATAAAACTAAGAAAACCTAAATAAAAATAAGACAAAAACAGGCTCCGCCATACTATATTTAAATGAAGCTTTTCTAGTTATATTTCTCTTACAGTAATTTTTTATATCCATTTGTAAATAATTTTATTTTCTCGAGTTCAAATGGAACAATTTTTCTACTCATAAACTGATTCCTTCACCAATTTCTTGAAAACGAATTTTGTGATATCCTCGGGGCGAAGTTTGCGTCAAATATGAAAAAATTAAATAAATAATCAACCGTGAAGGAGGATTAGGGGAAAACCAGCAGAGATGAAACTTTCACAGATTTGCGGTATTAAGAAAGATTAAATTTGCTATTGCAAGGATGTTTCGCCTCGTTCTGTCATTGATTTTAATATTTTAATCTGAGTTCGAATAATATACAATTGTGTGATATTAGAAAAAATGTAGGCAGACACTACGTTTCAAAAAAGTCTTGTGTTTTCTCATTTTTATCATAAAAAGCAGGGTGTTTTTGTAATTAACGCATTATATTTTTAGACAGAAAGTGGATAACAAAGTGATTTGTTACCAAGTTCGTTTGCAGAAAAAAATCGAGTTTAAACATTAAAAAATATATGCATAGAACATTTTTCGGTTTTTTATACCAAATATCTACATATGTATATGTTATTGAGTTTAGTAAAGCAGATCAGTTCTTCATAAATTGTGATATATAATAAATAATATGATATCTACCATATTGTTAATGCTACGGCTCACCATGAAAATGCTATCAATCACAACGCTAATGATCTTCACGGGTTTAATGAGGCGGGTTCATTAAGAATAATAAAACAATGCCCTTTTAGTCTGCCTTAGTGAAATTACGCTCATATCTCTTACCATAATTTGCTATGTAACTTTTAAATATATTTTTTTAGGAAATGAAAATAATTCAGTCCTTTGAGTGGAAATAGAACCCACAACCGTCGCGTTTGTCACGTCAGCCTCAAATTTCTCTTTATTAAAAAAAACGAGCACGACGGTGTGACTGTACTCGAGTAAGTGAAATATTTATTTACGTTAATATTTCCATTTCTTCGCTCTGGCGTCGAGGCAAAGCGCGGCGTTGAGTTCTGCCACTCAACACGAATGCCTCCAGAATTCGGTAGAAAGTGGGGAACGGAGTATCTTAACACTCGGTTCCTTCTGGCAGGCAGGCAGAGGGAATCGAGTGTTAAACCCAGCAACCCTGCTGTGTGCGGGCATACAGCGTTAAGCTGATTTTTCTCCATCTATTTATATGTTTATATTAGTTGATACAAGAAGTTAATTAAAAAAAATTTGAACTTTATGAGTAACCTGGATATACATCTCTCCATACTCTATTTTTATTTATAGACACTAATGAAGGCCAAGGCAATATTTTGTTAATTAGTTTCAATAGAAATATTCGCTACTAATTACTTTATTATTGTGGTCGGCTCGCGGTGTACCAAAAATAAAGCTTGAAATTTTTAATTACCTCGTGGAAATTATGAAAATTACGGCTTAATACTATTATATAATAAATGAACTTGTATTTATAAATGTATGTAGCTGTGGCTGATGTGGTTTTGTTGCACTAACACCTCGTAAAGAGTGTAATATTTAAAATATTATAATTAATATTTAAAGACTGTATTTTTTTTTATAATAGGTATATAGACACATGCCAGTCGTAGTTGTAGGTTCAATTTCCACTCGATGAAATGAAATATTTAATATTCTAATTTCCTCGCTCTTGGATAGTGCCTTAACGGTTGTGCGTACATTTGTAATCTGCCATTAAGTTACGGCGGCCATTTTGGATTAACAACAATATTGATCTTATGTAATTTCATTATTATGAGAACTAAAGTCGTAATTCATATTTCACCTCAATCGGACACTGGAAAGTGGTTTCAAATAAAGATTTTTTATAAACTAATAAATATAATAAACACGGCAAGTCAAATAAAAGCTTGTAATAAAAGTTAAATTTCAAACGTATATCGACTAATCTATTGCCCGGATAACCTTTAAACTTAAACGATTCGCGAATTAATATCCGGTTTTTCAAATTAATTACTCTAAAGTTAAAATTTTGTAGTCAAGTACACGTAAGTGTAAAGCGAGAAGTGCTAAGTTATTTTGTTTAAATATTTGGATGTTTTTACTACCAATTAAATGGCGAAAATACCGATTTAATGGCGAAACTTGGCTTGGAGGCAATGCCTGTTGAGTGGGGAAACTCAACGCCGGGTTTTTACCTTGGTTCCAGAGCGAAAAAATGAATATATTAAGAAATAATAATTGATTCCCTCGAAAGGGGATCAACCCCATAACCGTCGCATTACACACACACCCCTGTGCCCCTGCGCCACGACCGCCTCAAGCTTCAGCTTTCTTCCTTATGTCTAAATATTCCTCAAGTAGAAATCGAACGCATTATTTAAATAATTCATACGTTGCCTCTCCAACTAGTTAGGTTCGACAGTAAACTCGATGACTTCACCGAGTTACTTATGATACTTATATGTGATGTGATTTGGCATGAGGTAATTGGGGTAACGATGGCGTCATTTTCTAATTACACGAATATTAAATAACAAAGTAAACAGCTTTGACCATTTAATTGACGCAAAAAAATGAAAAAGTCAATATTGAATATAGCAATTAAGAGCACATTCTAACCTAAATAGAATGTACACATAAATAAACGTTTCAGGGGTCGAACATTTCCGACCCAAATCTCTAGAACTGAACGTCGTGCGTCGTGCGCGACGTGGGCGGTGCTTAACCCCTTTAATTAAATAGGGTCGGTTATTTGTCGCTTAGTTCTTGATTTCTGAATATATTTAATGTGTGCTTGTGTGTTTGTTCTTGATTGGTAGATTTAGAAATTACAAATAAGTGACATTTTTGTACGTTGTTTAGTTTTATTTGATTGAATATTCTATTTTTTGTATTCTTTTTAGACTCTTTCTCGTCACCAGAGGGAGGAAATGAAATAAATATTTCATTTAGTCTAGTAGAAATCGAACTTACGACCTGTCGCGTTTACTATGTGTATATATAAAAATAAGCCTTCTTGAATACAAATAATAACTATAAAACATTGATTATTGTTGTAGGAATGTTATTATAGGAATTATAGGACATAAAAGCACTATACGTAAACTTATTATAACTTTACTATTAAATATTATAAAGGCTTTTACACAATCGCTACTGCAGTGTTCAAAGGATTCCCAATGAAAGTTCTGAACCTAGTATGCAAGGATATATGGAATATGTTAAGAGTACTTTATACCCCATTGACACTAAAAGGAATAAAATAGAGAGCGCAATTTGTCCATTTGATGTCTCCATTTGATGTTACGTTTTAAATGCATGCATACCTACAATGTAATATTTGTGGTTGAGTTGAGTTTTTTTAGCTTAAATTCTGGTCCCCAAGCTCTGTCCAATTTTCGAAATATAAGCATATTCTAAAAGAACAAAAAATAAAAACAATACTTAAGTGCAATACGTTTTTGACCGTACCCATCAAGCTACGTCGAAATTCTTATACTTAATATTAAGGAATGTAGATTTCATATAAAACAAAAAAGTAAATCTATCCAATAGGTCAAAAGATTGTAGCACTTAAACAAACAAACAAACTCTTTCGTTTTATTATATTAGTAAAGATAATTTGCCCAAAATCAATATGATAACTGCACTACACTAACTAATATTCAAATTAATATATTCGCAAGGGTCAAGCGCTCGTGGCGTCCGGGTCGAGGGCCATTGTTGTTTCACAGTTAATTATTTGCTCGTGAGTGCCGTAGTACCAGCTATATGCCAATATTTACGATGTGTTCGGGTCTTAGGACGTTATGGGAGTAAAAGTTGGACTTAGTTTTGCTTTGTTTGGTGAAATTTTTGGGTTTTTGTTTACTGTTTTGGATGTTTGTTATTACATTAATAATTTTTGTTTTCCCGGGGATTAATAATTTTTGTTTCCTCCCTTTTTCGTTCTATATAAATTTATTCTGGACTCACTGCTTGTTTCGTATAACACCTGTGGTTTTGTCGTAGATTGTATTGAAACTTTGATTTTGGTTAAGTTAAGATCTTATTATATTTTTCACTGTATATGTGTTTAGCAGCTCCATTCACAAATTGTAAAAGGTGATGGAGTTAATCCCAAATCTTACCATTTTTGTGATGTTAGCCATTTAATAATTTCTTTCTAAATACCATAGGTATTTTTTTTGTGCAAAATTTTTTTGTATGTTTATCTTGAAAATACAATAGCTGTTTCAAATAGTTGATATCTTGTATTAAAAAATGTATTATTATTAAATTTGGTTATAGTATAGCAATAAAATTAAGTGTGCGACGCCGCGTGCATGTCGCTACTTCCAATATAGTTATAATATCGAAACGAACATCTTGATAAATATTTTCTGTATAACACAATATTCTACTATGGTCGGTTTCGCTTTAAACATTATGAAAACATTTTGGAGTCCCTAAGGGCATAAAATATACGAAATCTGAAACTCACATAAAGCTCATACATTATTTGTTTGTAAATTTTGTTTTCACAATATTTATAATATATCTATATAGTAGAGAGGTCGAGAGAATACGGCGAAAAGTGAACGGAATTGTTTTAAGACTAGATTCCTTCTGCCTACTCCGCTATCTGCAAAATAAAACGTGAAGTTAACAAAAAATATTCCAAATGGCAAATTATATAATCAAGTATATTCGTTTTCTTCGTTAATTATACATATATATACGTTAATTGTATATATATATACATATTTACTTATTTGAGCTTAAAGTTAGTTTAGCCCCATGATTAGATAGTAGCTATAACACTTCTTACATTTACTTTTAGTTTTTCGTTCAAAATCAGCTAAAAATCAAAAATGAAGCAACAAATTATGAATTTAAAATGATTCCTCTTAAAAAGTAACGCAATAAAAATGAAACATCTCCACCATGTCGCTCTTTTTCATAATTAAGACTGTCTTCATTATGCATTTAAAGGTTTTAAGCGCCATATTTTAGAATTTGCTTAAACAAAGATATAATTAAGCAATTAAAAAGGTCCGCTAGACATCTTTNAATTATTTGCTCGTGAGTGCCGTAGTACCAGCTATATGCCAATATTTACGATGTGTTCGGGTCTTAGGACGTTATGGGTTATGTAAAAGTTGGACTTAGTTTTGCTTTGTTTGGTGAAATTTTTGGGTTTTTGTTTACTGTTTTGGATGTTTGTTATTATATTAATAATTTTTGTTTTTAGGAGGTCTTATTCTATATAAATTTGTTCTGGACTCACTGCTTGTTTCGTATAACACCTGTGGTTTTGTCGTAGATCGTAATGAAACTTTGATTTTGGTTAAGTTAAGATCTTATTATATTTTTCACTGTATATAGGCGCTTAGCAGCTCAATTCACAAATTGTAACAGGTGATGGAGTAAATCGCAAATCTTACCATTTTTGTGATGTTAGCCATTTAATAATTTCTTTCTAAATACCATATATGTGTTAAATGAAATGTTCGAGAATTTTTAGCTTATCTTGAAAATACAATATTCAAATAGTTGATATCTTGTATTAAAAAATGTATAATTATTAAATTTGGTTATAGTATAGCAATAAGATTAAGTGTGCGACGCCGCGTGCATGTCGCTACTTCCAATATAGTTATAATATCGAAACGAACATCTTGATAAATATTTTCTGTATAACACAATATTCTACTATGGTCGGTTTCGCTTTAAACATTATGAAATCTGAAACTCACATCAAGCTCATACATTATTTGTTTGTAAATTTTGTTTTCACAATATTTATAATATATCTATATAGTAGAGAGGTCGAGAGAATACGGCGAAAAGTGAACGGAATTGTTTTAAGACTAGATTCCTTCTGCCTACTCCGCTATCTGCAAAATAAAACGTGAAGTTAACAAAAAATATTCCAAATGGCAAATTATATAATCAAGTATATTCGTTTTCTTCGTTAATTATACATATATATACGTTAATTGTATATATATATACATATTTACTTATTTGAGCTTAAAGTTAGTTTAGCCCCATGATTAGATAGTAGCTATAACACTTCTTACATTTACTTTTAGTTTTTCGTTCAAAATCAGCTAAAAATCAAAAATGAAGCAACAAATTATGAATTTAAAATGATTCCTCTTAAAAAGTAACGCAATAAAAATGAAACATCTCCACCATGTCGCTCTTTTTCATAATTAAGACTGTCTTCATTATGCATTTAAAGGTTTTAAGCGCCATATTTTAGAATTTGCTTAAACAAAGATATAATTAAGCAATTAAAAAGGTCCGCTAGACATCTTTGTAACATTGCTTTTTTGTTTTTACTCTTGATTTGTTTATAGTTGTGTTATTATTTTAAAATGCACCTGTTGGTTGTGGGTTCGATAGCCTTGTCTTTTGTTATATTTTTTTACCTTAACGTTATAATGCGCGCATAGCACCTGATAGAACCTGGGAAAATGGGAAACCTAGTATTTTTTTTAATTAATGAGTTGTTAGGCGCCACAGACTTTTGTCGTCTGTGCCTTTTTTGTCCTTAATTGGTTATTAAAACAAATACTTAATTGGTTATATAACCTGTCCCAGTTAAAACTGCACAATTAGTCGTTAGTTCAAATTCCATTCATTTTCGCTTACGTCAAAAATGTGAATGCTTAAGCGGACGTAAAATATGAAACGAAGTGATAAATCTCTTCGCTTGTTCTAGCTACTAATTCAGATTAGATTAATTTAACAGGTAACCTAGTGCAAAGTCCTCCGTTGACTCTCCGTAGAAGTGTTTGACTGCACGTATCCGTTTAATTTCCACTCGAATTCGACACATTGCGTGTCTAGGTGGCGGAACTTAACGCCGGGATTTGTCTTGCCAAAGCGGGGATGTGTAAATAATTCAATCAAATGAGGATTGAACCCATAACCGTTGCGTTTACGACCAAACGTCACACAGCACCACAGTCTCTTTTATGTTGATAACTAAAGACAAAAAGAACGCTTAGTACTTGATATTTTATTTCAAATACCTATTATATTTTACTACTATTAACTGAAGTGCTAAAACGTTAATAATTAAGTACTAAAAAAGAGACGTCCCCTAGAGACGTCGTTTGAATGAACTCATTATTAAGAGTCAGTTGGTTTTGATAATGTATGGGATAATTTTTTACGGCCCATGTGCTCACCGCCTAACAGAGATTAAAATTAATTTGTTTATAAACCTCGGCGGTACTTCGTAATTGCTTCATTTTCATCACATATTAAGTAATATCAGCGTGATTAATTGCTTCGGAAATATACATTTACATACTTTTGTTATGTGTATTTTGTAGTTTTCTTTGGTGAAATTAAATCTTAACCAATATTTATATGTTAATTAAAACCCAATAAATATGGATCGAACCCAAAACCATTCCATTTACATTTAGACGCTGTTGAACAGCGCGACGACGGTTTCAGCGTGTTATCTATCTATATATATAAAATCGAAAGGTCACTCACTCATCACGAAATCTCAGAAACTACAAGTGCTAGGAATCTCAAATTTTGCATAGGAGTTACTTATAGGACGTAGGTGCTCGCTAAGACGGGAATTTGCAATATTCGACTTCTAAGGGGTTGTTTTTGGGGCCGAAAGTTTGTATGAAACTTCTTTACTACAAATGCTAGGAGTCTCAAATTTTGCATAGACGTCACTAGGACGTAGTCATGGAGACAGAAATTAATAATAACATAGCTGACGCGGGTGAAACCGCGAGCGGGCCGCTAGTTTCTTATATAACGATAAAACATAATAATAAAAATAAAACTAAACGATTTTGCACTTTTTAATATGTTAAGCTAAAATTGCCATAAGTCTTTGATATTAATAACGCTCCCGGCCCTCTTTAGGTTTCACTGAAAATATGTTATTATGAGCTTTATAATTATGACTTCATGCTGATGCTGATGCAGGCTAAAATGTTTGCGCACAAACACCGACCGACCCACGTGTGCCCGGCCAGCTTCATTTGCATGCCATAACTGTTGGGATGAGGGTATTGTTATTAATAAACTAGTTGTAGTTAGCTGCTTTGCCTGTCGTCCTAAGTTAATATTGTACTGAGATAGATGTCTCTGATCCATGTTAATCGTGCTTATAAAGTTAAGAAAATAACGTTTTTATTATTAAATTTCGTGCTGATATACTAATAGAGACAGGAATGGAATAGGGAAACTTTTTAGTGCAAGATGAAAGAGTTTTTTAACCCCCGACGTAAACATGTTATAGGTTTGACGTGCTTGTGTATGTGTGTCTCTGTCTGTGGCATCGTAACTCCCAAATGGATGAACTGGTTTTAATTAAGTATTTTGCGTTGAAGAGGTAACCTACTCGAGAGTGTTCTTAGTTATGATCTCAGTCTTTTCTAGTTATTTGTATATTTTTTAGCTTTTCGTATGGGACTTCCCCATATTAACAGTTTTTCTATATTTTCTTGATAACGCTTATAAATGTCTTACTTAATATTTTTATTGCATTAATAACATATATGTATATCTTCAAATATTTACGATTTATACTTTGAACAGCTTCCGTATTTAAATATTTGGTACCTACGAGTATAGTACGACAAACGTGACATTCGCAAAAATGTCGCTCGAATATAAAACGGAACACTGATTGCTGAATGTAAACATTACGGGGCACACGTGTGGGATTGTCTTTTATTGCTTCATTTTAAGGGTTTAAACCAGATAAGTGCTGTTAGCGCGGGCTTATTAGAACGCAGGTAGGGGGGGGGGGGGAGGGTGAACTGCACCTTTTATTTTCATACTACCCTACCCTTTGTAGTATTATCTTTTGGACTTTAAATATGGAAACAATGAAGGTCCCAAATTGAGCAATTAAATTTCGTTTTAAATATTTCGTCTAGGTATGTTTTGTAAAGGTACGGGTGAAATATGTTTAAAGTAATTGTAAAGTTCGTTTGATAGTTGGTTGTAGTGAATTGTAATGTTTTATTTACAGGAGGAAATAAGTAAATGAAATGGATGCTAATATATCGCAGTATCAACTTTTTTAATTATTACATTTAACTGTTTTTATTATAATATCTGAGAAAGTCACAAATCTTGGGTACTTAGGTTGTCTTGGGTACTGGGGTAGTGGGTTGTATAAAACAACAGTTTGTAGGATTAAAAGCTCTAATCCCATAATCTACTGATGCGAATTTTTACACATTTCCTCCAGAATTCGACGAAAAGTGGGAAATGCCAATGTCTTAATTGGGAACGAAATGTCTTAATACCAGGTTACCTCAAGACTTTTGTTGAAATTCAATGTTTGCTGATTATGTGTTGTTATGTGCGTGTTTTAATATTAATTGAATATTCCAAGATAGCAAGGATGTGTTATGGAAATTAGATGGCCCGAGCACATATAGACTTTGTTTGTTCAATATTTTAGCCAGCGTCAGAGTATAAAGCCATAACTGGGCTTTTATCACATTTGGCTAATATTGATGTAAGCTGTTCTTAATTATAGCTATCGTGGCGTAGTGGGAATCGGCAATCGGGAATCGAAATGTGACAGTTTCATGCTGTATCTTGAATATAGGAGGGAACCTAGTGTTAAGACATTCTATTTCTACTTTTCATTTAATTTTCGAGACATTTGAGAGGTGAGATTTCGCGAGAGCGCCGCTACGCCAAAGTGGTACAAATGAATTGGAATCGAGGTTGTTGTTTGTTAGGTATACTTTCAATGGTCTCTAAAAATGACAAGTAAGGAAACGATATATATATTGACAAAACATTTTTTTATTAATGGTGAATGTAAGGGAGATGATTAATTCATTAAAAATTTGATGCCATAATCAAATTCGAATTTAGTGAGACCAAAGTAGCAAGCAAAATATATTTTAATATAATAAATATAAGTTAACAAAGTTGCCCGATCCCATGTCGCCGGAGCAATTGATTATACATTAACCCAGTCTGAGTGCCGAGCAGCATGATAGGCCGCGTACCTCCTTATCGATTGTGCCGTGCTCTGCCAATATTTGACACTAATTTAGAAGGTTTACCTCAACAAATAAATTTAATGATTTACGCTTTTCCAACAATATTTTATATGCTCGGTTTTGTGTATATATTATGTTGTAAAGATACCACTTATTAAGGTATATATGTTAACGCGGAGTTGAGTTCCGCCACTCTGTTGAGTGCTGTCGCTATGCCTCAATATTCGTCGGAACTTAAACTGAAGTATGTTAATGGGAAGCGGAGTGTCTTAACACTAGGTTCCCGGGTTATAGAAAAAAAAACAATAGTTTTAGTTGGAAATGTATGTGAACGCATTTAGGCCATTCTGCGTATTCATTCAAAATACCATATTCTTATAGCCTACCCTACTATTAGTGATAGATATATATATGTATGTATGTATATGTGAAATGAGAGCAAGAATGCTCACTGCATTCTCACGATGATGTATCTGCAAGCTGTAATATAATGCAACACAAATGCACAGCGTGCGCAGTTCACTTATTTATAATCGAATGATATTCAAAGTACATATATTTTTGTAATAAATTCAATTGAAACAAGATATGTGTTACAAATATATTTTTAATCACAAATTTAAATTAATATATTAACTGTACAAATGTATATACGTACGAGAAAACTGGAAGAATTTATATTTTAGTCGATTGTAGAAGAAATTTGTATAAAATATATCTACCTATATATACCCACTTCTTCCTCCTGGCATTAATCCCGGCTATTGCCAGGGTCTGGCAACCTATACCTATATATACCCACTAATATTCTAAATCTGAAAATATTGATTGATTAAACGCGCTAATCTCAAGAACTACCTACTACTTGAAATTTATATATAAATATTTTCAATCGAGATTGGCTATTAACTATATAACGTCACGCTAACCGTTGTCATCTTCCAGTGGAAGATACCTGCGCTCAGATGTACTTGGAGCACTCAGAATGTGTCATATTTTTTATCTATTTCCATTTGACGATTTGAGCGAAGTCGCGTATAAAAATTAGTTTGGTTACATAATAAGGTTACTCAATGTTTTACTTACTATTTAATGTAAAGACTTTAACAGCTGATAACTCTCTATATAATAGTTATAGAGGTCGATTCCGAACGCTACGAGTAGCTCGCTTCCTTAATCCTCTGCGGTCTAGTCGGCCATAGATAATACTGCGGATGTTTCAATATTTGCAAGATCCGGATTAAAATATACCTTTTTGGCCAAGCGCTGTGGTCAGTGCGGTTTTTGTTTGTAAGATATTTGAAGGAAGGTTTAAACTAGCTGTTTTATACATACATAAACTGGTTTTAAAGTATTTATTTATTAGTTAGAATAGAAATTGGTAAATTTATACTAATATAAAGTAAAAAAATATGTTTGCTTAAATATGACCATCTTAAAAACTAGTGATTCGAATTGATTGACTCTTTTTCCAAGGCAAGGCAAAGCTATTGCCTTGGGCCAGTGTGCTGGAGCCACTCTGTTCCCAACTTTCCGTCCAATTTTCGTAACGGACTGTGTTGAAAGATACACCACATGAGAAAATTGGAAATTATTTTTAAATAAATTGATCCCCCGTATGGTATTTGAACCCACAACCGTCGTTATTACACTCAGATGCCGACCTACTCCGCCACGACGGCCTCAATATATTTAAATCGATTTTTTTTACGATTTATACGATACACATGCCGTCCGTAAGTGAATTACATTCACTACAGTGACTGCATTACGTAATAAATACTCTTATAGGAGAGTGTCCTCGAGCGCTTGTCGCAGCAACTTTAAGCTTAAAGCGCTTAAAGATATTTTTAGATAGTCGATTCTTTTTAAAATTTTGGGTTAGAGAGACAATTGAAAACGAGAAGCTTTAAAAACTACGTCATTTTTGCACTGGTTTAAATCTCTTTACTGCCTAAAACGGCAAAATTTTAATCTTTATTAAGTATTATTATTTTACATTACAATTAATCTATATACATTATATTTTTAATTTATTACTTTTTTAAAATTATTGAAGCTTAGGTACTGGTATTTGGGGCAAAGGCCTGCTTGCTACGACAATTCCTCTACGGTTCTTAGTACAGTCGTGGTCATTTCCACGATGCTATCAAATTCCTTTGAACAGCGCATCTGAGCTACACTATGCCGATGACCTGGTTATGCTCGTGTGCTCTATTATATTCATGCCTTAAATTTAGAAAAAATATTTTTTTACATTCAAGAGTATCATCATACTAGTATATAGAAGCAACTCAGACTCTAAAATCATATTAAACTATGCATAAACAAATAATTGGTAGCTATTAACAACATTTGCATGATAATACAGCGTCGTCTTCGCTTAAATATTGCATTAGAAAATTAGGCCAATGACATACATAATTTTGTATTATGTACGGGCCGTTTTGAAAATGAAAAGCCTTTTGTCTTCCGCCGTCTATTGTACTTTGAAATGGAGCGACTTTCTGAGCCTTCCTTGCCTTCTTCACGTAAATGCACTGTTTTGGAACTGTGTCATCGCCTCGCTACAACTATTTGGCTAATTTTAACTAATTTTGGCGCGAAAATGTTTATCTTAAGTTAATATTATTTCAATTTGTTGAAAAGATTTGCTACAGCTATTATATTTGTAATAAAAGAGAAAAGCTGTAAATGTTTTTTTTACACAGAACATGTATAAATATTAAAAAGACGCTGAAATTTATGTTGTTCCTTTTTGTTGCAGGTGTAAAGCAGAAAGAATGTTAAAAAAAGGTTAGTATAGTGAAATGTTACATTATCTGTAGCATGTTATAAAATAAATACGTTTTTTTATTCGTATATTTTACATTCGAATGTGGCTGGCCATCTTTCATAAGACAATCTTCTTCGTATCTAGTAATAACTGATACTTTTATTATTACTTACCTCGAAAATACATTCAAATTGTAAAAAATACTACATAACATTTATATGTTAGTTTATACGTTAAGTTGTCTTAAGTCAATACGATAATTGTCTTCTTCTACTTCTCTACCCCAATTACTGCCGAATGCCTCCAGCAATGCGTCCTGAGTGGTGGAACTTAACGCCGCGCTCTGCCTCATCACTAGAGTGAGAATATGTAAATATTTAATTACCTAATACCTTGAATATTATGCCCCTACGCCACGACTGACCTCACAGTGACAGTTGAACACTAATCACTTTGCATGTTATCATTTAAAATAAAAAAACTCGCAATACATCAAATAATCGAATAGAAAAAAAAACATCTTTTAATTTCCACTTAAAATGTTTAAGTTAATTTATAAAACAAAAGTTAGGTCATAACAAGTGAAATCTTTTATAAAACTGTAGTAATAGCTATCTTGACTTGAAAATAGTAATTAAGAAATTTGCATACTGTCGCCAGCAGGTTTTATAATTTAAAATGTCCGTGCTTACAATCTGAGGAGGTTTTTAATTTGCATGTAATTTTACAGCTGTGACCCGGTAATGTTCCATGAAAAAGTACTAGGTCTATTAAAACCTTTATAACAATTGTTTCGTGGAAAATAATATTGCTAGACAAAACTATTTTTTGTTATGTTTGTGTTGTTTATATTCACTAAAATAAGTTGTAATTGTAGCCCTCAACTCCGTCGGCGTGAACTATAAAACGTAAAATCTCGAATCTCTTGATGCTCCCATTCAAGTTGTAATTTCAGTGTCCACATATTATAAGATTTCAGTGTCTACATACAACATTTTAGTGCCATTGTTTTAACAAAGTAGCATGAATTTGTAAAGGTAAATAAATATATTTTTAAATAATATATCAGAAATAGTTTAAATTATAATAAGTAGTCATAATTAAATTTATAAATCAACAAACTTATTTCATTCATCATGAAAATGGTTTCATGTGCGTGCACCAGTTATATATGTAAAAGATTCCAGCACCTTCACACGACAGCAGTTGAGAAAACTGTCCGCCCGAAATGCTAAGCGAAAGCAAAAACAAGACACCCGTGGCATTCAAGATTTCTTCCAACTTTGCAATTAAAAACATTTGCAATACAAAAAATTCACTGGTTCTCTACAGAGTTTCAGGACTACAACTTTCTCTCTTTTCATTCTAAACATTGTTTGATTCATCTTTATCATTTTGCTTACTGAGTATTGTTTTTTGTTATTTTTCTTATTCTGTTGCTAAAACAACAAAAAAGAGTCCTACTGTTTTAGTTAGTACCATAACGTAAATTAAGGCGGGACATTATAACAAAATAAAAGAGACAAGGAATTCTTGTTTTTTTTATAACATTGAATTTATGATTTATTATCTCAATATATTTATTTTATAAGCTTATTATAACGTCTTTTTGTATCTCAGCTTTATCAGCTTCACGCTGTATCCCGCACATAGCAGGGTAGGCAGAGGGAACCTAGTATTAAGACACTCTTCTATCTCAATATTATATTTTTCTAGTTCTGTAATACTAATAGTTCAAACAGTACCAGATCAAAAATTGAGATGTTATTTTCCATCGTAGTTTGCTATTATTTATTCCGGTCTTTCATATTGTTATGTCTTATAGCTTTCCTGTTCTTTATATTGATGACGGTTGCGTTTCTGTTATATACTATGAAATTGGGTGTTGCATTCTTGTTTTGTTTGTTACGTACACAAAACACTAATTTGTCTTGAGATTGCTACGAATGCACATAAGATTTTTTTTAGGTTCTCACTATAGATTCTTTTGTCACTATATATTTTTTTCTTATTGAGGAATTGAAAATAATCCGCCATGGTTTTTATAATAAAAAACTTTTCAAAAATATCGCTATCAGTTAAGATATTTAATTATTAATTTTAACTTCTATTGTGTAGTCATAATTAACTAATTCAATTTAAATTTACAATGAAGTAATATTAATCAACTATTGACCTGTTTAATAGTTTAGGTCAAAATTATGCTATCAATTATATTGTTATGCAAAGTGAAGTACTCTCTCAACCGGGCAGGCCGTTGATATGAAATGATTCCATTACAAGTTACTAGCTTTTACCTACGACTTCGCTTATATGATGGCAATAACAGAGTCTGATACATGACCCATTCTAAATGTCTGCAGATCCTCGACTGTAATGTAACCCACGGTGGGTTAATAGAAGTCGAGGCCAGTCGTGACGCAGGGGCACAAGCGTGCGACTGTTGACGAGGCAGGTTGTGGGTTCGATTCCCACTCGAGGAAATGAAATAATTAATATTTTCAAGTAATTTTAATATTAGTGTAGACTTTTAGAAATAACGTCGTAAAAATATTTTATTTTTATAATTTATCTTTCGCTATTCATAAATCCAATTCAACGAGAGTTTGTAAAGGGCTTACATAATAATTTGGTGTGTGAAATTCGACTATAAAAATATTTTTTAACAAATGTATTTTATTCAAGAGGTAAGCAAAATCTACACGTAAAATTATTACCAACGCTTTTCGAGTGTCTCTCAACGATAGGGTACCTGAAATTCGCTTGGCTAAGAGTCACCCGCCCTCATTAATCATTGGCGGCGACAAAGTTTTACGTTTAAGATGGGAAATGTCGTGCATTTTGCTATTACTAATTCTTTTAATTATATTTGTTATTTTGACTTTATGTTTTGTATATAAATATGAGTCTATTTCTAAAAGCTTACTTTTTTGTGTAACGGAAATTTCAAATTATTTATAATAATACGTGTACGTAAACAACGATAGATGATGCAGATTATAAATACGTTGAAAGTGTACAGATTTAGTCACAATGTCCTTATTATTTATTTATTACCTTTGTACATGTAAGATTGTAACTATTGTGAGGGAGTGGTGCGTAAGCAGAGGTGTTGGGGAGCTCGAAAAAAGAATTTCCCTTTATTCCAACTAAAACGGATTAAAACGCACCGCCCGCATAGACGAAGTAGCGTTATGTTACTATATTAATAAAATGTGTTTAGTAAAATTATTTATTATAAAAGTAAAAATACTACTCGTAATAAAGATAGATGAGACTGAAATAAAAAAGCCTTAATATTTTTGGGATAATTAATTAATAGGCTTTTTTATTCAAAATTTGGAGTCAATATTGAGAAGTGCTTCAACTCCAGGACCACTTAAGTTGGGGGCGACATCCGATTTGCTTTGAATCTACCAATTCTGATATTTTTAATAATAACCAACGAGGCTTAACATCTAATGGCATGAATATTTATTTTAGTAAGGGAAACATTTTGAATATAAAAATTGAGTGTTGATTTACTCCTAAAAAAAACAATTTTGCATTCAAATGTTTCTTCACGTTTTATTATAACTACGTATTATAAAATATTTTTTAATAAAAAGTGAATAAAGAAATTTTTAGCTTTATGTCGTCAATATCACTTCAACCAGACAAATCGAAGAGACACTGTGGTTTTACTGCCGGAGCCATAGCCAACTTTGACAATATAACGGCATAATTTCCTCACCCTTCCAGCACTCGAGTACATCACCTTCCCCTGGCCTACCCCACGTGCGAGTAATGAGCCCCTTTTATTACAAAAGCGCACTGTCAAAGATACGTTACCTTTAAATCTGTATCGAAAAGTTGGTTTAATATTAGTCTTATTATGATGTAATACTTCGAACATGAACATGACTGGTACGTAAAAATGTGGAATGGAACGGAAGGAGGTGTGACGAGGGGACCAGAGCGAGAAAATGAAAATAATTAATTCCTCCGAGTAAGATTCGAACCCACATCCTAAGCCCTAAACTTTTTCGAAAATGTAAGACTATTGTTTCTTTTTCTAATACATATTATTGTTAACATTAAGTTTTGGTCTCTTTCGATTAGGTAGGTTTCGCTCTATAAAATTTGGAATATATGCGACGCTTATAATATAGGTATTTGAGGTTATAACAAAATGCCGTGCTCTAAATTGAACGTCATTTAAGGGCTTAAAAGGTTGAAATCGTAGACACGTAACCTTTACTAATAAAAGGCGCAGACAGTACCAATCGATTGGGCAGGTCGAATCGAAACTTACTTAACAACTTTGCTTTTATATAATTCAATGAAAAGTATTCTTATTTTAAGCATTTTTAAAGTGTTATTCCACACTTATGATGGAATTTTTACTTTAACTTTACCACTTTTAAATACTATAAAATAGCTATTTTAAAAAATGCATAAAATGTAAAACACACTTCCATCGTGTTTCAAAGTGATATGGACACTTTTATTATTCTTATCTCTTAAATTAAACGAAAGTGCCTGCAATTTAAACAAGAAGCGGAAGGACTCGTGTCGCACGTACGTAGGGTACTTCACAAATAATAATTTCGTATTCTAAGCGGAGCCCCAAAATATATCACTTTATAAACTGTTACAAAGTCCGCGTTTTTCGGGTTACAAATAATTGTATTTTTCGTTTTGGTACTAATTAAGTGTTATTAACGGAGGCGTAGAATGGAAGGAAATTATTAAAACACTTTTTTTAATTATATATTTTTGTTAAAAGGCCATTTTAGCGTTTATGTTACGCTTATTTTCGTTACTCTGATCTGGTACCGTATAAGTCATCTTACCTTGTGAAGAAAAGCGGAATGGTAAGTAAATAGTTTCTAATAATTAAAACTAAAATTTCATTTAGGCTTTAAATGTTTAATTTATTGTATGTCTTAGTGTATATGATGGATATGGGTTCCATTCTCAATGATATATAAATTATTTTCACTTTCCCGCTGTTGAAGACAGTGCACAGTGTTGAGTTGCGACAGTTAATGCAATGAGGTTGTGTTAATGGTAGCTTCTCTTCGTCTACCCCACTATGCAGAAACAGCTGAATCTTACTCTGCCTGTGGAGATTTCATGTTGCGTTATTTTACCGAACTGGCTTCATAAATGTGTGTAAACAAATAACAAATATAATTTTATAAAATACATGTAAGTTAATACTTTATAGTCGATGTATAAACGTTGTCGTCGTATTGAAGTCGCAATTTTCCTCAAATTTTCAAAGCGAAACGTCTCCTGGGAAATAATTTTCCAATGTAATCTAGCGGTGCGATGGATTACGTGATAAACGAAACACAAGTCCTGTTAAAAGGAAAAATGTCGCGAAAATGCGACTAACTTTTTAATTAGTTATTTATTACGCTATGAGGTAATATATTTAAATATTTTGTATGGCATTTAAAAATACTGGAGGTAAAGGGTTTTAGGTTTACATCTACGTGGATTGGAAAAAGGTAAAAAAAAATAAATCAAATCAGCTTCACGTTGTATACCGCACACAGCAGGATAGGCAGACGGAACCCAGTGTTGAGGCACTGAGCACACACATAAGCAAAATTACCTGTTCTTAAATTATTTTATACCCACCGTACACAATACAATGAAACCCTTGATAAGGCTTTACTTGCCGTGCTTAATTAGCCAAAAGTGTCCTTAAAACTTTCCTAAACTACCTGTTTCTTTGAGTTAGTTATGTTGATATACCCACGTCATAGTGTATTGTAAGTGCTTGTGTTTGTTGGTATGGTTACATGCGTAATAGTTTTGAGTTTTGTTTATGAGTTGGGACGTTAGATTTATTACAGGAAGTTACCAAAGTTTTGTCATTCTTATTGTATGGGCATGTACATATATTTTATATAGTTTTATTTGTGTATATATTGTATGTCGCTACTTGTAAGATATATTGTCGTAATTAATTTGTTTTTATTAATTTTTAATGATTAGAGAGAGACTTATATGAGAAGATAAGTTTTCATGGAATGTGTGTCGATATATTATATATGTGAATGTGTGATATGTGCGTCTAGCAGCTCAAAAAATGTGCAAATATACTCACCAAAAATATAAAAATCGTTTTTGTCAGTATTTTTTCATTGGCATGAAATGTTTTTCTAAAAATATGTTTTCTAACAGACACATTTATATAACACCTATAGTTTGCTTTATTATAGTACCTATAGATGCATTGACATAACATTTTATGAACGATGATTAAAAGATATGCATAAAAAAAATATTTTAAAGAGTCTTGTATGTACTAGAAAAAACACTTCATACAAAAATGAATACCAATTAAAACTATTTCATTTTACATAAAGAAATGAAGGAAATACAAAATAGGTGAGTAACATAAAAGCGTTATAAAGTCCGTCGCTCAGACCCCGACCCCGCCGGAGACGCACTAATTGGCAAAGTGTTGGGTCTGTCAAGATACCACCCCGGTCACTCAGCAATTAGCGTTCACCAAGCGAAATTAGATCATATTCTATTCATCTTAATTCACAATTTCATTTAACTCTGCCCTAGAACTTCATAATGCTCAGTCAACCCCTTAAATTTTATTTCGCGACGACTACTCTCTCTCAATTTTACTCTTCCGCTCTGAACTGTCGGTGAGTTTTAGCAATTTTTAGTTTAAACTTGCTCTCTGTTCTAAGTTATTCCGCGTTATATGGAAAGGTTTAACAGGTTAAACTGTTTCAGTCTAGACAAGAAGCTATTATTCCGCTAGCTCCTGTCCGTGACTTTGTTAGTATAAATTTTAGAATTTTGGTTTAGCGAGAAAAGAGATGTAATAAAAGTCCACGCAAATAAAGATGAGGCCCAGAACTTGTATTTTTATAAAATCAAATAATTGAAAGCTAAAAATTCTCTGTTCATAAACCCAGCGAGCTTAAGCTGATAAAATAGTTACATCTACAAGACCGCCATGACATTGATATGACATACTCGGAACGTGATTAGTTACCATTATATTGTTCTTATTATGTTTTACATTATTTGTATAATCGTACGTCATTTAATGATATTGACCACAAAAATAATGTTTTTTTTTATTTATTTATTGTGTTTTTTTAGTTTTAGAGCGACCTAGTGTTAAGACACTCCGTTTTCAACAAACATAACTGCCTTATTCTGCCATATTTGCATGTCCGTGACATGATGTAGATGACGTTTCACCAAGCAAGAACAGTTTTGTGAAACCCTTGAATGATTTGCAATTAACCATTAACTAAAGCACGCTACAGCTGTTATCATGCTTCCTGAGCGCAGTCTCATATTTATAGGTGGATAATTTTAAAACTTCTTTGACCCATCTCTATGAAAAGATTCACTTTCATATATTCTTGCTGAAACTTTCGTTCTAAGAATAGTTTTTTTTATCCTTTTTTTTAGTTTCACACTGTGCGGGATGCACATGGCAGGGTATGCAGAGAGGACCTGGGAACGTAGATTTAAGACGCTCCGCTCCCATTAAGACACTTCTGTACTCATTTTCCGCCTAATTCTGGAGGCAATGCGTGTTGAGTGGCAGAAATCAATGCCGCTCTTTGCCTTGATATCAGAGCGAAGAAATGAAAATATTAGATAGATATTTAATTTCGTCGAGTGGCAATCGAACCCACAACACCTGTCACATTTACAGTCGCATACAGGTGTAGCGCACACTTCTGTAATTGCACATGCAGTGGCATAGTGGTATATATATATTATACTGCACTCAGTATTCTCAGCAGGGTAATAAGTTGAGTAAACATAGCTTGCCAAAGCAACTTAAGATTCACTGACAAACAGCAATTACTCGAGATCATGAATAATAAACAGGTAGACTCTCTTGGGAATGGAATGGATAGGATGAAAATTGTTCTATAACTACTGAATCGGTGCTATTAGTAACCATAAAGTGTGAAAGACCGTCGCGCTTAGTTGTAACAGAGTGAGAGTGGTACTCTGTGTTAGGTGATTGTGACTTCAAATCCTATTAGGAATAACTTATATTTTATATGTAGCTACGTATTTCCTTAGATTAGGTTTGGCAAAGTTGAGTTGCTGATCGAATATTACAGATTGGAGTAGCTGGACTAGAAGGAATCCGGTGTTATTAGTAGGTACTAGTTATCACGGTTCATGAGTTACATCAGGCTGGCTGATAGACAGACGGTGGAGACTTAGTAATAAGGTCCCGTTTTAACCTTTGGGCACGAAACCCTAGAATTTTCCTAGATTATTTCATATAATGTAATCATTTCATGGACGTGGGATCGAACCTCCAACGTTACATAACGTGTAAACGTTTGACGATATTTAAGACCTTTTCTCATTACGCCACAATGGCACGCACTTGTAAAAACTTATTATATTACAGGCACATTATAAGAAAAGAGAGTTACAAAAGATATTGATTGTATTTTTTATTATATAATAAAAGAAGGTGGCAAGGCAAGGTGGGTTTTTATTATTATTGTAGCTATTATTGTATGTATAATAACTCGGTATACTACAGACGTGTGTAAACAACGCCATGTGCCCATAATATATATAATACAGCAAATGCATAGGGAAAAAAGGTCGTCTTTTGTGGTTTTTTTTTTCAAATTAGTTATTATTTTTTATAAAATAATTTTAAACAATAATTATATTTATTAAGTAATTTGACAATTAGATTGAAGCCTTAATATTTTTGTACAAAAAATATAAAAAATATGTAAACGAGGTTAAAAAGAGCCACTGGTATTAAATATTTTATAGAACATTTCACGTACTTGCCAGTGCTCGAAGAATTCTCATAACGTACCTACTGTCATAAAAACCAACGTATAGGGTGAAATTAGCAAGCAGTAAAAGAGAACATTTCCCCGGAGTATTTAAAAGAACAAATTGGCGACAAAGAGCCAGGGTTAGGCGGAGGCAATAAAAGCGCTCTATACGAGAATAAATATAATTCTAGGTTCGCGCCGGGCAAACTTTACTTGCCTTATTTTAAAACGATTTTTGTTTTTTTTTTGTTTTCGTTTTGTGTGTTTTATTCACTTTTGTAATGTAATTTGTTTGATTTTGACACATCTTCTTTAGATTGTATTTAGTTATATTTTTTCCGTTCTCCACTTTCCGCTTAATTTTCGAGATTGAGTTAAATGGCGAAATGCTTTGTCTTGTTACCAGAGGGGCAAAACGATAACGGATGCTACAAAATAAATAAGTTTCTTACAACCGTATAAGAATTTGGCCTTAACTTAATAAGAACGAATGGCTTAGAAGTTATATTTGGCTCTTATTATTAGAATTGCTTCAAGTTTTCTAACATGTTATGTAAGTTTCTATATGACGTAAGTGTGGAATACCACTTTAAACCTGATCCATGACCATATTATGGTAGTACTGCAGTAGCTGAAATGTACCTCATTTCAGCTACTATTATAAATTCATATTTCGTTTAAAACACAAGTAGTCATCTACTTATGTTTTCTTTATTTTCTTGCAATTCACGCAAACGAAGTAACGAGCGGTCACTAGTATTAATTATAAGTTTTCCATTGTAAAACTAAACATACAACAAATTAATAAGATAAGTTACGCTTTCAAAGTTTCATACATGATTCTTAAAACGAACGTAGAAAAGCAAAATTTAAACTTGTAGACCGAATCGCATACGTAATTAAAGTGTTAATAGCTTATACAAGTAAGTTGATCGTTTCGATTCACAATATTATTGATCGTATAGCTAGTAGGTGCCAGCCGGCTTGGCAACGTCAGCGCTCGTGCCATGCGGTGTGCCCCACGCTCTGTCGCTTCGAGTTTTGTACAAAGTTGCGTTTTTTTTATGCCCTAAAAAAGCTTTAAAAGCTTTATTTTTTTATACTTTTACGCTTAGCTTACTTTGTCGCTTGGTATTTTTTATAAAAAAATATTTTTGAATTGTTTATATTAATTTATCTTAAAGACTATGACTCTCGTTTGAAAGCCTTAAGCCATTCTACTCATGGTGGCATCAGGTTGATTTTTACGTATAATTTTTTACGGTCTATAGATATGACATATTCATTCTAAATGGTCTACCACATTATGATAAACTAATCAATCAAACTACAAAATCTTAATACATTTTTTTAAACTTCAACATTAGGAGTCTAAGTCACTTCCGTTCCCCATCTTCCGCCCAAATTTTGACCAAAATTCTCTACCAGACCAGGAAAATAAAAATAATTTAAATGAGATCATCGGAGGGCCTCCATCGACCCCACAATCGTCAATCACTTCAATCGTTCAGCCCTTGCGCCACAACGGCTAAATAATTATATAAGCTTATATAGAATATTGTACTTTGTTTGATACAAAATCTATATAAATAAATGTTTAGCATTACACAGTAGCCACAATGCTAATGTAGAATCGATTTTGTTTTTGGCAGCACGAGCCGCGTAACGTGCGGCATGCTCCAATACGGATTTCATAGAAACGTGAATGCGTTAAATATTTTAACTGGAATACATTTTCAATTAATAATACATTTAGTTTGCTTAATTGTGATTATTATTATTTGTGAATTATTAACGAATGTTCCCCATTTTCCGCCGAATTCTAAAGGCATTGCGTGTAGAGTGGCGTAATCGAACCCATGACCAGACGTATTCACAGTCGCACACCTGTGCCCTGTGACGCGACGCTGTTGACGTGATGCCTTTACTAATAAAATAACAAAGAATGCATAAAGGTAAAATAAAATATCCATAAAAGACTATAAAAATAATATATTATACTCCCTCTAAAAGGATAACGTACCTATATGTAAGTCAGGTGATGTTATTACAAGCTCGGGTGGTGTCGGTACTGCCCGGTCGGTATTCATGTCCGACAGCTGGCCTGGCCGGTTTCTGTGGTAACGCTGACAGGTGCACTTTAGTTGCCAATAGATTTATTGCATAGATATTATTGAATTATACGTACGGCCTTTGGTGGCTAATATCTATTGGTATGGGGTTTTATTGGATTTCTGGCGGGACAAGGTGTAACTTTTTTTTATTTATGAGTAAGAATTACTAAAAACACAAAACGCAAGCAAATGATCGCTAAATGAGTGGCGTTGCCGGTAGAGGCGGAGGCGGCGTGACGGCGGCGCCGGCGACATGAGCTCGTGCGCGCTCAGGGACGCCGCGGGCGACTCCACGCCCGGCTCCGACACCGGCGAGCGCATCACCCGCCTGTTCCCCAAGTGCAGGCCCAAAATGCAGCACCAGCACGACAGGTTAGATAACTATTGAATGTTATTGTGTCGCCAGAATTCGACGGAAAGTGGGGAACGTAGAACGTAGTAGTGTCTTTATGAAAACGGAGTGTCTTAACACTAGGTCCACAGTGTAGGCAGCTACACTAATAATTGTTATACAACAGTTAACAATTAAGTTAAGTGTTGATTGTAATTGATGCGCAAATGATCTGTTGTTAATAGTTATAAGTTGATAATTAATTGCAATTAAAATTTTACACATTTGAAGTTACAGCTAGATTTAGATAAATTGTTTTTTTTCTTTAGTTCCACGCTGTATCCTCCATATAATAAGGAAGGTAGAGGGAACCTAGTTTTAGACAATCCGTTCGCCACTTTTCGCTGAATTCTTAGGCATTGCGTGTTGAGTACCGAAACTCAACGCCGCGCTTTTACTTTTGCTTTTTAATTTTATAATTACGTATTTTTATTAATTTTAATAAGACATTGATAATCCCCTTATAATTTGACGAGTCACGCAAGTGTAAATATGAAAATGGTAGTGTTCAAAGAAACAAAATATTTACGTTTTTAGAAAAACTATCCCTTGCCTTGATAACTTTCTATGGCGAATTTCAATAGAAAATTATTGATTAGATGCAACTTTCTATAACACCAAAACTTAGAAAACGCCTAAAATTCTAAGACAGCGATCGTTTCACTATCGATCCATTATCATTATAAGCCGTAGCTGAAAATGAGTGTAATCACCGTTTCGCGTGTCGATACGTAGCTGCCGGCGCGCGTTGGTAGCACGTAACGACCTACTTGCCACCAACTTTCTGATTTCCAACTAACCACAAGACAGGCGCTGGGCGAGGGGAGCCCTTTAATCAGGATGTGAGATGCAGAATGTACGTGGAAATGTTGCCCTGTCATTTATATGTTTGTGGCTGATTGTAGCTGAAGAGGGTTTTTTTTAGGATAATTTTATGAAATTATTTATATGAGAGACGAAGTTTTCGTCTTACAAAACTTATACTATCGGGCTAGTAGTTAAGCGAGTAAAAAGTTTCGTGTAGACTTCGTAGCTTTAGCGACGCCTACGGTATGAAATTCATACCGTAGGTCCGTCCGTCTACGGTTTGAGAGTGCTAGTTTACATTTTTATGTAAGCAGATTTTACAATTACAACAACATATGTACATTCTATCATTCAATATCAATTCTTTTTTATCTTCACGCGTTTTCAAAAAGGAATATAAAAGAACTTATTGATTAATCATTCAGTTATATATTACATAACATCACCATCTGGCCAGAAAAACCTTTTATTTTTTAAGTTTCACGCTTTGTCCCACATGTAGCAGGAAAAAATGAGGGAACCATATAGCAAAGTGCATATTCTATCTCTGGGAACCTAGTGTTAAAACACTCTGTTCTCTCTTTTCCGTCTAAATTTGAGATAGCGCATGTTGAATGTTGAAACTCAAGGTCTTCCTATAGTCGCACCAGAGTGAGGAAATAATATAATATTAATAAAAACAATACCTTTTAATATACAGCTTTCTAGATTTTTTCTCATGCAATTTGGAATTGACTTGTATTTTACAAATGTGTTTGTTATAAATATTAGCTGGGTCATCCAAAAATTTGATATCCGCCATTTTGTCACTGAAGCTAAAAAAATTATTCCAACGAACAGAGCACCTACATTATCTTAAATATATTTAAAACCAATCCTTTGACAATCCCGACTTAAAACCTCTCAATGCTCAATACTTATAAAAACTTAGTTTAAAACATGAAAAAGAATTGTTAATGGATTTTTGGCTGCACTCTACTTAGTCTTGGCAAACATTCAATGTGTTTGCGTCTCTGTCCTATTAAAGTACCTAGTAGTGGCTACTTACTACGTTTTTGCAGATTTATGCAAGTAGGTCTTATTAATGACTAAAACTTTGTTTAAGCGTTGCACTAATAAATTACGTATTCTACTTCATTACTTAGTAACGGTAGCGTACGATGCCAGCTTGATATATGAGTGCAGTTAATGAGCGGTGATTCATTTTGTGATATATTTTTTTTTTTTACTGCGTATAGGGTATGTATGGTTAGGTTAGACGTTAGGCGGTTGGCGGGGGTTCATTCCCTGCTGGGCACTTCAGATTTGTTTCGTAATAAACATAATGTAGATTGTAAAATATAGTAATAATTTTGTAGCAGATGAAAGTTCTCGTAAAGTACAAGCTACCCTTTCAATATATAAATATTATTATATAATTAGAAACAATTTTTATAGGAATATAAAAGAATGGTCAATACCAACTTTGCTTTAGATCTTAAGAAAATATCTTCACGCTTATCTCACGCGTAGTAAGCGGTTCCCCACTTGCCGCTCAAATATGAATGAAATGAAAATAATTTAAATAATCGTTCCCCAATTGGGGATCGAACCCACAACCTGTCCCACTGTATCACGACGGCATCGAATCTTAATTATTTTCTATATGTAACACTGCATTGCCTATTATATGAAATAACATATAAAATTTAAATAAAAATACTGAAACTTTTCAAAAACATTTCCTTAATTCCTTCATTTACATTTATGAGTAAGTATAACTGCATAACAGCAACATGCATTCCAAATTACAGACCTATTTTGCCATGCCATGCCATTATTAATGCTAGTATATTATGGTTTGTTTTTAAGGGACAAGTACCACGTAGGCTTGCTTATATTTTATTAAAGTATTTTTTAATGTTACTACACAGGGAAAACAAAACAACCTCAATTGGATGTCGAAACAATGATCGTCATCATGTGTACTCACACAAACAGCGCCACGCTGGTGTCAAAATTATCGTAGATAAATCATCGTATTATCTATAGCTTCTTACAGCTTAGTTTAGCTTTATGCTTTTTATAGTAGGTATACAGAGAAGCAAGTGTTAGTAGATACACTTTATTCTCCACCTTCCGTCCATTTTAAAAAATCCGAAACTTGCTAAGTGGCGGAACACAACGTCACGCTTTGTCTTGTCACCGGAGCGTGAAAATGAAAATAAATAATTTTCCTGATTGCAAATCGAACTCACAACTGTCACGCACACAGTTAAAGACTGCAATTTATTTCCTCTCCCTATCCCCAGACTGAACTCCGGCTTGGAGGGTCGAGACATGATCAGTGTAAACAACGCGTCCTCCGACGACGAGAGGGACGACCAGCCGGTCATTCTGAACACGAAGGGAGGCACTTACAAACTGAGGGACTCCAGGTGAGTCTCTGTTTTAATATTACATCAGTTTTGTCTGGACTTGGAAAAAACTAGTAAAAGGTACGTTTACGAAGGTAGATTAAAGTATCGATTGTTGGATTGTTTTCAAGATATTCTGTTTTAGGGCTATTCTTTAAGTACTTGTGGCTGTTGTGACGCAGCAACACACTGGCTGTAAACACGGCGGTTGTGGGTTCGATCCCTACTTGAATGGTTATAACTATACACATACATGTAAATATCTATAAATATCGATCAATGCTGGATTATTTCCAATAATGCTTCCAATAATAGTACATTTTTCTTCTAAATAGTTTTAGTTAATAAACTCCATATTAAGTAAGTATGTTCTCGGTGAATGGTACTTAGATTAGTTTTAGACAATTATTACCTTAGATTATTTTTGATGATGGACAAAGAATTTTCACATTCGTATTATTCTTAAGATTAATATCTTAGAGCTTATTAGCTTATCGACATCGAACATCGATCGACAGTACCAACTACGATAGATAGGTAAATACAATAGACACAGTAAATGATTCGTGAAAAATCTAAAAATCTAATCAGCTTCATGCTGTATCTATGTATCTCGCATATAACAGAGTAGGCAGAGGCAACCCAGTGTTAAGACACTCTGGTCCCCACTTTCTAAATTCTTCTTTTCTTCCGAATTTTTCGAAGCAATGCGTGTTGAGTAGTGGAAGTCAACGCCGGGCTTTTCGCCCTGGTGCCAGAGCGAATAAATGACATTATTAATAAGTAATAATTCATAACCCCGAGTGGGGTTTGAATCCACAACCGTCGCGTTACAGTCACACCCTTGTGCCGCTGCGCCACGACGGCAACAAATGATGTTGTTGTATATATTTATGTTGTCACATGACTCGTATCCTCCGGCGGAGCTTATCCGAGCGCGTACGACACACGCTTCGATATAAACATTTACACAGATGCTGCTGTTAAGTGCAAACAAACCGACTACACGATGTTAGTTTATGTTTGTTTTATACATGAAAGGACTAAAAGTTTGAAGTAAAGACATTTTAGTTTGTGAAGTTTAATGAGAATGTACGTTTACTAGTAGCCGCACCCGTACGTCGTCAATTATTTATTTTTACATACGTCAGTTACGTAGTTTCAATATTTTTAAGCTGCTATTCCAAATAATGAAATTTATAATAATTGGAACCGAGCAGAGCTTAAACTCAACACGCAATGCCTCCCGAACCTGGTGGAAAGATTTAGGGAGTGTCTTAACACTACTGTCCTGGGAACCTATTACCAGGTGCAATCTGCCGACCCTGCTATGCGCGCGATATAACGTGTGACTAAAAAAATATTAAAATTCCTTTGACTGTGAATTGAACTTACTATGAGGGCGTCGTTTATATGTATAAGATATAATCACTGTAGTTTAATCAGATGTCGTGTTATTTGTCCCGAGACGGGTTTTAGTATTCCGCCCACGCGATGTTGCAGCTAAAACTTTATCGGTCACATTTTACCAAGTTTATTTAGGTCTTTTGATCGGACGTACAAATGATACAAAGGAAAAAGTGTTTTGCGAACAGAAAGGGGAGGATTTGGTCAACCTTCTTATCGTTTTCTATTAGCTTAGTCTCGGTTTATCAATATTTTTTCTCTAAAATGTATTCAAATATTTGCGAATCGATGTAACTTGTTGTTTTTGTTAGGGTAGTTATCGTATTAAGAATAGTTTAGTATCTTAAAGATGATATAAAAATGATGTTGTATGTAATACATCATTTTTCTTGAGCATTCTATAAGACATTTAATATATTTAATATTTTATATCTATATGACTGGAATAGGTGTAATAAAATTTGACGATCGTCTGTTGATATAACGATAGTCTTACTCCTTACTTACTAAGAAAGCAAAAAGAGGGTGATATTCGTTAGAATAATAAATTATTTTATTGTAATATTAATTTGTGTTGAATAATAAATATAAATATTGTATGTATTAATATACAACATTCGATCAGCCACGACACTCGATCCTCAGCTTTTCGGACCCATCCGCTTCCCGCCAACCTCTTTATGTCGTCGGCCCATCTGGCAGGGGGTCGTCCCACCGGTCGTTTTGTACGGGGTCTCCACTCTAAGAAAAAATCTAATAAATAAAAATATTATATTATTTAATTCTTACGTAAGAGTTCAATTAATAATTAACATATCACTGCGCCAATACGAGTATATTACTTTCTTTTTTAAAAAATGTTTTTTTCTTTTTAAACAGAATAATTGAAATAGCCGGTGGCAGGGAGCTGTATTCCCAAAGTCGCACAAAAGCCGTGCGCAAGCTGAGACACAGCAACACACACAAGCACAACCTGAGGAATAAAGTGAGGTCGCTGGCCAAAGACACTGTTGATTATACGGATAATAATATTACTAATGAAGTAAGTATAGTATAAGTGTATCTAAGTAAGTATAGTATTTAATTTTAAAAAAATACTGTTAAAATCTTTATTTAGCTTTGAGAAAAGCCAAAATAGTAGTGATAAGTCTGGATGAATCTTTAATTTGTTTTACCAATTTAGATAGATATTATACATATATTAGAAAGTTTTTGAACTCCACGCGAAAGTTTTTGTAGGCAGAATAAATATCCATATTGAAAATATATTTTATTTTTTGGAGCGGGATTCGAACCAACTACTATTAGGCATGGTCAGGCGTAGTAACATAAGACGTACAAATATAAAATATTAACTATACAATTCCATTAATCTTAGTACTTTGTTCTTCTCGTTTCTAGATATCCATACACAGAATAAACAATGAGCCCAAAAAGATGATATCTCGCCACACGTCCCCCGTAACGTATACGAACGGCGACCGCGAGCCTATTATAGAACAGAACACTATGGGCATACCGAAGAACAGTTCCCCCATACTGGACCCCCATAAAACGAATGATGTCAGCGCGAAGAGCAGCCCGATAGCGGTCGTGGCCGATGGTGAAGTCATGGTCTTCGATGAGAATGATGATTGGAAAGGTAATTTTTATTTGTTTTCTTTTCTGTTTTGCTACCACGTCTTTTTTTCTTTCTTTTTTTAGGTATTAGGTCAATATAAATTATGTTTTTTATTTATACGTATGAAGCTGTAGCTAAATAGACATAAATAAGTAACAGTAACACCGACAAAGCCACAAAATATAAGCTAGTTTACTATAAATGAACTCAGCGCTTTGTCTTATCAGAAAGAGCATTCAAAAATGTCTCATGTATGAATATTTATAATTGTTAACCTTAGTGGTTGTGGGTTCGATTTCCGCTCCAGGAAATTATTTTTATTTCCTCTCTTTGGCAAGATAAAATGCGATGGTGAGTGCCGGTACTCAAGGAAAGTACAGAATATTTTAACACTTCTAGCTGTAAAATAATATTTACCCTATTATTCCGAATCGTTATCCCTTATAAATACATCCATACATCCAGAACTTACGTGTGTATTTTATTTTATTTCTAAAAAAATAGACATTTATTGTATATATTTGTTTATTATGTATGTATGTCCATCGCCTTTTTCTTAAAGTTACTAATAATGTTTCACCTTTAGATCAAGATCGGTTGTCAATAGCTTCCTTTTTTATTTGGTTTTATTTGAACTGGTTGCAATAGGGGGCTTACTCACATTTATCGATATTATAATTACGTTAAAAATATTATATATTTTTTTGTATTTTTTTTAAAACTAACCAGTGACTAACATTATTTTTATTTGACCACTACCCCTCTAACCATAACTCATAAACTTTTTTCTTTCTTCTTTTATTTTCAGTGATATTGAATTCTGTGTCCCTAGGTTTGAGAATGGACCCGGACGCGACTGACGATGAGATCGATTTAAGTGTTAAAAGGACTTTAGACAATATGAAAAATGGTGATAGTGATGTGCTGAACAATAAAAGTGAGATAAGTGATGATAGTGACTCGTCAAGATCCAGGGAAGATGTTAGGTTGAGTGAGGGGAGTCCCACGGGCATCTGGTTATCCGGAGACGAGGATAAAAGGGTTACTAGAGTGATCGGGGAATTGCCGATCGCTGAATATGAAGGTTCGCCACGAAGATACGGTATCGGCCAAAAGGCTCAAAGATCGCCCAGACCTGGTTTCCCTCAGGTTTGTTTTGTTGACAATGATTAGTTTGTGTTGGTAATATTTGTATTAGGTTTTCCTTTTTACGGGAAATATTTAAATATTATTATAGATGAAACACGTCTTAAACTGATTGAATAAATAATAAATAATTCTTGCCTCATATAAATTTAAGATGCCTTACTTGTACAAGTCACTTTTTAAAATAATTATTATGTGTGTTATGCAACGGAGACTGCATTATATATTAATAAAAACGTATGTAGTATGAAGTCCTATTAATTAAATATGTGAAATTTCAGAGAGTGGTAACGGAAAGTAGAGACGACACTCCGCCTCCTGGTTCAGCCGCCTTCGACTATTTATACGAGTTTTCGGAAACTAGGAAAGTGTTAGAGGAATTCTTCAGATGTCCAACATTGTCTGGACAACATAAAAATAGCACAGATGAAATTGTTAATTTTCAGGTATTGTTTTTTAATTTTGATTTGTTCTCTTTTTTCTACAAGTCTTTCAGGGTAGGAGAACTACCTATTATTTAATTAATGATAATAAATTGAAGACTCATTTTGTATGACTCATATACCTTATAATGTTAAGAAAATATTAACAAAGATAATTCTGATGGACGTTACAATATTATGTTAAGTGCACATAATAAAAGATTTGCATAGATATATCTGAAATTTAAAATATGTTTATCGTCTGCAACAGCTTTTAAAAATTAAAATTATTTATAAGATATTTCAATTCAAAGATCTATATTTGAATTACAGGAATTAGATTACGAACTTCGCCGGCAAACCCAAGAGTGTCCATCAGAGAACGGTATAGAGGGCAGTGAGTCGGACTGGCCTCAAAATGAGGGCATCGATTCACCGCACGCGATGAACAATCACACAGACTTTTTGGGATTGCAGGTAATGTTGGAATTAAATAGTTTTTTACGAAAAAGTTTTTAAATTTTAAGGCAACGTGATTTTTATAAATTTTCTAAAAGTTGTTGAATAACACTTTAAAAATGTTAAAGAGTGAATTTAAATATTATTATTAAACCATTTTATCTACTTACCAAAATCATATATAAAATAGCTTCAAAATAGCTCTATGTAGGAAACAACTATTTTAAAACCTAACCTAGTGTTAAAACATAACTATTATATAAAACTACCGCTGACGATTTCTTTATTGCCTTGCGAACAAATAGTGAATGCATTAATAGAATCATTTTAAATTTGGTTAAGTCTCTATGTTGATTTAAATAGTTCTTTTAAACGTACAGTCTTAGGTTGCATGTTCCAGATACCGCTCTGCACTCGCACAGTGAATCCGGACAATATTAAAGAATATTTATTACTTTACTTTTCTATTCCTCAGCAAAAACAACGCATCCGTTTCCCAACGCCCGACGTGACCGCCCTCCAGGCGCACCTGGCGCACGACGCGAGCGCGTGCGCGTCTCCCGCGCGCAATGACGCGGATCTGCACGCCGCGCTCGCGTTGTCCACCGCCAGCGACACCGCCAGCGAGCTGTCCATGGCCATCATGGAGAACGAGCTTGTGGAGATGAAGGGTGAGTGCAAATTATTGATTATAGGAAAGGATTTTAAAGAAATAAAGAAAGGACAGAATGCAAGGTCAGCGTAAATAGTAAGATATTCCTGAGTATTACGGAAGATACATGTAAGATAGATGAACGCTGTGGAAATGTGATTTCTTCGGTATACGGAGTCAGTTTAGCTGACCGTATCCGCAATGAAGATATACATGGAATAGCAGGTACTAGCTAAGATGTCGCAGTGAGTGCTCATGAAAATATTAAATATTTCATTTCTTTGAGTAGGAATCGAACCCACAATCTGCGTTGTTCACGCTTGTACTCCTGCGGCATGAGGAATTACGATCACGAACGACGTATATATCTCTACATTAGAGAACAGTTTCTTAAAATCTGTCGTCATGCCTATTTTACATTTGTGTTGACAGATCCGGGTCGCCGAACACTGCCTATAGTTGAAGATGGACTATCTTCCGGACACGCGTCCGATACTGACAATAATAATCCGATTTTACAGGTATTGTGTGTTTTTTGAGATAATTTTGTTGACAATATTAAAACTTATTTTTTAAGGAAATTTGTATAATATTCTAAGTTTCTAAACACATTTACGAAATTATTGTAGATATTCATGTGACACAGTGTTGGACAAAACTTTTAAGTATTCAAGATATTATTATCATTATTATCATTAAAGCATTATAAACGTTTGTTCTTTCAGACCCACACAGTGACAATAGAAGAAATTGTAGACAGCGGAACCAATACGGACCCCCTTATGCTGTCTGACGCCGACTTGCATTCTTTAGATCCACTGGGTAAATATTATCCAGTAAAAAAACGTTAATTATTGTTTAATAGTTATATTTTAGATATGTCGTCGCAATGACACAACGTCTGACTATGACAACCCACAACCGTCGCGTTACAGTCACACCCCTGCGCCGCTGCGCCATGATGGCCTCTACTAATAAATAATTACATTGCCTAATACAGCATCAGCGCCCCCGCCGCCCGCGCCCGCCCCGCACCGCCCCGACACGGCGCCGCACACGCCGCACTCTGCGCACCACGTGCACCACGAGGATGTCTATCCTAGGTATTATGTTTGTTTTATAAGGTTTTTAAGTTTAATTTATAAGGTGAAATAATAAATCTTAAAATTTACCTATTTGGTCTTCGTCACATCTAAGCGATTGTGATTTGAAATGTTATACGAAATATGTACCTAAATGTAATAAAAATAATTTACAAATATATATACATTTTTACTTTCTTGTTGTTATTTAATTATTAGAGATATTATTATCGTAATATATGAATTGCTTATTATGAAATTACTAAATTTGTATTGAATTTTATTTTAAATTTACGGTCAAGTGTATTAACACTTTTTGTTAGACCTAAAATATTTGATGATAAACATAATATTCAGTCAATTCTAAAAAATAATATGATTTGAATTTTTTGTATGTTATACATATCTTTTCGTTTTTTTTCAGAAAAAGGCCATCATCGGCTCAAAGTACGGAATCAGTGGAAATTAAACCAGCAAGTGGAGACGAAGGTATCTCATTAACTACATAACATCTTGGTGTTAACTGTGCTATAAAGTATAAGGAAACTAAAATATGTTATATATTATTATCCCGAGCATACCAATGGGTAATAAAAAAATTCTACCCTTCTTGATACATACCGACCCTGTTACCTATTATTAACAATTTCCATTTCCCACTTTCAACGAACTTCTTGTGGCACTGCATGTTGAGTGGCGAAATTCTACGCTGCGCTTTGCCTCCTTACCGGCAAGGCAATATTTCATTTTCCGGATTAGGAATCGATTCCACAACCTACCATCCTTCATGTGCCACCTGGCCAAGACGGTATCCCTGTTCGATGCATGTTATTGATAGTTACCATTCTAAAATCTCTATGTTAAGTGTGGGAAATATTCCCGGGTTATCCCACATGAAGGGTAGATTAAGGGTAAAACAATCAGAAACATTACTCATCACCTTCTGTCTACCATATTACCATGACGTATCTACAACAATAATATCTCTTTCCCAAAATTTTTGCTTATATATTTCTTCCATAAAAATAATATTTTATTTTCTCTTTATTTTTTTAGATGAAGCAGACACAGATTTGGAGACGGACAGACTTTTGGGACAACAAAGAACGGATGATCAAGGATTCTTTGATGATAAAGTAAGTTAAAATTTTAATTTTAAACTAATATTTTTTGTCAATTTTAAATTTGGTTTAATGTAATAATTTTTGAGTTTATTAGATAGATAGATAAATCTATCATCTTCGATTTATGTTTTTAATACCTATTTTTTCAAAGAGAATACAAATATAAATTAAATAATTACATTGTCATTGAAAATTTTGATGAATTATTTAAAAGATTAAAGATAGCATTTTTAATCAAGTGTTCATGAGCATTACTTACACTTTATATGTTTTGAAATTGAATTCACTACATCTTTAATTCACTATGCCTTCAGTGGAAATGCTATTTATACGCTTTAATGAATTATAACTGTTCCTTATAAGATGATTCAGTGCGTGAAGTAATTGCCAACTGTATCGCGTTTAGTCGAGTAATGTTTGACCTTGCTCTCGTATTGTACTGGACATAGATTATGCGTTTGCAGTCATAGATTACACCCTAGTGTGCTTGTTTCTTGGAGACGGATATATCTTTTTTATGATATTTTTTAAAAATATTGTTTGTTTTGATTAAGACTAGTTTATTGCAATAAATTTTTAGTCAAGTAATGTTTGACTTTGCTCTCGTAAAGAGCAAAGATTATGTCATTCTGTGTGTCAAATACCCTTCTTTAAAAAAAAAGATTTTTAGGCATTTAGATATCCCAGTGTTAAGACTTTCCGGTTCCGCATTTTACACACAATTAAATTCACAAATATCTCGTTTTCAATTAAACTAAGTAAATGCGCCGTAATAGCTTCAGAAAAAACATATTTTTTCTAATCTTTGACGCGGCATTAAGTCACCGCGCCAACCGGTGGCCGAACAGTCAGTATCATATCATTTCCTCACTAAATACATGTCGATACGATAACATTATCTCTGTGAACTAACAAATGTTTGTAAAATTTAATACAAATGTGGCAAATAATAAATAAAATATAATGGATGAAGAAGAAAATAGTATTTTAGTCGAAAATTGCGAAAATAATATAAATTTTAATACAAATAATTGTTGCTTAGTGCAAAACTGTGAAGGTACAAGTGAAATTAATGAAAATAATGATAATAATTTCGAAAAATTGAGTGATTCCTTTGAAAATAGTGTGGTTTTGAATTCAAATGACGCAAATAACAATATTAATGATGATGCAAATAAGGAAAAAAATGTAGAAAATGAGTGTTTGAGTGATTCAAATAGTGTTAAATCGAGTAATGCAAGTGATGAAGAGAAAGTTGGGAAAAAAAAGGTTAGTGTACATACGTGCGTTTAAAAGTAGCATATGAGAGAGAGAGAGTTGTGGAACTTAGTGATAAGAGAGAGAGAGAGTTGTGGAACTTAGTGATAAGACACTACAAGGACTTTTTGTCACTAATGTTACTACATATTTTTAATATTCATTTTATGATTTTTTTTATAGTTATGGTTATTATTAATATTTTATTGATANATGAGTGTTTGAGTGATTCAAATAGTGTTAAATTGAGTAATGCAAGTGATGAAGAGAAAGTTGGGAAAAAAAAGGTTAGTGTACATACGTGGGTTTAAAAGTAGCATATGGTGAGAGTTGTGGAACTTAGTGATAAGACACTACAAGGACTTTTTGTCACTAATGTTACTACATATTTTTAATATTCATTTTATGATTTTTTTTATAGTTATGGTTATTATTAATATTTTATTGATATAAATGTGGCAAATAATAAATATACCATCATGCGAAACGTTCACAAGTAAAAGAAATTTCAAAACTATTTGTAAGTTTATTTATATGTATACTTTAAACATAATTCCAATTTTTTATTTTATCGTTTATTAGTTCATTTTTATATTATTCAACAAACTCAAAACGTCATTATTAAACGATTATAATAATAATAATAATTAAATTGTTTTTGTCAAACCCATAGCCACTAAACGACGTCGGTGTAACACAAAAACATTTTTGTAATGAATAATTAATGAGTTGTTTATTGTGTAGTGATAAATATTTCAGACTAAAGAATACTGTAAACACATTTATTGTTTATCTATATATATAAAATCGAAAGGTTACTCACTCATCACGAAATCTCAGAAACTACATGTGCTAGGAATCTCAAATTTTGCATAGGAGTTACTTATAGGACGTAGGTGCTCGCTAAGACGGGAATTTGCAATATTCGACTTCTAAGAGGTTGTTTTTGCTATAAATGCTAGGAGTCTCAAATTTTGCATGGACGTCACTTATACGACGTAGGTACTCATGGAGACAGAAATTAATAATAACGTAGTTCACGCAGGCGAAGCCGCGGGCGGGCCGCTAGTATATATATATACCTAATACTTTTAATAACACTTATACAAAATATACTTGTATTTTGTATTAGTATATATTATTAAAATTGTAATTGAGATGCTAACAACATAAATAAGCTATAACAAGGGTATAAGAATTTCGACTTTGATTGAGAACGTATGTCTTCTTAGTTATTACAGCGCTCGGACGATTTCCTAGAGGACTGGGTTCAAATCCTCCTACATTGTACCCACCCGTACGAGTATATCCGTAAAATGTACGTTATTTTTTTCTCAGGGTTGGCGTAAACCCAAATCTCGTACAGTGATGCCGTCCGGCGGGTCCACGGGCACCAACCGGGACCATTCACACGAGGCGTCCGATCATAGAGATGATGAAACTTTGCATAATGGGAAGGTAAGTGTCTATAACTTCCTTTTTTCTATTTTTACGTCACACTTTATCCTGTATGTAGCAGGATCGATATCTCGTTTTAAGATATTCTGTTCTTAAGTGCCAATTACCTTAATTACCTTTTTTTTGTATTTTTGCGTTATGTTTTATCCCCTGGTTTGACTATTGTTGAGTAAATTTTAAAAACGCTTCTTTTCTTTACAGGATAAAGATGGAAAAAAGAAAAGCAAGAATAAAGAAGGTAAGACAATAAAATAATTTAATTATTAATGTATATATATTACAGAAATATATACATATATATTTACTTCTGTATTTACTTTCTTTTGCTTCCATTGGAATATCTGATGGTAAGTTTAAAATATGCTTTAGAAATATCAATAGAATAAATATTTTAAAAATATTCTATTACAATTTAGAATTTTTTTTTTAAATATTATATATTTTTTTAAATATTGTTTTTTTTTCATTTTTTTCATTTTTTCACGAAATGAAAAAAATATAAGTAACATTTTTAAATAATTATTGTTTTTATTGCAAACACTAAGAAAAAAAGCTTTAATTTTTAATATAATTATAAAATTTTTCAGACATGGCATCAGTTCTCATAGAAGGAGTGTTGTTCCGAGCTCGATATCTGGGCTCCACCCAACTCGCCTGCGAAGGTCAACCCACTAAAGCAACTAGGATGTTACAGGCTGAAGAAGCTGTTTCTAGGATTAAGGTATGACGTAGGCTAATTTTGAGTGTAGATTATTATTATATTTTTAAGAACTTCAACTTGATAATTTGGGGTACTATTGTCCTAAATATCCGATTAAGGGGTGAAATAAGTAACTGATTATTTTTCACTATAATATGAAATACTCGAAAAAAATATTTGTGCATGCTATAAAGTTTATATGTTGCTGTAAAAATGAGAACTAATCTATTAACTTAATATGTAATAAATGGTACTTCACTTAGTGTCTGAACTTTGCTAAAGGTTCTAAATATATCATCTTAATTTCGTTAAAATATACTATCGGCTATTGGTTAATATTAAAATTCGACTGATATAGAAGTTTTTACAGTAATATATACTTCATTTAAATAATCGGGGGTATTGCACTATTACTAAAATTTTAACGAAAATACTTCGATTTTTAATGTAGTAAACTGTATAGTATATAAATGAAAAATAAGTTTATTTACACATTTTCTTACAAATAACAGGCATTCTCATGTTTTATTTGAATAAAAGGGACGTAACATTTGCCCGTGTGAATCGGTGACATACCATACAATACTATATGTAGTTCAAATGAGCATGAAATTACTATTCCTTCCTTTCTCCACGTTTTTCACAACGATTTTCTTGAATTTTCTATTAAAAAAAAATATTTTCAATCATTCGGTTTGAGTATATTTTATTTGATATCAAGAGAATCGTTCGTATTCTTGCTCAATGCTATCTGTCTCGCTCTATCTCGCATATCTTATTACTGTGGTAATATAACTTTTATTGGTTATTTTAATGCTTAAAATCACATAATAATATATTTTTTTGTCAGTTTGGATAATCTTTGTTTTCTCCTTTTCTTGATATATTTCTTTTCTATTTTCCTGTTTTTTGTTCTTTAAGAAAGATTGAAATTTAATGAAAATATTTTTTATCTATAATTATGGGATCTTATTTGAATTTTCATATAATAGTAATATTTTCATATAAAAGTAAACATCCAAAAGTGCATGTTTATACCTTCGCAACCTTTTTCAAAATATTTGTACTTCCCCGTAAGGCGTAATATTACAATGTTGAATATAGCAAGTAGCATTGAACTATATGATAGTTAGATAAAACTCTATATACTGTACTGTGTCTACTGTTTTAAGTATGATCAAATCTGACATTCTTTGAATGTTTCTAAAACTGTTTTTTTAACAAACATTAAAAAACCAAATAGTCATCCATGTTTATGTGATTTTAATTAAACTAATTGTATTAAAAAAGAAAATTTGCACGTCGCCCTGTTTACCTGTAATTTCATGCTCTCTAGGTTTAGTGTTTTGAGAATGCTAGTGGGATATCCTGTCCTAATGCCCGACTAACTACAATAGTAATATAGAAACGTACCTCAGCTCCTGCCAAACAAGTTACGGCCTTATATACTTGGCATTAGAGTATTTTTTTCAGTGTATTCCTCACCCCGACCCAGGAATCGGATTTGTTGGCCGGCTAGCCTCCTCTGGATGTTTGTTACTGAGCTTGCGCTTAGCTTTGCTTTAAAGAATGCAACCTTTTTCCTTTAGGTGGGATATCATATTTTTTTTCAGACGATATTAAAAAGATGTGACATATACAGCCTAATGCATATTTTTTGTGTTCATCAATTGATTTTTCCTAATTATTTAAGTTGTTTCCATTAATACCCTTCGGAAAATCGATTATTCTTTAAATTATATAGGATTTGTGATTTTTTTTCTTAAGAAATATTTGATGCATGATCATTTAAGGTGAGTTCCCGTTCAGCGGATCGCTTTCGCTATTTTTTGACAACTCGCGCTTCCAAGCACGTTATTCATACACGCACGTACGCATGAACATACCCGATTCACACCGGCAAGGTGTCCACGGACGGTAGCTTCGCACAGAATCGAATCTTGATCCTATCCTATATCTATATACATAGGTGGTGGAAGGTCGTTAGGTCAGCTTTCATAATGACGAACTCGCTTCTCACATATCATTGTCAATTTGTGTGTATTCGAGTTGTTTTGCTTGCTTTTGCAAACGAATTGGCTTTTTTGGTGCAATTTTCTAATATTGTAAGGAGATTTTTAAATGAATCGTTACTATTTTTGTAAGCATTTTTATGACATAATATGGATTGGCAATATGAGATTTTTTACCGAGCTTCTATATGCTGGCTTAGCTTATGGCAGCTTACGCGCGAAATAAAAAAAATAAACGAAATTGTTTCGAATTTAATCTTAAAACAAGCAAAACGGTTCGGCCGCTGTCTCTTCACTCAAACGTCACGAATCCTCTGAAGATATAAAATACCCTCCACTAACGTGCTTTAAGGTTTATTCAGTTAACATTTTGACAATTGTTTCACCGATTTACTTAACGTAGTACTGATATCTGATCATCGTTCCTCACTTCTTTTACTTATAGTTGTAATGTGTAGATTTTTTTTGATTACACCTTAAAGTACGTTACTATCGCGTCAGCTGGATCAGATCAGAGAGACAGCAAATACAATTTATGTACAAAATCCGTTACAACCAACGGTATGTGAGATCGCGAGGAGGTTAGCCGGTGTGTCCCGCAGTGGGGCTGCGACGGCCCGTACTCGGGGGTCTACGCGGCACCCGCGGCCGTCTTCCGCTTGGCCTTCCTCGGCTCCGTAGAGGTCGACGAGGACTCGAGGAGGCGCAAGAAGAGGCCCAAAAAGAATATGGTGGAGGAGGCCGTCACTAAAATTAAGGTCGTTTTCATTAAGTTGTTATTGATGATAGGCTAGTTAGACGATAGGGTAGTTAGGTTTTGATTGTTTGTTTTTGTTACCTAATTGTTTGATATCTTGTCCTGTTTTGTGTGGAGATTCTTTTTCTTTTAAACAATCGAAATCATTAAAATATCAAAGAAAGCTAAGTATTTTAGAGTAAAAACATGGAAGTCTAAAACTTCCGTAGCTTACCAAAATGCTAGACAGTAGTTATTCGGTATCGCGTAGTCACAATCGTATACACAAATCACACTAGCCATCTCAAAAAACTAAATTATTTTAAATGTAATTTAATTAATGTGCATGAATACATAATATACCTACCGCATGCTTTGTATAACATTTACTAATTTGAACACCTTCTCACATGCTTTCATTGGAATGTTTAGGCCCTGGTAAGTTTTACAGCCTATTTGTTTTTAAAATAATTTAGTAAAGTTTAAACGTTTTCTAGAAACGTATAAAAAAAATAAGGTAGTGAGAATTGAAGCTGCGTGGTATCTGTACAAGTGCTCTAACAACTATACCATACGCCTTTCTTCAAGCTACGTCGAAATTGTTATAAGCTTGTAACAACATACTTAAACAACAGTTAACATCTCTGCAGAAACATTTATATAAATTATCGTTTCCGGTTAGAGTTATCATTTTGCAAGGAAGAGTGGCATTTATTTTATAAAGTCTGAGTTTCTTGTATTTATATATAAAAAAATCAAGAATGTATAAATATGCTTGTAATTTTGAAATTCACCACGATTTTCGTTTTAGGCTCCCGAAGGAGAGAACCAACCAAGTACAGAAGTGGACTTATTTATTTCAACTGAGAAAATAATGGTACTAAATACGGAATTGAAGGAAATAATGATGGATCACGCGTTAAGAACCATTTCCTATATAGCGGATATCGGGGACTTGGTCGTCCTCATGGCGAGGAGACGCTTCGTTCCACACGAAAGTGACTCCGATCAACCGAAATTGAACCGTACGCCCAAGATGATATGTCATGTTTTTGAAAGTGAAGAGGTGAGAAGTGTCTCTAAGTATAGAATAAATTGTTATATTGGTGTTTGGTAAATTTCTGATAACTAGATATTCCGCACACAAAACGGTAGTCAGAAGGAACCTAGTGTTAAGACACTCCGTTCCCAACTTTATCTATTTATAGCTTTATTTGATTTTTTTGAAATGGAGACTCCATTTACTAATAGTAACTTAGTACTAAAATTGGTACGAGTTTAAGTTATACTTTACGTTATGTTGCATGCGACTATTATATGATTAAATCGAATCAAAGGGACACTTTTACTTATATTTTATCCTCATAAGATAAAACTTTATGGTGAAACCCAAGTTGAATTTAATATGAAAAACATTGTAGGTAGCATACAAAATGGCGTTTGTTTCATCTCTATTGTTTCTAATTTGACCGCAAAAACCAATGCAAATCACTAACGAGTTCTACCAGTCCTAACATTTAATTACTATTAATTACGGTTTTGTTTAGAAAACGTTTATTATTTGACAAACACGATACTAAAAGAACAATATAATTTTCTAAATTTTGTTTATTTTCTGTAGTTTTCCTCCATTTTCTCTAAAAATGGTGTCAACCGCGTTTCAGGCTCAGTTCATAGCTCAGTCTATAGGGCAGGCCTTCCAAGTAGCGTATATGGAGTTCCTAAAGGCGAACGGCATAGAGGATCATAGTTTTGTAAAAGAAATGGATTACCAGGAAGTGTTGAACAGCCAAGAGATATTCGGAGATGAGTTACAGATGTTTGCTAAAAAGGTGAGTTATATTTTTAAAGGTAGTTTGATACCTATAATAAAAAATATTCTACTAACTTGACCCTTGTAAATGATCTTCATTCAAAAATATTTTAGCGAATTATGCTTACATCTTTTATAGATGAAGATGATACATATATAAAAATGATACATATACCTATTATAATATCTCTTGGAAATCTGAAAGTTGAGTCCCGCTATGTTTTATTTTTATTAATGCCAACCCAAATTTCCCTATATTAGGAACTCCAAAAAGAGGTGGTAGTACCAAAGTCCAAAGGTGAAATTCTCGGCGTGGTGGTGGTAGAATCGGGATGGGGCTCGATGTTGCCCACCGTCGTCATCGCCAACCTGGCGCCGGCGGGCGCGGCCGCCAGATGTGGACAACTTAATATTGGTCAGACCTGCTTTATAATTTATACTTTTACAGTGGGGAAATGAATATTTCCTTATGTCAGATTTTCTTGAAAATTAGATATTGACAATTTTCTCGCTCTCCTACTTTGAGATAGATTCTTGGGTCAGTTAATATGCAATATATCTAATAAAATAAACAGAAATCGATAGAATGAAATGCATTAATATACTTAAAAATTATAAACTATTGAGGCAACACAGGGTCACTCTAAACGACATGGTTGTGGGTTCGATTCTCGCTCGAAGTAATGTCCTATTTCACATGTAATGTCTCGAAAATGGACGATGCGTGGGGAATAGTGTTCTAAGAGTAGGATAGAAGGAATCTGTTTACCCTGTTATACGCAGAATACAACGTGAATGAAAAAAATACATTTTTAAATGTTTTTTGCAGGTGATCAAATCATAGCCATAAACGGTGTAAGTCTAGTTGGCTTACCGCTATCAACGTGTCAGACGTACATAAAGAACTCCAAGAACCAAACAGTGGTGAAGCTGACGGTGGTGCCGTGCGCGCCCGTCGTCGAGGTCAAGATAAAGCGGCCGGACACCAAGTATCAGTTGGGATTTAGCGTACAGAATGGAGTCGTAAGTATTATGAGATCTAAATATATATATTTTTTACATTACAAACATTTTTGAATTTTACTTATTTGAAATTAATTTTTAAAAGATTTTAGATTGTTATCTAAACGTTCACTCTTAGGTACCTAAGATTATGTTTCTATATGTTTCTATCGACTTAGTTTTCGTTTAGAGAACATGTAATTTTTATTGTTTTCTTTAATTGCATAAATTAATATTTACATTAGACCTAAACCACACGATAACAGGCTGAAATAATGATTTTTAATTTAAGTTACTTTTCTGAATTGAAAAAGAATGAAAACAATCAGAAATTAGAACATCTATAGAATTTAATGTAACATTTTTCTGTTCAAGAAAATATATAGAGCTCTAAAACCAGAAGATTTTTTTAAGTTAACCTTAAGTTAACTTTTTGTCCTCAATTATATTCCATTGCGTGATATCAGATCTGTAGCCTGCTCCGCGGCGGCATAGCGGAGCGCGGCGGCGTGCGCGTGGGCCACCGCATCATCGAGATCAACTCGCAGAGCGTGGTCGCTGTGCCACACGAGAGGATCGTCAACCTGCTCGCCACCTCCGTTGGAGAGGTCAGCTTTTTATGATTTAGCTTGATCCAGTATCCCGTACATAGGGTAGGCAGTGGGAACTGGGGACCGAGAGTTAAATTCCCATTAAAACACTTCCGTTTCCCTATTTCTGTCGAATTCTGGAGGCATTATGTATTGAGTGGTTTTGCCTCGCTTTGTCGAGCTTTACCTCGGCATTTTAGCACTTGTTGCTTTTAAATAGATGAAAATAGTAGAAAAAAATGTGGAACAGACTAAACAGATTTGATTGACAAAATATGACATCGGAAAAGGAATGCTTTAAGTATTATGCTTGATATTAGGTATATAAAAAATATTTACGATAAAACTGCCTGTCCGAAATAGACCGTTGTGGGGCAGAAGCGTATCGTAAACGCGACGATTGTGGGTTCGATTCACACTCGCGGAAATACGTTATTTTCATTACCTCGTTTAGGCAAAAAAAAGTTGGTAAAAACGGTTGGCGTTGGATTCCGCCACTTAACACGCAATGTGTCGAATGCGGACGGAACGCGAACTTGGCCCTGACACTAGGTTCCCCCTGTCTATCCTGCTAAATGCCTAGTTCAATGTGAAACTTAAAAACAAGTAAAAACCCTCTTTTCTCTCACAAATTATAGATATTAATGAAAACAATGCCGACATCAATGTTCCGCTTGCTCACCGGACAAGAGAACCCCGTGTTCATATAACAAGTGCCTGCCGCTACTACACACCACGATGCGCACGGCGGGGCGACTTACACACATATGTATGTGTTTATTGTGTAAGTGTTTGTGTGTATGTGAAGAATTTGTGTGCGTGTGTGTGGGTGCCGGATTTTATTTTTAAAACTTGTATTTGGATTTTTTCTTTAAATATAATTTTGGTGTAGAAATTGGAATTTTATTTGTTATATTTGTAGCTAATTTTATTGGTTGTTTTTTTTTTCGAAATATTTTTTTTCGAATTCAAGAAGAATGAGATGTGTTTTTGAAATTGAGTTGTTATTAAATTAAATATTTAATAAAATAATAGATATAGTCTGTATATTGTGAAATTTATTAATTTTATATTCATACAAATGAAAAACTGAAGATACGATGATAATTTCTTTAGAATTCATAGGTTAATTGTAACCTACTTCAAATAATTTCATCAAAATTAAATATTATATTTGTATTTTATTAGCGACACAAGAAGTTAATTTATCCAATTACAGATTTAACTTAAAGTTAAAATTATTATTTATTATTTTTATCAATTTTTTAATCAGTTTTACTTATTATTATCAATGAATGGCCTAGCAAATGAATATAATCCGACACTCACAAAATATGTTATTATTTATATACATATTTCTAACTTGAATTAAAGTGTAATAGTATTATATATTGTACTAAAATTATATTATATTTTTAGCAAACAATTAAAGAAACTTTTGCTATAATTATGATTTTAATATTGATTTTATTATTAATTCGAATTATTGTTTAACAAAAGCGTAGTTCTTTTTATATTAAAATGAAATGAAAGAAATATCGGAAATAAATGTAACTTCATCGAATATAATAAAGTGAAAATTTATATTTTTAGTTTTGTTATTAAAACTGTTTTTGGTATGTTATTAGTATTTATTTATTTTTTTTATTATTGCTCATAAATTTCGATATGATAGTTATTATTCCATAATACAACTTGTATTTAATATACATATCGTGTGTAACTGCCCTGAAATGTGTTGAGATGGTCTTTGAACTTATTATTTTAAAAAAAGTTTATATAATCTGTGGTTTACGAACAGATAACCATTAAAAATAAATATAATTCTGTCTTAATTTTTTTTTACAATGAGGCTATATAATGTATAGCCTAAGGACTACATTATCACAATGAAAATTATTTCGTTGTAATGAAGAGTCATAAGGTTGGAAATTTAATGATTATTTTTTTATACTTGATATTGTTTTGACACTAATAAATGTTTTGTAAAAAACGATATTTATAAAACATTTTTAATAATAAGTTCATCAGACCTTTAGTGTAGCTATCAAAGAATTTGAATACTCAAACTCATAATATAAGTGATGTGATGTTTCTCAGTACGGAATGCTTACGAATGCTTGAGTGGCTATACTCTTATAAGGTTAGTTCTAAGTTAATGTATCGAAAACCGGGGTCTTGGCACTTGCTCGATAACATTTGCTTCTAAATAAAACGAAAAAAAAATAACAAAAATATATCACTTTATGTTCATATTTAATCTGTAGGCTTCGACATAGCAAACCTGAGCTTTAAAAGAATATATTTTTAATCTATTGTATTTTTTTTTGTTTTTGTATAAAGCACTATTGATATATTTGAATTACCAAGCAAGTGCAAAAACCGTAAAGAAATTATTATCAATTGTGTATACATATTATTCCATTTAATAATTTATTAATTGTAAACTTTATAGGTATATCAGGGATGTTAGTGATTCGGATACGGATGCAGATCTAGAAAAAATAATATATGGGTTTCGGTTACGGATATAGAATTGTTTCGGATTGTCCGTTAGTTTCTGATAATTTTCGTTAGATTTTTGAGACATTTATTTTTTAAAGAGTCTTTATATAACTTTTGTCACTAGTAAATAACAAAAGTTCTTCGTACTTATCGCTACTTAGTACTAAGGGCTAGTCTATCATAACAAGTCCTTTTTATACTCAGCCCATATTCGAAGTTATCCGAATTTTTGTATCGGATTACGGCTACATTTTTTTTAAAATTTGGGTAACCGATATTTCCGTTTAGGTTTATGAAGGTTCATAACGTCCCTGCTATATATATTATGTATTTGAGAAACGATCGCTCATATCCGCTTAGATATTGTTAAAATAATTTAAAGTCAAATATAAATTGATCTTCATTGCACTAGCCGTTGCCTTTCTGCCATAGACAATAAGTATCTTTCTTGTCATAGCTTTTAGTTCAAATGTTGCCATATTTTTAGAAATTAAAAAATATATCATTCCATATTAGTCATGGTCATTTAAATTCATTTTTTATTTTTATATGTTAGAACACCAATAGTATAAGTTGAGAATTAAATATAGCTGTTTAGTGCGACTGATGGATTTTGATCCATAGCAAAGTATCTTGAATAGTCGAGATTCGAGTCTCGGTCGAGTGAATCTCGAAGTGATCATTTGATATATGAATTGATTAGTAAATATATAATATAAAGCATTATTCGTGTAGCGTTTCAAAAATGTCATATTTTGTAAATTTTATAGTGTGGCTATAGCGTTAATATGTAATCTGTGTCCCCTTAGCTAAGCTTAGCACTCTTGAGGACGAGTCTATATAATATGTATGTATAAATGGAAAAAAAAAGATATTTTGACAACCTTGTAATGTAAGAGTTAAGACACCTCTAGTATAAACTTTCCGCTTCCCTGTATCCCGAGTTTTGATGCTTTCCATATAAATTGTAGTGTTATTGTAATCAAAAATTACCTTCTGTGTTGTGTTGCTCACGACCAGTGACTATTTTAAGTATTTTCATTAAAAAATGTAAAGAAAAATATAATGATTATATTGACTAATAGTTCGTTTTCTATGAATAATCACTGGTCCCCGCCCCTTGTCACTTGCGTTAAATACTCGAATATATATATTATAGATAGTACAGTCTGATGTAATTTTATATTGCTAGCTGTTGTGAATAAGATTTATTTATATTTACATTGGAAACACAGATAATAAATAGCATTTTATTGTGAAAGCTGATATATTGTAGGAACACTAACTAACATGTGAAATAACTATTGTTGTTCTCATTTCTAAGAGTATTATTCTAGTCTGCATTAAAGTTAAGAATAAACTGAACAAATTTATTTGGTTTTGTTTTATTTAAATTTTCCTGAAAGTTTTGTGTAAATAAAAAATGAAGCGCAATGCTGTACAACGTTTACGACTGTACATATTGTGATCGTTGTGGGTTCCCAGGAGGAAAAATAATTGCGATTGAGACTATATTTTAATTATTTTTGTTATTATTAGGGAACCTAGTGTTAAGACACTCCGTTCCCCACTTTCTGCCGAATTCTGCAGGCATTGCGTGTTGAGTGGCAGAACTCAACGCCGCGCTTTGCCTCGACACTAGGGCGAAGAAATGGAAATATAAACGTAAAAATACACACAGATATACCTAATTATATCCAACTACCATTAACAATTTCTTAATTGATTCATTTAAAATGTGTACTAATCGCGGAAATGAAAGTTCTTATTATACTCTACTCTTGTGACATATCTGGCAAGGTGCTATTTTATTCTTATGACAGTTTTATATTCTTTTTTTTCAGCTTCACGCTGTGTCTACCTGCATTCAGCAGAGTAGGCAGAGGGAGCCCAGTATTAAGATGCTCCGCTCCCCTCTTATCGCCGAATTCTAGAGGCTTTCCGTCTTGAATGTGGGAACTTGACGCCGCGCTATGCCTCGACACTAGAGCGAAGAAATTAAAATATTATTTATTTAATTTCCTCGAGTGGGAATCGAACCCAAAATGTCGTAGAGTTTATTTGGATGAACGCTAATATCAGGAATTACTATTTCGAATAAAAAAAAATGGTTGGTGTTACTCATATACAATTTTTAATTATTTCCAAATAAAATAAATAAATTTAGATAACACATACAGACCTTATTTAAATGACTCCATGAGGGCACCGAGTAGTAAAAATATTTTTATTATTATTTTAAATGGGTTTTTACCAATAAAAATATATCATTAATTTCTGTAGAAAATAAACGTAAAGTATTACTAAATTCATTTTTAACCCGCATACAGACATTATAAGTGACATGACATCAGTCATGAATAGCTAAATTTAATTGTTTTGTGTTGCCACATAGAATATGTTGTCATATTTGAATCTGACATATTCGTTTTAAAACTTTATAATAACTATTAACCAAAATTCCAACTGAAAATTTTACTAACCAGTTTTCAAAATAATTTAAATAATTTTGAACTAATATTTATTTAGTAAAATATTGTACCTTATCAAGTAATTAGGTAAAGGAACTTCACGCTTTTTCCACCATAGCACAGAACCTAAGACCTGTCAAGACTCCGTCCTTCGCTCTCTACACAAATTAAAAACATCATCGTCAGCGTGTTGACTGTTGAATGGCGGAGATCAATACCTCGCTTAAATTATTCTTAGTTTTTTTAGCTTCACGCTGTCCCGCATTTAGCAAGGTAGGCAGGAAACCTAGTGTTATGACACTCCGTTTCCATATAGACATTTCCGTTTCCCACTTTCCGCTGAGTTCTGGAGGTTATGCGTATTGACTGGCAGAACTTAACGCCGCGCTTCGCTTCCTTACTGAGCGAGGAAATTAAAATATCCAATATTTCATTTCCTCGAGGCGGAATCGAATCCACGACCGGTCGCGTTTTGTCACACGCCTATGCCCCTGCGCCACTCGATTTCATTCTAATATCACATTTCTTTATCGTGGAAATATGAAATCGTGATCTCATAAAAGCTACTTGTATTATAATTGTATTAATTATTTTAATAACAGAAAATATTATAGAATTATAAAATCGTAAAAGTAATAACAAGATACAATTGATACTTATCTTTAACTACATTCATCATTAGATAAATAATTAAAAAGTTCATAGTTCATCCCAGCAGTACTTCTATAATGTGATATTTAAATGACACATCAAGTCTTGTGAATATATGAAATAGGTAGTTGAAAATGTATTTTATTTGTATATTATATTAGAATAGCGCAATAAATTGATCAAAACCAGAGATTTGTTTTGTAACTGGCACACTTGAAACACCATAATTAAAGAAATGAACTGAATTTAAATACATCGGTCATAGGTTTAATTTTTCTTTAGTTTCACACAGTATTCTGCACATAGCAGGGCAGGCAAAGGAAACTTGGTGTTAAGACACTTTGTTACCATTAAGACATTACCTTTCCCCACTTTCCATTGAATTCTGGAGGCATGCATATAGATTAGCAAATCTAAATGCCTTACTTAGCCTTGTTACCAGAGCAAGGATAAGGAAAATATTTCATTTCCTCAAACCCACAACCTATTACAGGGTCATACACTTGTACCGCTGCACCATGACTGACCTCTAGTTTAAATATCATTTTATAAATATCTTTAATGCTATAATATGAATCAGGATTTTTTAGATTTGGTAAGACACTGGGTTCTACCATAAGCTATCCTATAAGCTAATAGTGGAGAACACAAAAGTACCTTATTATTTATTATTACACATAAAGCCAGTCTTAACACTAGGTTCCCTCTGCCTACCCTGCTGTGAGTGAAATAAATTGCGAAGCTGATTTGATTTTTTCATTATTTATTATTATTTAAGATTCACATCTTATCCCACATATAGCAGGCTGCTTTTCATCCAAATTTGAGACATTTTTTATTGAGACATGAGAATGAGATTGTTTAAAATTGTATCTGTTGCGTAGTGTAGTAAATTTTAAAACAAATTACTTACTTTTTATTACAAATCAATTCCGTCCCACATAAAAGAAGCCTACACACTTCTAAAGGTGTTTTATATAATACCCTCCTTTATTAAATTATGTAGATGCAACTGTCTACAATTTTATAGTGCAAATTAGTACTGAAGGCTGTTTGTTCAAGTTTCTATGATAAAAAAAACCTTTTAATAGAAAGGAAAAATGCATGTCATCGTAATTATCAATAGGTCCAATGACATAACCTATTTATATATTCAAATAAGTATTTCCGAATCATTCTAAATCAAAGTACTGACATTACTTATCTATAGTTTATTTTTAAATTATACACAAAAATGTAGCACTGAGTCGATACACACAAAACAGGGAGGTGGTCCACTGTGAAATAAAATAGGAATTAGCATTTGTTTATTATGTATTTTCAAATTGCTCACAAAGCCAAATTAAATTTACATAAATACAATTTACTGATAACTTTTTATACAAGACGTCAATTGTACACAAGATTCTTTTTAAAATCATATTGCGGAGATTATCACTGGAAAATAAATTACTTAACCTTGCACTTTCTATGACAATAAATCAGTATTCATAGAGATCAAAAACAGATAATAACGCATTGTCTTGCATATGCTGATAAGGTTTACAAAGGCATTAAACTTTGTGACAATACAACTATCCTTTGTATAAAATTAACCAAATTTGATCAACTATGAAATATATACATAAAGGTATCGATAATTTCATTATTTAGCTATTTATAGTAAAAAAATATGCATACCTAATATCATAACGAAGCTACTTGTGATAAGGTAAACAATAATCTGTGGGATTTTTGGACTACACTGAGACAATGAAGGGCGAGGTTAGAAGAAATGCAAGAGGTTGACCGGAGCGGGCGCGAGGCCGGTGCGCCGCGGCGACGTTTACCGCCGACAATAAAAATTTATCCACAATTGTCTCTTCACAAGTTACTCAATCTAGGTTGTAAAACATAACTTGCACTCTTAAAATCATGATATATATGTTAGATACGTCCACTTAGTGTAGCGCGTGGGGGAGGCACTGGCTGCGACGAGAGGCGCTCAGTTGTCCATGGCGTATCTCCTGGTCCACTCCTTGGCGTTTCGGATAGCTTCGCTCTCGTTCACTTTCCATAGCTCTGCGACGTCGTTGGCCAGCGGATCGTCAGGGTTGGGGGCCGATAGTAACGCCTGGATCGACAGGAGCACCGTGCGGATCTGCAGTGCGGGGCTCCATTTGTCTTTCAAAATATCAAGGCATATGCGACCCAGTCGATCTATATTCGGGTGATAAATTTTAGTAATAAACCTAACCTTAGGCGCTGACATAGGGTAGTCCTCTGGAAGGAATAGTTCTAATTTGAATAGACCTCCCTCGAACGGCGAGTCCTCGGGGCCGGTAACGATTACGTGGAAGTAGCGTGCATTGTTCTCACTCGGCACCGCGCTGATTCCCGGCACCGGCTCTTGCATCAATCGCTGTGTCTCTTTGATTATTCTACGTGGTAGGGCTGCCATTTTATTTATGCGGTCTAGCGCAATTTGTCAAATGAGAGCATGTAATCATATAATCGCCTAAAATATCAAATAGTCTTTGCACTGTATGTGTAATTAACTTTTTTGAGGCACGTTCTACTAATTTACTAATTAAAATAGCACATTAGCCATGATATTGCTGAAAACGCAACTACAAAAGCGATGTTAAAGTACCAACTTCAATTTTTTTTGTAGAGCATAGACAATAACCCAATTTTGTTCGTCATAGACAACGTCGAGAAGTCTACATTGAAAGGTTTATTTAGTTATTATTAAACTTTTTTTAACTTTACATGTCGACGAAGATTATTACATATTTTATAATTTTATCGCTTAATATAAATATTTCATATCATAATCTATTGATCAAATACTTTCTGTAAAATAAAAGGAACTTATGTACGATAAGATTATAAATATATATATATATATATATATATATATCATTCATAGATTACTGGAATAATAAAAAACGTTAACATTTTTTCTTAATTTTAATGTTTTTATTGAATTATTAAAATTTTTAATTACCGATAATATTTTTTCTTAGTTCTCATGAGATAGAGTAGAAAGTAGAAACAAAGAAAACAAATTAGTATATCCCGATTAGTTTTATTCTTATAATTTGACTATTGTTATTATTTTATAATTGATTATTGCTTTTTCTTATTATAAACGAAGATTTATTTTTCTTTATTATATTTTTATATTAAAATTTAAGGATTTGTGCCATTTGCCATCTGGCAAAGCTCCGATATGCAACATAAATATTTTCACTTCGCAACAGTTTTTCTACTGCCCGTAAGATGGCGTTAAAATAAATTTAGACTCGAATATATTCAAGATATAAACAATGATAAAAAATAAAGCGCTTAAAATATTTAATGTAAACAAAATAGACATTTAAATAGAATTTTATTTTTATAGGTGAAATGATTTATTTAATATAAATTAGAAACTGTCGTACATGTTCACTTCAGTACTTGCGAATCAATATTTAAAATCAGTCTTAACTTTTATTACGTATTTTAATGATAAAGGTAAGACATAGACGATAAATAGTATATACGAGTGACATTAGTAGTGCTTATTTTTAAATATATCCAAGTAATATATTAATAAATAGTATGAAGTTATACAATATAACATTAAGTAGATATAACACAAATCACTTAATGTTGTACAAAGGCAATATTTGGTTATAGGATAAAAGCGATTTGCTCGTGAATCTCTCTGATTGCCTCCATTGTGTAGCGTTCGTGTCGCAAGAGTAAACACATACAAGCGGAATGGAGAGATGCAATAACGTGTTAACGTTGTATTTTCTAATACCATTATTTATAATAAACTAGCTTTTAACTGCGGTTTCGCTTCCGCAGTCGAACCCAAAAGACCCTCCAGGCAGAGGGAACCCAGGAACCTAGTGTTAATACACTCCGTTTCCAATTAGACATTTTCATTCCCCACTTTCCGCTAAATTCTTGAGATATAGCGTTGAGTGATATTGCCACAGCAAGGGAATCAAACCCGCAACCGTAGTGTTACAGTCGCACGTTTGTGCCTCTCCGCCATGGTTGGCCTCTGAATTTCATACTTAAGTGCATCCAACTGTATTGCAATATGAAATGTTAATCTACGCAGTACAATTCCATGTTGTATTATAAAGTTATAAAGCCAGAGCTATGCGTTCAAGCATTCTATTTGTAATAGCGTATCTGCTTGTGCCTTTGATAGCATCCTCCATTGCTGACAGGGGATTTAGTGCAATCGTAAAATTATGATAGTAATGCATACCTATGCAGGTATGGCATAGCTTTTAGTTGGAGAACTAAATTTGTTTATTTATGCTACTTTCGTATACTTAAAATATGATAAATACTGGTCGCTTTTATGAGATAGCATGTTTGACTGGCGGATCTCAACGCCACGCTTACTGCCACATGGAATATTCTTATTGGGTACTATACTAGGGATAAAATTGAAATTATAATCACTTTCGTAAGGTTCAAATTTTGTCAAGAAATCAATATTTTTTAAAATCTTAATAGACATAAAATATATCAATAAAAAAAAAATCTTAATAACTACCTACATTTAAAAAAAAAAGTTATTTAATGTATTGCTTGTATGAAGAAGTTGATGGCAAGGAACAAACTCCTTATCAACACATTAATAAACAATAAATAAATATGAATTGAACCTACAATCGTCGCCTTTCTAGTCAAGCGGCCTTTATAAAATGGTTAATAATAATAAATATCCATGGCATATCAGTTTCAGGCGAACCAATCTGCTTTACTTCCATGCACAATTTCCGTTTGGTCGGGCAGCTGTCCCCTCTGCTTCCGCAACACGTGAAATAACTAACTCTGACGTCTTAATATTGCTTAAGATTAGAGTTTCTTATGATTCGTATTTTTATATATTTATGTACCTGTCCTTCTGTTAAGGGAAAAAACAAATCAGACGAGATTACCAGTGTATTTACACACACTTTGATTCTATTTATAATGGCAAAAAAATATATACATACACACAAGATATCCTAAATAACAAAAAGAAATAACTAATATAAAAACCGTAAAATAATTCCGCAAAGCTGAAATTAATTTTAAACGTTATTGCTCTATAAAAGTTCTGCAGACTTTTTATATTATACCTACCGTTAAAGTGGACATAAGAGTTGCGCCATAAAATTATTGGAAGATGAGACATTACCGATGTTTTGACGTAAAACCCTCGCCGCGAGTTACGGTCTCTTGAAATTTCTGATAGGTTTTTCTTTTTAAATAAAATTGTGATTTTTTTTAGCTTCATGCTATATCCCCCATGTAGCCCCATGTAAGTCGGAAGGAAAGCGTAGAAAGGAGTATCTTTACTCATTGAGTCCTTTTTGCCTTTGGGAAACAAAAAAATCGATAGTATTTACAACAAAACAAGAGATAAATATAAAGCAACGTACTGAACTACATACATCCGCAATATTGCACTAATTTTCTAAAAAATATTTGAAAAACAAACCTAAAAGAGAAAAATTGTAATCTTCCATGTTTGAATTCCACATATTTTATATGAATTGAGTCATTAGAGGACATAGAGAGCGATTTCTCACTGACTCTATAAGACTATAATATAAAGCGGTTGCGGTTAACTTGATTTATGAAGTAAATTTAGAAGAAATGGGAAAATTCTTTAGACAGTAATTTTCTTCGTATAATTGGTATAATCATTCACTTACCAACCAACACTTAGTTGGAGGTGAATTTGATTCTCAACTTTTCACACATTCACACGTGTAATTTGACAAACTTTTAGGTTTTAATCAGTCGGAACCTGAAAATTTAGAATTAAGACACTCCGTTTCCATCAAAACCCTTGCGTACCCCACTTTCCACACAATTCTCGAGATATTGTGTGCCGGATTTCAACGCCGCGTTTTGTCATGAAATAAACGTAACTCATTTTTTCGACTAGGGATCGAATCCACAACCGTTGTGTTCACAGTAAGGCCGTTACAACGGCCTTTTATAATAACAATATAACATAATAATATTTTATTTTAAATGAAATTATAAGTAAATAAGCCATTATTTCATAACTTACCTGTCTCGTTACATTTAAGCCGGCGGCTGTCAGCTCCCAACGCAAATACGAGGGTTGTCGCCGTTAAATATTTATTTATTTATAATTTTTTTTTGTACCGAACCCTCTTAATTCAATTAGAGCTTTTACTTGCTTTTTTCCCGCATACATGTCATCAAGTGTAATTCGATTTGGTAAATCGTGAATTGTTGTGTTTTTTTGTAATAAATAAAGGAATTGTAGAAAAAAAGGTATATATAAGTGTAAAGTACCTATAAGTAAATAAAGGGTTGAAAAAAGTTATACAAACTTGTTACTATTTTATATTTCACATATAGTAGGAGACCTAGAGATAAATCTTTTTACCACAACGAGGAAATAAAAATTATTCCTTTTCGACATGGAGTAGAATCCACAACCATTGCGCTTACAGTTAAACGTCGCTGCGCCGCAGTAGTCATATGATCAGAGATATTGGAATAAATGTGTCAAAAATAATTATTATGAAGATAATTGAGGTCAGTCGTGGCGCTCGAGGGGTAAGGACAAACTGTGACCGTAAACGCGACAGGTTGTGGGTTCGAATCCCAAGTCTGGAATTAAAATATTTAATATTTTCATTCCCTCGCTCTAAGCGGAACCAGGCAAGGCAGCCCTACGAAACGTATAATTTAGGTGTACATAAATACGTAAGCTCACATATACTTGACTACTACGTGAGATATAAAAGTAGCGAGATGACATCCGTGCAGATATTCTACTGTAATCTCGGCTGTGACTCTGCGATGTCTCGAGGTTCATTCTGCATTATGCTGCTGCAACATAATTTAAATAATAATTCATTTGAGCACTAATTGAAGACTTGGCCTTAGTTCAGTATCTTAGTTATCTTACTATAAATAATTACATTAAATACAGTAAAAGTACAAATTTCGTAGAATATAAATAAAAAACCAAGCTTAATTATTCATCTTTATTTTTTTAAATTTATTTAAAAAAAGGTTTTTGTTTCTACGCAGAATAGCCTCTAGGGATTCGTCTGATCGATGGTAACGTATATAAAAAGTCTATTAATTATACATTCAAACGAAATCTTATAAAGAATTTACAAAAAATACAATTTTAGTCTTTTGTTACATTAAAAAATATATCTTTTTGAGAAAATAATTAGATATATATTTGTTATCTTCAGATTCAGCGAGAAAAGTTTTTGTTTTCCACTTTTTTACTTATTTGTTGTAATATTGATATAATTGCAATAAAGAAAACGTGGTAAATATGTCAAAGTATACGGAAAGACTATTTACTAACTTTACGACTTCTAATATATTTCACAAAAGGTATATTTTTTGTATCAAAAGAGCTATGTTAGTGGCAATTTCGAGTTCCATCCGTTTAACATAGCCTAGCACAATAATATTTAATATTTCGTTTCCTTGAGTGGGAATCGAATCTACAACCTGTTGTTTACTGTCACACACTCTTGTTCTAGTTTAATCATATTTAGTCTTAATAGACGTCACGTACAGTTTACCTTACGCGTCAAAGGAAGTCAAAGAAGTGCTCTTCACCAAGTTTTGTTCTGACGAAATGTGCTAGGGTTGGACATGTAACTTTTTAATTAAAAAAAGACCGCCCTAAGCTACTTTCGTCAGTTCTTATCTGTTTCTTTTGTAAATGGGGAATGCGAATGTAGGTATATTCTATTACTACAGAACACAAAAACTTTTTAAGACTAACATTCGTACGTAACGACTGAAAATACAATGGCTGTGGGTTCAGTTCCTACTTGGGGAATGAATTATTTTCTGTCCTACTTCTCTGTAAGATGAGGCACCCACACTTAGGCCTTTATAAACCGCTAAGGTATTTATAAATCGCTCTCAACTCTAAGATCGATCTTGAAAGCGATCTCATTTGTCTCTTAATGTTTAATTGTGTAAGTTTTGAAGTAAAATAAAGAATGGAGGTTCATTCTGCCTGTCTTGTTTTGTATAATTAAAATGTTATTTAAATATAAATAAAGAATTTCTTTTTCTCTTACTTTTTACAAATAACTGTGTCGGCTTTTACAAATGTTTTTCGGCATAGAGCGGACAACAGAATAAAGTAATATTAAAAAAATAGCTAATTACTAACAATTAAATATAAGTTTTTGTACTCATTAATTTATCTTTGGTAACATTAAATTTAACAGAAAATTACTTAACTACAATGATTTTCGTCTTTATATTCATATATATAAAATATTTCATCAATAACAGTTTTATTATAGCAGTATTTTACACTCTAATATGGAACGTAGACAAAAAGTCCGGTGCTCTAACGACGACATGTTCAAAGTCCATAAAAGAGAGCCTTCCATCCCCATCCACGTCAGCCTCGTCCAGGACACTGGCTACAATCTCATCCCGTTCTTGTTGCTGCAGCTCCCCCTTAGTTAATAATCTTGTGGCTTCTAAAAGGTCTTCTCTACCAATGTACATGTCATCGTCCAAGTCGTATATGCGGAAGGCGTACCTGTAAAGTTAAATAAGATAATTAGTATTATTTTTATAAGCATTATTAAAGTTTTAACGGGTTAATAATAATTGCAATTGCAATAGTAATATTAATAAATACATGGTAAGACTTTAGGTTCGATTTCTATTCGTAGGAGTTCATTGTTTTCATTTCCTAGGTCGAGTAGCAAGATAAAGCGTTACTCAACACACAATGTCTTGAAAATTTGGCTTAAAGAGGTGAACGGAATGTCTTGGCACTAGGTTCCCTCTGTTCACGCAAATTAGAGTTTATTACACTCAATTTCCATCTTAAAAACAAATAAAGACAGACAGAATAATTGAATAGAATCCGTTATCAACTATGCGTGGTGACACAGCGACGTCCGACCCCTAATACCCCTATTGTTCGAGGTCGCTGAGTCGGACCTTCTCTGAGAGATAAAACCCTATCTCTTAATCGCTTAGAAACGGTATCTGTGATTGACATAGGTTCAGTAGATAAATAAACTGTCGTTCTACGATTTGCGGAAAATTGCACAGTCTGGAAATGTTTCCACTATTGTACTTATATTAGCTTCATTCTAGAGAACTTGTTAATTTAGTGCTAAGACACTCCGTTCCCCACGCACCGCCCAATTGTCAACACATTCCATGTTAAGCGGAATTCAATGCTGCATTTCTCTCAATGTTGTGAGATCAGAGTTAGAAAATGACAATATTTTATTTCCCCGAGTAAGACTCGAACCCACGATACGTTAGTTTACTATCAAATGCCATACTGCTGCGCCACAGCGACCTTAAAATTAATATTTTCTTAATATTTCCTCTGCCTGCTTCTCCCCATATGCCTCCCACTGCTATATGCGGGATTCGTGAATTTAAAAATAATATATGAATAATAAAATATATATTATTATAAGTGATGCTTGTACAAGTCGGGACTGCTTTTGATTTATTAAATCAAAAATAACTCAATTGCCTTTCCAAATAGAACAATGAAAAGTGCTCGAGGGCATATACGATAGGTACTATAATTATGTTGACATTTAAAGCAAAAAATATTATTTCTGTTTTCTCTTTTATTATATAAAAATATAAGTTTCATAATATAATTTCGTTTTACGCAGCATTGAATGCTCAATATGGCTATTTATGGAACTAAAATAATCGTTTCTTACTAAAAGGTACACAGTTTTGTAGTAATTTTTCACCTAGTGCCGCCCTAATCACATCAAATTTATTTGATTGATTGACCTGTAAAGTTGAAGGTCATGAATTAAAATAATACATTCTAGTTCAAATCCTCAAGCTTTTGGTACCCCCCTACATTTAGAGAGAAATAGATTGATGAACACTACTTTGTCTGAATACTAGGCCCTCAGGGTCCCTCTCCTTACCATGCTTTCAAAAAAATATGGAAGCCAAAAAAAACTTGAACTATAATTTACACTTTAAAATGAATACATTGAAGAAATAAATATTAAATAACTCCATACCAAGCTTTAATATCCCGCGGCGCTGCTTCGCTGAACACCGACATCATGTCTAAGAAATCTTCAAACGTCAAATTGCCAGTTCCGTCGTGAGAGAAGACTTGGCAAATACGCCTCTTGAAAGGGTTTTCCTTTAACAACATCGGAAATATATGAAAAATATTATTAATACAACGCCTGGTGTTTGGTGCTAGGGTGAGTTTATATAGAGCCAACTTTGATATTTATTTTGTTAAATTTAAAACTGTATAAGAATATTTGAAATTTTATTTTGTATTTCTGTTAATAATTCTTAGATTGAATAAATAAATTTGAAGTAAATGAACTTGTGAATATTTCAATGAAATAAAATTTAATGATCCACTGATGACATTTGATTTTATTATCTAAAATGATTTCGGAATGGAGAAAACCATAGAAAACAATAACTCTGATATAACTAAAGTAAAAATCGCCTAATTTTTTATTAAAATAACTATTTACAGTTATGAATACAGTAAAATTTTGACAAAGTACAAGCATACATTGTCCACCAACACCGTATATCACATTGTCTTTAGCTACATTTATTTTATTACCCAGCTCCTGTTGAAGAATAATGGATTTGTACATTTCGTGTTGAATGAATGAAATATTGCTTGAGTTCGCTCAAAGCTTGTGAAAGAACCATTGTATCAAATATACTGAACGTTATACGAGGTATATATATTTTTAGAAATTGTAAAAAATATGTGGTGTAAGTTCTTAAGTTTTTATTTTTCCTCTATACAATTATATAAATAAAACATGTGTAGTTAGTAATTTTGTTCTTAAATCGACATCGTGTATTTGTTAATTATAATTTGAAATGTTTCATTTTCTTGGTCTGATTAGATACAGGTGACAAAGTGAGGCGATGAATTACCAAAACAGATTTTTCTGTTTTGATAATGAAATGAATTTTACCTTTAGTTCCGGAAGTTTTTCTATTTCCTCGACAGGCACAGCTATGGTGTGAGCTTGGTTTTCAGTCATTCGCTTCGGTATTAGCTCTGGATTTACTTCTCTGAACCGTTTGAAAACACTGAAATTATTTTAAAATATTAATTTTAAAAAGTTGTCTTTTTGTAGTAAGTTGTCTCTAGCTACTCACAAAGCTAGGAGCATAGCGTGTGAAGAACGTTTTATGTGTGATTTTCTTGGTCTGGTTAAAGAAAATGGATGGTTAGTCGATACATCCTAAAATATATCTATACTAATATAATAAAGCGGAAGAGTTTGTTTGTTTGTTTGTTTGTTTGAACGCTAAGATCTCTGGATCTACTGGTCCGATTTAAATTGTTTTTGTTTTGTATGAAAGCTACATTCTTCAGAAATGCTATAGGCTATATAACATTACATTACACGTATATACTAATATATTTTAAAGTACTTTCTAATTTGACATGCAATTTATTCTGCCATGTTAATAACAACCGTCGCGTTGCTACGCAACCGTTACCGCGACATTTTGATATTCGTCCTTATGAAAATAAATATAATAGTCACTTTTAGCATTTTATCTAGATTGAAATTATAGCTTACTGTATAACATTCTAATAAATAATTAAGGAGATGTCACTGATTCGAAATGACCTAGCCTTCGGGCGGCATAGTATGAGTATGACCGACGCGAAAATATTCTTATAGTTCAAGCAGGCGTAGCCGCGTCCGTGTCCACTAGTATATTATAAACGAAATTTCAGTGAGAATTGAATCCATTACCGCCACGTTTACAGTCACACGTTTCTACCATAGTGCCACGTGCAAATTTAAATAGTACATAAAATATATATTTAAAATACAATACTCAACGTATTCCAAATAATTTAAAGTTAACAAAAAATCTAAATTTATGTTGTTATGTTATGACTCAAATTAATTTCTCAAGTTTCAAAACTTTAAATTGAAAATAAATTATGCATTCTTACAAGAGAAGCCCTTGGAGTTTCATTTTACTTTTAAAAGAGTAAACAAAATTCACTTTATTAAAGTTAAATAATAATATCTAATAATTTTTGTATAAAAATAAAGTAGATATGGATTTTTTTTGTAACAAATAAATTAGTAAAATATACAAAAATATTGTTTATTTTTTTTTGTGAATATTTACAATGTTTCTTTGTAGTTAAGATACTTTGTTTGCGTGTTGAGTGGCGGCGCTCGTAGCCGCACTTTGTCAACCAGAACAGAGAAATGAATAGTGAAAAACCCCACACTTACAGCTAGGCGCTCTCCTACTATGCCACGACGGCCTCTACAAAATTGTTAATATAAGGACAAATTCATTTTATCAATATAATTTTTAAGACATTTATTATTCACTATGTAAATTTTGTTCTTATTCTATATATATTCTATCATAAAAAAATAAAAGCAATTATTTTAGAATTCTAGCGACACTAATATCGCTTAGGGATCGCACTACGCCATCTTACTAATCGGCTTAACGGCTTTCCGATGTATCTAAATTACGAAATACCTTGAAACTTGATAACTTAGAGCTGGATGTTTGTGCTGCACGTGATACCGTGATTAAATACAAATTCAGGTCTTTAAGGCACGCACTTAATTTACTGCAAAAATGTATATGTAACAGTTTTACAAAGACTTTCTTTGAAATTTAAGTATATATATTTTATTTTTACAAAAGTATATTTAGTTTCATCTGTCCTGTTTGTTTGTAATAATGTTTTGCGAGTTAAATTTGATGGATGGAGATTTTTTTACTTAGTGTTAAGACACTGTATTCTCCAGGCTCCGCCCATAGTTCGAAACACGTGTGTTGAGTGGCAGAACTCTATATCGTTAACTTTGCCTTAATATTAAAATCATTAATTTCCTTACTGTACCACGATGGCCTTAGAAATATAATATTAGCTAGGTAATAGATATATGAGTAATAATACATTTATTATTTGCGTGATGCTCGCTCCTTTACGTATTTATTAAGACTTTTATGGTTACCACATACCAGAATGAATCATAAGGGATAAAATTATTATATAATAAAATTGTTTTAATGGAGTAGGTACGTTTTTAGGTTTTATTTAAATATTTAGTACTTTTATACTTTTTTATTTAGCTATGATGATTTCTATATAGGTAGGGCTGGCAAAATAGAATGAATCTGATTTGGGTTCTTTCTTTAAAATAAAACTTCTACTCCTCCTTTTCTACCGACTTTTGAAATTACAATCTTTTTATAATCTACCTACATAATTTATTTTGTAAAACTTTTAATTAAAGCATAACATACAAATAGGTCATAACTCGTGACATGGACTCAAATAGGTAACTAACCGTTAATTATAAATCCAGTTAATTTTAAAAAAAGGTAGTTCTGCTTACAAAAATACGCCGTACTTCTTTGAGGTTATTTAAATATTAAACTAGTTTGAATTGGATGCTTTTTTGATATTCATAGGAGTTGTGTGCGTGGAGTGTTGTGCGTAAAATTCTGTATTTCCCCGTTCGTGTAGAAGTTTCGCGAAATAATCTCTTAGTGTTTCCCTACATTACCTGAGATACCTATATGTATATATATATATATTAAACTTTATACATCCAATTATTAAGGATTGAACCCGCAACCATCGCAACTATATGTTATGTAAAAATAATAAATAAATAAGGCCTCGTGAAGGATTAAAATCTGCGATTTCCACGTGTCACGTCGTTAACCGAAGCAACTAAGTCACGTTTCCCATTGGTATTAATACATTTGATTAACAATATTAACTCGGATAACTGAAAAGTGTAGGAAAGGTCGTGGTAATATTTCCGTCAATAAACCTAGCTTTTACTATTTCTTTTTAAAAGTGAATAGGGCGGAAAATGGGGAAGTATCTTAATGAGAACAAAATGTCTTAACCCCAGGTTCCCAAATTACCTCTGCCTGCCCCTGCATGTACGGAATACAGCGTGAAGCTAAATATATAAAGATATCTTTGTTTGTATGTATTTTTTCAAGAAAATAAACACCACAAATGGGGTAATAGGTATATTTGTTAGTAATCAGATTTTTGTGTGAAATATCACGTGCATCGTAACAGTTTATGTTCCATAAAAACGGAGTGTCAGCCGGAACGTCGATATACCTACAACAGTTAATGTTGTTATTTCCACGAAGGATTTGTTGAAAATAATAAATAATATATATTTAGATATCTTTTATAAAAAATACTTAGAATATAATGGCTTTTCAATTTTTAAAAATATTTTAATTTCATATTAAAAGTATTAAAAACGACCTAACTATGTTTTCTATCTTTAATAAGGTGAGCTTTACAAAAATAGTGTATAAAAAAATTAACGTAGCGGGATTTGAAATCCTGTGTCTCTTGGAGAATGGTAATTTCGATGTAGCTAATTAACTGGCCTCGTGATCAGGGATTGGATGGTTTTCTAGAGGTGCGGGTTCAAATTTTAGTTCTTGTTTCGTTTAAATAAAGAAAGTTTTATTTGCCTGTGTGTTCCACACATACTTTTAAATTGAAAAAATAAAAAAATTAGCCTTTTTTAAAGTATAACGTACGTCACGCCGTACGAAGTTTTTTCAACATAGTTCTTTTGCCGACTGTCGAACATCTCTACCCTGCTGTGTGCGGGATACAGTAAAAAAAAGTATATAAAATTAATTGATAAATAATATTCTCCTTATCTATAATAATATAAATCTAATATTACATGTCAAAATAATGAAAATTAATATATAAATAAACAAGGTTATACTCATTAAATGTTCTTATTATTTAACGAACATAACCATCACCAGCAAAAGCCACACGTCAGCGAAATGACTAGATAATTAATTTGTGGAAATTTCAGCCAGTGACGAAATATATATACCGCTAATGATACACTGGTCATATTATGAGTGTATTTTATTAGAAAGCACAAAAAAATCATTTTTTTACTATACATACTCTTTCCTGTGTGGCAGAGTGTGTAGAGAGAAACTAGTGCTAAGACACTCTGCTCTACGACTCTCTACTCTACTCTCTACTCTACACAGTACATTTAAAAATATATATAAACAACTGCTTGTAGTAAAAAAAATTACGTAATAATTTTAAAAGATATATAAACAACTGCTTGTAGTAAAAAAAATTACGTAATAATTTTAAAAGATATCTCACCGTAGTATTTCCTTCCTTGTGAAAAATGTACAGTCCTGTTATAGATAACAATAAATCGTATTTAATATATCGTATTTAACTTAAAAAAAACTTGTTACTGCTGCACCAAATAAGCTATATATAATTCACTGTGACCAAAGTTGTGAATTGGCTCTCTTCACCTCCAAAGCGTTTATAATATATGTAGATATAGGTAACCTACCATTACGTATTAAGAGTAAATATATTACAAACTTAAATAAAGTAAACAATCAAGTATATTCGTATTGGAGAAAAAGTCAAAACACTCCTTTCTCCACCTTTCCTAAACTAAGCACCTCGTGGGAGTCGCACCCAAAATCGTAAATCGTAGTGATACGAGCCATTAGGCGACGATGAACATCAAGTAACATCAAGAACTAAAGAAAATGCACTATTGTTGTTATTTATTTTAATAAAAATTAAAAAATAATATTTAAAAAGTTATTCTTTATACAGTTCTTATCTTTTAAATTCATTATCACATCTTACAACAGCTTTACGTTCTTGAAATAGTTCAAAGTGAAGGCTGCATTGCAATTTGAGAAATTACAGGCTTACAGCTGCCAGCCTAGTAATGGATATGAATGTATCCCGCACATAGCAGGGTAGGCAGAGGGAACGTGTTGGTAGCACTCCGTTCCCCACTTTCCACCCAATTTTTAAATTCGAGACTGAGTGTTGAGTGGAGGGGAGTGAAACTCAACGTCGCGTTTTGTCTTTACTTTGGGAATTGAATCCACAACCGCCGCGTTCACGGCCAAACGCTGCGTCGCTGCGCCACGACGGTCATTTACTTTGATATAACTTATATAAGTATTACAATAGTGTATATTTGAATCTCTTACGCAAAAGCTTAATCGATTTATTTATTTATGGCTTCTGTTACTTATTCAATATTCATTTATTTCAATATAATTATTTTTTTAAATATTTCGCCGTGTATATAGAGTCTAGTGTCAAGATACTCTTCATTTCGAAAACTAAAACTATATTAGTATAAAATACTAATATAGTATTAGCAAATTAAAAAAAAACGATAAATGATATCGAAGAATAACAATCACTGTCTCTTGCACGTATTTAAAAAAAAACTTCTTTTACTATTGTAGATGTGAGTTTAAGTTGCACAAAGAATAATATTTCCCTTGTACTGCGAGCTCGTTTGAACCACACTAATATTTATTTACTGGTCTGAATTGCTTCCACGTTCTAAGAGCATTGACGTTTTAAAGACTATATATTGAAAATTAAAGTTTCACCCATTCAATGAAACGTTTGTTTTGTTGCCATTTTGTCGAAAAAAATGCTTTATATTACTATAGGTAACTTTATTGTTTGTAAACCGATTTAAATAAAAAAAATTTTGGGTTAAATTGTAACTGATTGCTGTTTGTATATCAAATATATATGAATAAACCTAATATGGGAGGCATGTGTCAGTTATAGAACCCAAAACAATACTTTTTATTTATTACATCTTGTTGTCGGTTTGTCTGTGCGTTTGTGGACGCTAATGTTAGAAATGACTTAACCGATTTGAATACAGTTTTCATAATTATATTTTGGAAAACTTTCCTTAACTTATAGTGTTATTTTTTATTTAAATCGGCTAATAGATAAAAAAAATATATTAAAATAAATTATCTTGTTCGACAAAATTGTTACAAAAGTAACTGTTTTATTTAATGGCCTGAACTACTAATTTTAAATGTATTAATATTATTTTAACAAGATATCGTTATTAGCAGCATCGCACCACAGAAATTTAAATTTGTAAATAAATAATTGTATAGGCGAAGTCGCGAGCGGGCCGCTATTATACAATAAAAAAAAACTTTATAAAATAAACTTTAAATATATTCCTCACTTGATAATCTTCTAGCTGCTGTTCCGTGAAAGTAACAACTTTGTTGCCCATTTTGAAAAAGTATAAAAGATTGTACTGTTTTTGTTGGAGAGATATAAAAATAAAAAAGAGGCCAGAGCCAGCCTGTTGCCGCGACGGCAAAGCACTGACGCTGTTAGCACGAACGTATTAGGGAGTGCTTGGTGTAGAGTAAATCTAATAGAGCCTTATTTATTTTTTAATTATTACTTTGAGTATACGTTGTATGAATGATGTTTTTTTTTCGCTTTATGAGCCTTGCAGCGAAAAAGGGCACCAACAACTCTTAAGAAGTTCTCTAATTTTTCACTTTTTAATGAAAAGGACGTTATTGTAAATTAAAATATGAGTTAAAAACATAATTTCAAAATAATTCATTCAAAATAAGAATTATTTTAAACGTCATAATTAAAACTGGTTCACTGTACCAAACTTAGCAGAAGCAAGCAATTCCACGAATTGAAGTCCATTTCCGGAACTCGTGTAAAATTTTGCTGAAAATAAATGAGCAAATAACTATTTTTACTTAAAGTTTAATTAAATAACTAAAATGTTATTTACTTTATAAGGGGATTATTTATTAATCTATAAATGTAACTCTAACGAGCAAATGCTTCCTCTGTAACTCGATTAATCTATGAGAATAGTTAGGCGGGGGTCTGCCGCCGCACCCCAGCCTCGTTTGATTACGTATTATTTAGCGAAATGCCTAAATCGTAACAGACACCATTATNTGTGAATGATGTTTCTTTTTCGTTTTATGAGCCTTGCAGCGTAAAAGGGCACAAACAACTCTTAAGAAATTCTCTAATTTTCCACTTTTTAATAAAAAGGACGTTATTGTAAATTAAAATATGAGTTAAAAACAGAATTTCAAAATAATTCATTCAAAATAAGAATTATTTTAAACGTCATAATTAAAACTGCTTCATTGTACCAAAGTTAGCAGAAGCAAGCAATTCCACGAATTCCATTTCCGGATTTCGTGTATAATTTTGCTGAAAATAAATGAGCAAATAACTATTTTTACTTAAAGTTTCATTAAATAACTAAAATGTTATTTACTTTATAAGGGGATTATTTATTAATCTATAAATGTAACTCTAACGAGCAAATGCTTCCTCTGTAACTCGATTAATCTATGAGAATAGTTAGGCGGGGGTCTGCCGCCGCACCCCAGCCTCGTTTGATTACGTATTATTTAGCGAAATGCCTAAATCGTAACAGACACCATTATGACACAATGACACAATTATTAATATATGTAGAATTATTTTCTCCTAAATGGGACCGTCTACTCAACACGCAATGCCTTGAGAATTCGACAGAAAGTGGGGACTGATTGGAAATAGATTGTCTAAACACTAGGATACCACGTCCCCTCTGCCTACCTTGCTATAATACTAAATGCTGCACGAAGCTAAAACTGTTTGCAGCATGTTTTTTAACCCATTATATTCATCGGATAAAATACGCATATAAATTCGCATCTATTTCAATGTGTAATCTGTATATATTTAGTTAAGCTATCCCTCGTGAGTACGACGTGCTATGCGGTAATTATCCTACCCACGTTACGTATTAACCTAGTCGTAGTACTTATATCAAAACATGAAATGACCAACTGAAAGATCTACACGTGTCAGTATAGTATTTTGACCACTTATGTAATAATTATAATGCAAGCTCAGATGTTATGATAAGGTTCTGAGTTCTTATCTTTGGCTGTAAAAAGTGTTAAGAAACTCCGTCCCTCATCTACTGCCAAATTTTCGAGGCATTGCATGTTTAGTGGCGGCTTGGTCCTACAGAAAAAAATAAAAAAAATAATAAATATTAATTCATTCCCCCCTGTGGGAATCTAATACACAACCGTCACGTTCTTGAGTATATAATATTAAAAAACCGAAAAAAAAATTGAAAACCATGAAAATGGAACAGTTCTGCCAACTGTAAAGTAGGGCAACGCGTAAGGAAAAAGAAACAGCCATGTTCAAAATGTTTTTATAATAGTTTATACAACATATTATTTATAAATATATTTCTATATACAATATAAGTAAAAAAAATACAATTTGATATCATATTAAATCTATTTTTAAATAAAATAAATGAATTACTCCCATCCTGAACATTCCATTAAGCAATCACACTCTGAAGCAAAGTTGTTCGTGTCGGGTTTCGGGTCGGGACAGTGCTTCGCCCAGCGGATGATGTGGCACTTGCGAAGGCGCCAGTCATATACCCACCTGAAATACACCACATACTTATATATGTTTTTTGCTTCACGCTGTATCCCGCATTTAACAAGAAGGCAGAGGGATCCTAGTGTTAAGACACTCCATTTTTCACATTCAGTTTGGTTGCTAGTGCTACCACTGTGCCAAAATAATTACACAAACAATACCGAAATACTGATATATACCGAAGTTAATTATATTATATTCACTCTGAGTATGAACTTAGATAGCATTAAAATTGATTTATATTCATTAATATTCTGAATACCTGAGACAATCGTGCTAAATTACAATAGGAAGGGTCCCCCTTCAGGGCTTGTGTACATTCAGTGAAGATCTATTACTATTTACGTACTAATTATTTTAAAATCTTCAGCTTTACGTATGCAGAGAGAATCTATTGTAAATTTAACTGTTGATAAATCAGCTTCATGCTGTATCAGGTTAGGCAAAGGGAATCTTCCAAATTCCGTCGAATTTTTCAAGGCATTGTGTGTTGAGTGGCGGAACTCAACGCCGGGGAATTGCTTTAATGCCAATGACAAGAAATGAAAATATTAAGAAATATCTTACTTATTATCTCTTGTCTTATTCTTATCATTAAAAAATATATAAATATGATAATTTTTATACCAAGTAAAACTTGAATTTAGTACCGTCATATTTTTTACATCACGTTGATTTAAATATAATGTTAGTTTATTGTATGAACACAACCTAACAGCTGTATCGTCTACGTAATTTGCCAATTTCAATTTCCTAAATTTAATTGTTGATCTTCTAATAGAATAAGGGACTCATCACTTTGTCGGTTTTTACTTTAGATGTTACTTGTGTTATTTCTAAATGTAGATATCATATAATGTGGCGCATACATATATTTTTTTTCAACTTCATGTTTCATTCCTCATAAGGTGGACAATGAAAGCCTCAGCCGATTTGAAGGTATTTTTCACGCTGTATACCGCACATGATAGAGTAGGCAGAGAGATCCTTATCACACTGCATTTCCCATTAAAATAAGTATCTTCCATTCTCCATTTTTCACCAAATTTTTGAGGTATTGAGTGGCTGGAATCGATGCCGCGCTTTGCCTCGTCATTGGAATAAGGAAATTAAAATATTAAATATTTAATTTCCGCAAGTAGGAACCCATAACCATCGCTTTGACTCAGACACCGTCTCATCGTACCACGATGGATTCTAATATATAAACAAGTTTAAAACCACCGTTTTAAGCACTTAGCAAAAACCAAGCGAACTAACTAATCTAACTTTACCTCTCCTGATGTGGCCATCTGTCTCGAACAACCCACTCAATTTGACAGTGTCTCTCCGGTGGTTTCACTTGACAAATCTCTGCAGTCACTATGAAAAACAAACGAATATAATGTAGCTCCTGAGTTTCAAATTAGTACTACTATTAAAAATCACATTTTATAGACAAAATACTAGGGATATTTTGAATGATAAACTACTTTTCAATTTGATGATTAAGAAATTTGTGGTGTAGCAGTAAACGCGATGGTTATGGGTTCAATTCCCACTCGAAGGAAATAAATGTTTAAATTTAAGTGCTCTAGTAACTTTGATATCTGCCAATTGCAAAAAATGAGAATTGAATGGGTTTTGTGGAACAGGGAGTCTTAACTAGTAGGCGCACATTGCCTGTCCTACTATATGCTGGATATAGCAAGCAACTAAAAAAACTTTTTGGAAAAAGAATATAGATACGTACATATGTGCTTAGGTATTTACCTTTTAAAATGTAGTAGATATGTAAAGATATTTATTTTTACTTCGTTTAAACGTTACTAAATGATCAATAACTTACATTTTCCATTTAGTGCAGGGCGGAATTCGCTTTATTTATAGTCTACATTTGTTAGTAGCGTAGCGTTAGATATCTTATTAAGCTAGTAGGTAGTCTAACGGCTCAGTAGAGGCAGTTGGTTTGAACTCCATCCCAAAAAAATATCATATTTTTTAGGGTTCCTTACCCAAATGGGGTCCCATTACTAAGACTCCGCTGTCCGTTCGTCTGTATGTCCATCAATCACCAGGCATATATCTCATAAATGGTATAAGTATACAGTTGAAAATGTCACAGATGATGTATTTTTGTTGCCGCTGTTCTTATTATAACAATACTAACTAACTAATAAATACTAACTAATAAAAATACTATAAAATAAACATTTTAGATTGTGTATGGGATTTTTGGCATTTTTATACATACGGAACCGTACGAGCGCTAGTTTGACTCGCACTTGGCCGCTTTCTTGTGATTTTTTTAAGTTACACAGATAATAAAATACGCGTTACATTTCATAGTTTAAAAAAAACTTCATTAAAAATGATAACAATTTAGTCATTCGTTCATTTGAACTCATAACCCTAATCTATGCTAGATCTCACATGTACGCACTACGTACGTCTACGTATCGCCTTGCGTCACAACGGTCAATAAAATCATCTCAGATAATATTTATTGCATATTGTTTAAAATATTACGTCAATACATATGATGTTTTAAATAAGATAGTAAGAAAATTCTGGCACTTTCTTTGCTGTTTAATCTACTTTAATTCCAAGGTAAGAAAGTGCTTATTTCAAAATTATATTTTTTTAGCTTGACGCTATATCCCACACAAAGGTATGCAAAGGGAACCTGGCAACCTAGTGTTAAGACACTCCGTTCCCATTAAGACACTTTCATTACCTACTTTCCGCCGAAATCTGGAAGCATTGGGTGTTGAGTGGCGGCTCTCAACTCAATCTCCTTTGCCTCGTTAAGTATCCAATGCTGCGTTTAAATTTTATTAAACAAAAAGGGTGGAAGAAAATAATTTTAATGATCTAATAATATATCTAATAATATAAAAATAATTTTAATCTCTAATGGGATTTGGGATTGAAACCACAACAATCGAGGGTAGACACTGTTCTACTGCGCCGCTGTGGTGTGCACAATAATAATAATAAACAGTCTACTTATTGGTAGAAATCGAACCTGTAATCATCGTAAGCCATCTGCAAACACACACAAAGACATTCATTCATACGTACCTCGCGCCTCCGTAAAACAAATCAGGACAGTCGAAAAGATAAGGAGCCACGCGAACATTGTCGATAACTGATAAGGGGTTATCAATACAAAACACTTTGCGTATGTTTATTATTACGATTATTTTTGTTAATTATTTTTTTTGACTAAAATATATTTTGTAATGAAAAAATATATTTTAAAAAGAGATTTCTTAAAATATTTTATTTTATTTTTTTAATATTAACTTTGTTTAAAATTCACAACTCTTTCAGAATACGTTCAACTATAAAATGATTGGGTTCCATTGTTTTCTTAAATGTTTATTTATACTGTGATAAATCTTATAGTAAATATTATGAATTTATGTTCATTGATTAAAGTTCTTTCATCTCTACATATTCCTCAAGGCACTAGTGACATAAGGCAAGTTAGGAAGGTTCTTGCTAGTACTACCAAGAATACCTTAATTTGTATATTTCTTAAATACTCTAATACTATTTCTTAGTGTCTAACATTTTTCCTACCTATTTTTAGCTTCGCTCTACGAGTAAATCGCACATAGCAAACGGAGGGAACCAAGTCTTAAGGCATTGCGTGTTGAGTGGCGGATCTCAGCGCCGCGCTTAGCCACGACCATCGCGTGAACAGTCGCACGCTTATACAACTGCGCTACGACGGCAACATATTTATAATACAAAGGTAATTAAAAAGATTTAGCAATCTTTTTCCTACTTTTGTCTCTTTTCAATTTTTGATATTATTTTATTTGTGGCATTACAACCTCCTTATTACTAATTTTCACAAGTTTTTTTCTATATTAATTTATTTACTAACATCTAAGAAACTCACTCCGTTTTATTTATAAAAGCGAATGAGGAAAGTTCTTGCAGTGGGAAGTTGAAACTTATATAATTAAAAACTAAAGTTTGACCAATCCATAGCTGGTAACCGACGTACGAGTAATAACATAGATATCACTTATTTAATTAGAAATCCTCTTAATTATATCGTTATAGATTTTTTAAAAAAATATTTTTTAGTTTTACGGCGTATCTTTCATATGGCAAAGGGAATCCAGGAACCTAGTGTTAGGACACTTTATTCTCCATTAAGAGAGTTCGGTTCGCCACTTGCCGCCGAATTTTTTGAGGCATTGCGTGATGAGTGGTGAAAGTCAAGGCTGCTTTGATTCTTTACCAGAGCGGGTAAATGAAAATATTAAATACTTCTTTCCCCCGAGTGGGAATCGATCACTCTATTCTTAAAAGGAAAAGAAAGCACTGCGTTTTATCCCTTTAAATAAAAATATTTTGAAATATGAAAATTCTCGATATTAAGAAACTAATACAATTCAATTTGATCGAGACCTATAATATAGGTCTTTTAATTTTTAAACAAAAAAATCAAACGAATATTAAAACATTACGTTCTATTTGGCTATCATGACTTCGTGAAAAACTGTGAAGATAAATTTCTTAAATAAAAAAATAGCTCCGCCGTATCAGCTTTCGCTGCCGTGACCAGGATTCGAACCTGGGTTACTACGGCCACAACGTAGGGTCCTAACCACTAGACGATCACGGCTATCGGAGCTCTAAGTACAAAAGCGAAAATACCAATGTATTAACAATCTAAATATAATGTTATCAAATTGAAAAGTTATCTTTATCATTGACGCTAAGTACATTAGAAATATATTTTATTTAGCCGCGGTATAAGAAACTGGAGCACTTACCTTTTGCATTAAGTAACGGAACGCGGTATTGCGTGACTAATACTATTTATTTAGATACTTAAGTAATATTATATATTTTTTTTATTTTACTCTCGCTTTTATTCTTTTTAGCTTTCCGATATACAGCGTGATACCACCTTCAATACAACGTAAACCTAAAAAAATGTGTTAGCACTTGATACCTCTGTCTGTCTTGCTGTAAGAAAAAAAACTCATTAAACTAAAAAAAAAAATGCACTGAGAGGAAAAATTAGGGAAATATTTCATTTTTCTAGTAGAAAATTTAATATCCTTAGCGATAATATAATCGGATTATCTTCAATGTTTATTTTATGAAAACTAGAGACGAGAAATGTGGGCGCAAATTGAAATTATATTGCAATAAAACAGCTTACCGTCTGTATTATGATTAAAGTTAATATAAAATTCATATTTAATATACGAATAATATATATAGTGTTATGACACTCTGTTCCCAAAATACTTCCGTTACCCACTTTCCGCCGAATTTTCGAGGCGTGTTGAGTGGCAGAACTTAAGACCGCACTTTGCCTTGTTACCAGCGCAAAGAAATAAAAATATTAAATTCCACTCGAGCCCTTCCTTTTGAATTGAATATGAAGTGGTGGAATCCAACGCCGGGCGTTGCCGTGCTATAATTAAATAAAAATAATTAAAATATCATCACATCCTCGAGGTGGAATCGAACCCACCACCAGCGCATATAGAGTCCGCGTACTGCAACCACGGCTCCAATAAATAGCCTGATTATAAAAATCTTTTTTAAAATGAATTTAAGTCAAAATAATAAATAAACACTTAAAAAAGTATAAAATGCAACGTAAACCACTAAATTAGTATTAGCTAATAACTACAATCTAAAAACGTAGCGGGTCTATTAAGGAATGTCACATAAAATTAATTGAGATAAAAGTGACTTAGTTTCATGCTTGAACGCTCTCGACCCTCTTTTATGTTAAATTTCTCCATTTGTTGAAGTAAAATGGCTCAATTTGTAAATTACTTCATTTTTATAATCTTTTCTATTTATATATTTTTTATAGTTTTTCCCCGTCTAATCTTATGAGGTTCTTTTGCAAAGTAAGTACCTAGAAAATCTTATTTCTCTTTCTCATATCTTTCATTTTCTATTCACCCAAATATACATAAAATAAATTATTTTTTGCTAATCTAATGCCCGTTAATAATTAATTATTGTTCTTGAGTATAAAAACAAGACTACGATCAGCAGATACTCGTCTTAGTACTAAACGTACTTTCGTTAATAGTTTCTTAATTACTTCCCCAGAACAAGTCCTTTGTCGAAGCTGCCTGGGTGTTTGTTTTCGTTTGGGCGTGAAAATTAACAGCTCAGGTAACCCATTTCTCTGAGCTTTAAGTGGTTTATCTAAAGCAGTCTTGTAGTTAATAGGTTTTCGTATTTTAAGCCCATAGGAAATAAGTAGTGAGAAATTATTCTTCTCTCTTTTTTAACATTTGATGTAAATTACATAAGATTTTTTAGCTTTCTCTTCCTAATAACAATAATAAATAGAATTGAATCCCTTATCATTAGGCATATATTTTTTAAATAAGATTTCTGGTTACGTCAATTCTAAGTTATAAAACTAAGTCCATTAGCTTTTACATACTGTCAGACTCTTTCAGAGTATACCGTTGTACGTACAGAGAGTATAACCTCCTCGTTGTACACCAGAACAGGAATCCTTTGTAGTTGTCACGTCGTAGCGCCAGACTGCCGTGACCTAATAGCTTAGGTATTACCATAGTTTTGAATTAATTTAGGTTATATATTACTTGACTTAGTTTTCATGCTTTATCCTGGTTTCAAATTTTTGGTGAAAATACAAGTATGCAGTTGATTTTAGTGAGTCCAACATAGTCGTAGTTCGTTGTGGATACCGGCCTTTTAGGCGTAAGCGTAGGTAATAGAATTGAAAATATTGATAAATAATTATTCATTCCCCCGAGTGGGCATCGAACCCTCAATTGTCGCGTTACGGCTACAGCCCTGTACTCCTGCGTCACGACTGTGTTCTAAATATTACATTTTTACCAAATAGACATCGAAGCAACAACTGTCACGTATAAATTCTATAGTTACATAAACAAAAAATAAAGAATAAGAAAAGAAAGATAAAGAATAAGTAGGATAAGTAAAGGGAACCTAGGATTAAAACACGCCTTACCACATAATAAAAACATAATCGAATAAAAAAATATATAGAAATAAAAAAAAGTTTATAAAACTGCCTCTATATGAAAGTTATTTAACATTTTACCGCACAGTCTAACTTTGGACAGTTGTAGCCGAAGTTAGATCGTTTCCTTTGAGTAAATACGACTGAGGAATAAATATTGGTACTCAATATTCTACCGGAGTTTATAATATTTTACTTGTTGTGGAAATATTGGAAATGCTTATAAAATACATTGAATATACGCTCTAAGGATTAATTCGAAAATTTGTAAAAAAAATTCGAAGACTTTTTTAATGTAAAGTTTTAAGTTTTTACCATCTTGTATTGTAGTAGATACGACTTTTATAATTAATATATAATTTTAGTAGTCCTATGCTGCATAGTTTAAAACCTTCTACAACCGAGGACTTAAACTTAATACGACTATTCGTCAGGCAGATAAATTTAAAAAGAACATAATTCTAAAATTATACTGTACTTTCTTTATCATAATATTTCTTGGTAAGCACAATAAACAGTTAATCCTTCTCCTCTATGCACGGCACTTATGTACATAATACATAAATCTTACATCTTGTATCTTATACCCTTTTATCCCCCACTTTAACACCACTTCGATCCCTTTCCGCCTTAATTTATTATTATGTCACTCACTTGACATAAAATATGGGTATATGAGTTAAATGTTTCGGCTTATCTATTTATATCTACATATAAATAATATGAGGCCGTCATGGCGCAGCGGAACATTGTCTGACTGTTAACGCTATGGTTGCAAGTTCGATTCTCACTCGGGAGGATTATTTTTAAATTCCTCGCTGTGGTAAGAAGACAAAGCGCGGTGTTGAGTTACGCTACTTATCATGTAATATCTCGTAAGTTAAGTTATCTCTGTCTACTTTGATATATGCTGATATATTATATATATTTAATTGGTAAAGCAAAGGTAATCTGTTCAAAAATTTGAAATTTCTCTATATTTGATTTATAAAAAATAAATTGGTTTAGTTTCGTTCGTTTGGGACGTGTCTCGACGTCATGTCACGTGTGACAGTGGTGTCACTTTTCATATAAAACATTGTTAAAAAACTAGCTGGATACAACGTAAACGAAATAATAAAATAAAACACATTACTTTTATACATTTTATTGCTTGACGGATATTCAATAAAATCTCAAACAACGTTTATAACGACGAAACGAGACGCACTTGTAGACTATACGAGGCACTGAGAGATAAGAATCACAGATCGAGAGAGCTTAGAAGATAGATGGACATCAATACAGGAAGCTGGAGGGGGGAGGGCGGGGGGAGGGAGCCGGACGCGCGAGCCGGGGGTGGAATGCACCCAACGCTGCTTCGTTCGTAGAAGATGGTCTTTCTTCCCGAACTCGTAGCTGAGGAATCCTCCAGGCAGCACAGGCAGCAGTGAGCGCATGCCGATTCAGTAACCAATATGCTGCGGCGTTCAACGCCGAATGAGCATGTCCGAGAAGCAACGCGTACTGTGATATAACTAAGGGAGCATTTATTCCGAATGCACTGCAAATGACGATACCAGCGTGGGGACACCAGCACATAGCAAATATTATGGCGATGCCTATCAACACGTTGCCAAGACGTCGTCTTGATCTCAATGTGGATGTTGGAGGCTGTGGACCAAGAAGGCTTGGCTGTAGCTTCTTAGCTCTTATATCTCCAACATCGACAGCATCACGCCTTTCCCTCGGCCCGACCCCAGCTACTATAATCACATGGGTTGGCCTACGCATCAAAGGAACTGGTAGAGGCAGTTCTCCGTGTGCCGCTCGGGCGGTTAACGATAGTGCTGTAAGTTTGACCCTCACGGTCCAATGGCATCTGGTAACTGCTGCCACGGGTACACAGTAAGTGACGAGCGCGTGGGCGGCGGCGAGTGGAGGACAGGAGAGGCATGTTGCGATTACTGTTACTGCACCTGAAATGAAGTGATATTATTTAAAATGTTTCTATTTGCTTTTCGAGTATTAAAAAAAATTATAGCCAATCTTAAATAATTGTAATTGAAATTAATTTTAGCTTATCATGTAGTTGCCTGAATATTTTAAAAATACATTTTTTTTCTTCTTCTTAAAAACTTTTAATATTGCACTTTACTTCCATATTTTTATTGTATGTTTTATTCTTAATCTATTTAAAAATTATATCTGTAGAGAATTAACATTTAAATAATTGTTTTTGCTGTTCCATAAAAATCTTGTACCTAGAATTAGGGCCGTCGTCCACACAAGCCCCACAGCTAGAAAAGGTCTAGAGCAAAGTGAGCTTCGGCCGCGGCGCACCGCCCCGCATCTGTCCGCGGCTATCGCCACTAAAGACAGTGTACTTGCTGCCACTGGGAATGACTGAAAATTATCAGATGTTTAAATTGTTAAAACCATGATATTAATATTATAAGTGACAATTTTATATAATTATGTTTTATGGAATTTAATAAAATTGTTTATTAACATTAAATTAATGTATAAAAAAATCTTGATTTTTAACTAGTTATTGTCCGCAACTTTGTTTGCGTGGACTTTAACACGCAAAACGGAAAATACTTTTCATTCTTTTTCCTTTCCAGTAGAAATTTCATAAAATCCTTTTCATTGTTTGGCTCTATTCCCTAACAGGCTAGGTTAAGTTAGTGGACAGTACTTCCATACACTCCCTAAAAGGCAGGGTGTGTAGAGGAGTCAGTAGTGTCAGTTTCGCTGCCTTGCTTACCGTCAGATGCTACAAAAGTATATTTCTAGCAAAAAAAATGAATAAAAAAGACAAAAAAAAACCAAAACCCACCTCAATATAATAAGTAACGTGACATGGTAAGTGATGTATCCTCGCCGCTCTGGTGGCGGCCAGGGGAGCGCTCGCAGCACACACAAGGAGGTCAGCTGCACACGCGCTGAGCAGCTGTGGGGTACGCAAGCGGGCCGCGCCGCTTGATGCGAGAGCTGCCATTAGACTTACATTACCTGTTGGAAAGAAATTTCGATTTATTTTTGTTGTTTTTAGGGTTCCGAACTCAAAGGGTATTCGGGACCCTATTAATAAGATTCCGCTGTCCCTCCGTCTGTCTGTATGTTTGTCTGTCACCAGGTTGTNGCCCCACAGCTAGAAAAGGTCTAGAGCAAAGTGAGCTTCGGCCGCGGCGCACCGCCCCGCATCTGTCCGCGGCTATCGCGACTAAAGACAGTGTACTTGCTGCCACTGGGAATGACTGAAAAATGATCAGATGTTTAAATTGTGAAAACCATGATATTAATATTATAAATGAAATTGTTTATTTAAATTAAATTAGTTTATAAAAAAATCTTGACTTTTGACTAGTTATTGCCCGCAACTTTGTTTGCGTGGACTTTAAGAACAAAACAGCAAATCTTTTTTATTCTTTTCCCTTTCCAGTAGGAATTTTATAAAATCTTTTCTCATTGCTCACACACACTCCCTGAAAGGTTAGGTTAAATTAGTAGACTGTTAAATACGTAACCTGAAAAGGTTAAGGAGTGTAGGAGATCGCTTTCATACCATATTAAGTCAGGTGGTTTTGTTGCCTTGCTTACCGTCAGATGCTACAATAGTATACTCCTAGCAAATAAAATTCAATAAAAAAAANGAGGAGGTCAGCTGCACACGCGCTGAGCAGCTGTGGGGTACGCAAGCGGGCCGCGCCGCTTGATGCGAGAGCTGCCATTAGACTTACATTACCTGTTGGAAAGAAATTTCGATTTATTTTTGTTGTTTTTAGGGTTCCGAACTCAAAGGGTATTCGGGACCCTATTAATAAGATTCCGCTGTCCCTCCGTCTGTCTGTATGTTTGTCTGTCACCAGGTTGTATCTCATGAACCGTGATACTTAGGCGGCTGAAATTTTGACAGATTCTGTACCTGTTGCCGCTTAAACAACAAACCTATTTGTAGTATGGACCCATAACAATCAGGTATAATGTACCTAACTGCATCCTGACAACATCTTAAGTCAATTAGCTTTGAAAAGAAGCAGATCGAAGCTTTTGTCCGCTTAGGAGAGATGGCACAGGGAACCTGTTAAGGCAATTCCGGAAAGTGCTGCCATAATATTCAAGTCATTGTTTTAGGGGAATACAACAAACGTTTGTCTAAAGTTGCGAGCGGGAAAAGGAAAATAATCATTTCCCAAGTCGGCATCGAACCAATCCGTCGCGTTTTCAATTAGACACTAGGCCACGACGGCACCAACTTTAGCTTAGAAGTGTCGGTGTATATTTCATACGAAGTAAGTAGTTTGTTCTCAACAGTTCATTACCTGCATCTGGCGGTGTATACAAACTTCCACGTACAATTCACTCTAGTAAAGAGCACGTCGCTCGATATAGGAAATTAAATACAGCACTTCCTTTTGTTCAACTTCACGGTGTATCCCTCATACAGCAGGGTAAACAGAGGAAACCTTGTGTTAAGACACTCAGTTTCCCACTTTAATGGGGCGAATAACTTTTCTATCTTAATGCATGCGGTAGGGATCAGTCATTCCGTTTTACATTGACATAGAGTGTTAATTACATTAGATTTTGTCTAAATTGCCTTTTTTTTTATTTCTGTTCAATTATTACAAAAGATATATTTATGAATATATTACAAAAGATAATATTATACAGGAAATGATCTAAAAACATTATATGAGCCACGAAATGGCGCTATACCAGTAAAACACCTAATAAACCAAGCCAGCAAGTTTCACTGTTATTGCAACAGTTAGTACCTCCTTCAATATGCCAATTGCTTTTGTAGATGTGCAATGTGCATTCACTGCATACGGACGGTAGGTATTCACTTTGATGTATTAATTATGTGTAGTTGATGTTTGTAACGAAGTTATGACGTTGAATTGACGTTACCCCAGAAATTTATTTTATATCTATGTATGTATATTAAGACCGTCATCGTGACGCAGCACCATAATACCTGTCAAAATGACGGTTGTGGGCTAGATTCCATCTAGGGGAATTTAATTATTTTCATTTTTTCACACAAAAGCGTAATGTTGAGTTGGAGTGATATATTTTCTCTACTACTCTGGAGGGTAGTCAGAGAAAATCTAATATTAAGCCTACCCTGGTGGGTGGGAGGGGTTTAGCTTGAAGCTAAAAAACCCCAAATAAATTAAGAAAGTAATTTGAAAAGTCAAACATATCGAAAATATAGATATTCTTTGAATCTTACCAATGATACCAATAATAGAGACGAGCACATAGAGCGTGAGTAGTACGGCTATGTGCGCCTGCGCATGAGACTCGGAGCCGGCGATCTCTTCGGTACTATTATTGTACATCACGCTGCATCACTGACTGCTGAAACAACATAAATATTATTTTACATTTTACGTACAAATTTTATAATAACTTCAAAAACGATACGTTATGTTTTTACTATATATATTTCGGTACTACTCTTAAGGTACTCTTAAGGCAAAGTATAACGATTGATTTCTTATATAGTTATTAAAAAATTCCAGTGCAAAGATATGAAAATATTAATATTAAGAAATAATAATTCGTTCCCTCGAGTGGGGATCGAACCCACAACCGTCACATTACAGTAACACCCTTATACCCCTGCGCCATGACGGCCTCAAACTTCTTAACGTCCTTTTCTTAACAGTGTGAGGAAATTAAAATAATTCATTCCCTGAATGGGAAATGAACCATGAAATATATTTTATTACATTTGTATATTTAGTATGAATAAGGTTCAGGAGTTGAGGATAATTATTTCCTCTACCCTTCAACCCTTTCAAATGTCCGTATATAATATTTTGATATATTATAAGAATCCTTAAAATTTGTGCGTTTATCATTTAATATGGAGAGATCACTTTAACCACTGTATAAAGCGTTTCGGTATAATTAATGAAGCAAGAACATATTTGAAAATCAGACTGGATATTTATAAAGGATACTCAAGTATTATTATTACCGTATAGCAGGGTATGCAGAGGGAACCTAGCGTTAACAAACTCCGTTCCGTTTAATAATTTTAAAAAAAGTTCAAAGAATGGAAGGGCTAAACGTCAGTTGTGGTAAAAACATTAACAGAAAAAACCAAAAAAAACCGGAAACCGAAAAAAATTGATAATAATAAAAAACCATAGTAAGTATTCTGTATTAACTAAGATTCTCATTCGAGGAAATGAAATATTTAATATTTTCATTTCCGTGCTCTGGTAACGAGGCAAAGAGCGGCTTGGAGTTCCGTTCCGCCACTCAACAAGGGATTCAAAAAGGGGAATAGAAATGTCTTAATGGGAACAGAGTGTCTTTACACTAGATTCTTACGTTCCCTGTACATAACCTGCCATGTGCGCGAAACAGGATGTTCCTGAAATACGTATAATATAACTGCATTTTAAAATATTTCATACACGTCGTCCAAAGCGATGTAATATGCTTAACGACCCAATCTTGTTTTCTCACGTATAAAATTTTAAAAGCTTTCACAAAGTACCATGCTTAAAAGCTGTAACTTGTTTGTTTTCAAAATTACAGCACATTTTAAACTCTATGCCTTTGAAAATAAGAACTAAATTAATGTTAAATATTTTAACAACAAAAGACATTACGCCGAGTCTAGACGAGGTTATTGAGTTCAGCAGTTTTCTCAGTTAATTTTATATTAATTTTCATACTTACTTTGTTGTAATGTGTAATTTCTTAATATATGTGTAATAGTAATAGTAAAAGGGCTTTTATTTTGTATCGAACTAATACGTGAAGCTAAAAAATATATACATTTCCAAGATTCCGTTTCTCAAAAAGTACAAACGGAACCCTTATGGAACGGAACGGAACCCTCACCTACCCTCTCTTAGGAGAATATTCTATCTGTTACCCTACCAATAATAATAGTAAAAATTATATTTTTCTGCATCACGCCGCAAGCAGCATCTCCCGAATATGAGATATTGTGTGACCTCAATGGGGAAATAAAATTTCTCTGAGTGGGAATCGAATCCGATCCCTAATACAATGATACGGTGTCCCACTGCGCCTCAGTGATCTGTTAATTATAGCTGTAGACATTATTATTATTATTACACAGATAATACACTAAATACCAAATTATTTAATTATTATTTATAATTAAAACAGTGCAATTAAGCGTTTAAATTATTTCCCTCCATTTTATTATTAATGAATTTCACACAGAATTAGCGATCGCAATTTTATAAAGAGCTTAAAGCTCTGAATGAAAATTCAAATGATTGACTTGAATTTAATTATAATAAAAAGATATATTTTTTTGTTTCACGCTGTATACCACATTTAGTAGAGTAGAGGAGGACAGGGAGAACCTAGTGTTAAGACACTCCGTTTCTCACGCACCGACTAATTTCGAAGAAAGTGTTAACTTTGAATATAATTATAATTAATATTTTCAGTTCATTAAACTAATTTGAATTTAATTTTTACTTTTTAATTATTATTAACATACATTTAAGGACAAACAACGAACAAAGGTGCAAAATAAGCCAGTGTTAAGTAAAGCTTTTGTCTGGGAGTAAAGAGTTCGTTCAAAGATGAACTTTACGTTGAGCTTACTCATAAAACATATAAACAGGGGTTTAGATTACTTGTACCGTTTACTTTTTAAGTAACGTATTTCCCGAATCAGAAAGTTTCTCGGGGAATAGGCTTAATTATGCGTCCTTCCATACAAAATTTTAAAATTTAAGCCAATCCTTTTTTCAGAAATTAATTACCAAGGGTTTAGTTTATCATAGCCTACCCTAAGCGTAGCTTGATCTTGTAGCATAGAATCTTATATCTCAAGAAAAAAGCAAATATAATTTGAATATTACTTTTTTAGAAGACGTATAACTTGAGGCCTTAGACTAAGATTGTGGTCTAGAAATACGGGCTTAATTATTTTTTTTTAGCTTCACTCTGTATTTCGCACATAGCAGGGTAGGCTGAGGTAACCCAGTGCTAAGACACTCCGTTCCCCACTTTCTGCCAAATTATAGAGGCATTGTGTGTTGAGTGGTGGAACTCAACGCCACGCTTCACCACGTTACCAAAGCGAGAAAATGAAAATAATATTTATTTCACTTCCTCGAGGAAGCATCGAACTAACAACCTAACGCGCTTTCCTAAATGTAGAATAACTTTTTAAAAATTATAAGTAAATATATTAAAATGTCATAAGTAAACTGACCCACAAAAATGTAAATTTTAATATTTTCTACCCATAAATCTAAGCTGGTAGCGCACATTTATTATTTACAAGCGCTTCCCCAACACCCGCGACATTGTCCGCCGCTGTAATAATCTTTGGTGAGTGTCCTAATTACATTGGGGGGTAAAATCTCTATCCTCGGGCGAATCGTTTGCATAATATAACTGGTAGCTTAATTTTTACGGTTAAAAATGTCTATGACAAAAATATTTTTGCTGCATATAGAAGTAGTAGCCTATGTAGTGTTTAGACACTTCCGGAAGTCAACGCCGCGCTTTGCCTCTTTACCAGAGTGAGGAAATGAAAATATTTAATATTTAATTTTCTCGAATAAGAATCGAATCCACAACCTGTCGCATTTACAGTAGCACGCTCGTGCCCCTCCGCTAGTGATATATTAGTCTTAGCAAGAGTATCACTGATGAACCTAAATACTTTTAGTACAAATAAAAAAAAAATATTATAAATAAAAATAATATTTATGTACAAAATCCATTTAACGTGTTCCCTGGAAGGAAAAAAAGAACAAATATTGCANTTAGATCACTTTTAACGTTTACTTTTTAAATAACGTATTTCCCGAATCTGTGGGTTAATCCGAAAGTTTATCGGGAAAAAGGCTTAATTATGCGTCCTTTCATACAAAATTTTAAAATTTAAGCCAATCTTTTTTTCAGAAATTAATTACCAAGGGTTTAGTTTATCATAGCCTACCCTAAGCGTAGCTTGATCTTGTAGCATAGAGTCTTATATCTCAAGAAAAAAAGCAAATATAATTTGAGGCCTTGGACCAATGTTTTGGTCTAGAAATACGGCTTACGTTAATTTTCTTATTTACGTTAATTATCTACGTTATTTTTTTTTGCTTCACTCTGTATTCCCCATATCGCAGAATAGGCTGAGGTAACCTAGTGCTAAGACACTCCGTTCCCCACTTTCTGCCAAATTATAGAGGCATTGTGTGTTGAGTGAGACGTTACCAAAGTGAGAAAATGAAAACAATAATTATTTCACTTCCTCGAGGAAGCATCGAACTAACAACCTAACGCGCTTTCCTAAATGAAGAATAACTTTTTAAGAAAATATATTAAAATCACACAAGTAAACTGACCCGCAAAAATGTAAATTTTAATATTTTCCACCCATAAATCTAAGCTGGTAGCGCACATTTATTATTTACAAGCGCTTCCCCAACACCCGCGACATTGACCGCCGCTGTAATCTTTGGTGAGTGTCCTAATTACATTGGGGGGTAAAATCTCTATCCTCGGGCGAATCGTTTGCATAATATAACTGGTAGCTTAATTTTTACGGTTAAAAATGTCTATGACAAAAATATTTTTGCTGCATATAGAAGTAGTAGCCTATGTAGTGTTTAGACACTTCCGGAAGTCAACGCCGCGCTTTGCCTCTTTACCAGAGTGAGGAAATGAAAATATTTAATATTTAATTTTCTCGAATAAGAATCGAATCCACAACCTGTCGCATTTACAGTAGCACGCTCGTGCCCCTCCGCTAGTGATATATTAGTCTTAGCAAGAGTATCACTGATGAACCTAAATACTTTTAGTACAAATAAAAAAAAAATATTATAAATAAAAATAATATTTATGTACAAAATCCATTTAACGTGTTCCCTGGAAGGAAAAAAAGAACAAATATTGCAGTAAATTTGTACATTTTATTTTAGTATATCCAGTTGGAAGCTCCCGAGGGAGCTATCTTATGAAAAATGGTTCTCATTTCAATTGGGTCAATCCAGTCCGACAGTTCACTAAATACGACAATTGATGCTGGTTACCATCGAAGCAGAAAAATTTAATTGTCAGGATCCATTTATTTCAAGAATTGCTAGTTCGACGGCCTTGATCGACTGGCGTTCGAATATATTTCTAATCGATTATATATTATCGATAGTTAGTTTAAAGATGTTTAATAAAAATTAACCAAATTATAGTGAAGATATGATAAAAATAATAATTACAAAGGTAAAAAGAGGACTGAAAGAGAAGAAAAAGTAGACGATAATTGTTATGATTGTCACTAGATATTACTTGAAAAGTTTTTGTAATTGTAGTGTCTAGAGAATGTCAATCTGGCTTACATTAAATAAAATAACGAATAAACAAAGGATTATTACAGTTAATTTCTGACTTTTGATATCATTATCACCTTTGATTATAAAAAAAATAAAGCACGCAGATATAGCAAGTATTAATATACTGAGAGTAGAGGAGGAGAGTTAGTTACAAAAATAATTGTTTATGTAGAAAAAAATGCGATTGATTATTAAATACCAATTAAAACAAAAAATGTTTATCTCTTAAATAAAATTGCCATAAAATATTTGAGGACACTTGATATTATTACAAAAGCGATTGAAAGAGAAAGTACACTTAAATGCTCCAGTTTCTGATAACTCGACTCATTTTAAAAGAGTCTTTTTAATCTGTTAGATCATTATAATTTGAGACGTTTCATTTTGTTAGTATTTTACTTTTATAAAAATGTAATTGAGGTTTTGGTACAACTACTTCAAGAGCTCCGATAGCCGTGATTGAGCTCTGTTTCTTATATTTTTTTATAAAAAAATAATTGTAGATTCAGCGAACAATATAAATTTGTTTTTACCACTTTCAAGGCATAATATAGTTTTTGTTATGTGTAAAAATCTCAATCATTCCAATGTGAGTTAACTCTCTCCGTAGTCTTTTCTCAAGACATTTCTGTTTCCCAATTTCCGCCGAATTCTCGAGGAATTCAACGCCGTGTTTTGCCTCGTTACCAGACCGATGAAATGAAAATATGAACTTTTTTATTTCTCCGAGTGGGAATCGAATCCACAACCGTCGCGCTTACACTCTTACGCTTATGACCCTGCGCCAAGACTGCGTCGAGTAAAGTAATTTTTATATCATAACGCACATTTGCTCTATATTAATTTAGATTTAAAAATAAATATACAAAAAATCTACATCATACATTTACAATATTATATTAACACATTGAAATCCATTCATTCAAATTGAAATGTCGCTCTATAGAAAATAATCAGGTTGTTATTCAAGTTATTGAAAGAAAAAATATTTGGAAACGCCAAAAAAGAATATACAAATAACGTTCGGGGTTAGTGCTATAAAAAAATTATAGTTTTTATATTAGCAATTAAGCTCAAGTTTGCAAGGTTAAGAGGAAATACATAATTCGAGTGCCTTTTCCATTTCAAAACGAGGAGCAAGCAGGTGAAATAAAACATAAGTTAGTCTCTTTATAAAACGTAAATATAAAATTAAAACTTTATTTAAATTTATTTATTTAATTATTTAAATGTGTATATTACTCAATTTTTATTCATTTCATAATTTTACGGCACATTTGAATAATATAAAGGGCCTTTTAAAATAAATTCTAACTTATTGCCTCTGTAGAGCTCCTGGAGACTTGAAATTGTTATTTTTATTAGCTCTTATTTGAACGAGCTTGGATAAAAGTGTTTGCTTTTATAACAGAAATTCAATTTGGATGTCCGATAATATTTTTAGTGGAAACCGAATCACAATGCTTCTTAATGTAATATAAATATTATTAAGGTCTTTTTGATTAATAAAATATAACCTCGTTTTATCACAAATATAAGGACTTTATGATGTTTTTTTTTTCATTTTCCTCTGTATGCTACTGTATCCTGTATTTTCTTAGCATTTCATTCTCTCTGCTTACTTTGATATATGCTTACGAGCACAGTTACAAGAAATATATAAAATAATATTTTTTGTGACGCTGCAGCTAGAAGCAGGTAGTTGTGGGTTCCACTCCCTGTGAGAGTATGATTTATTTACATTTCATCGCTATGATAAATAGACAAAGCGAGGTGTTGAGTGTCGCCACTGAAAATAGGGAACGGAGAGTTTAGCTCTAGGTTTCCTCAGCCTATCTCGCTATACGGGAACGGGGTGAAGGTACTTCTTTCATTCCTATATAACTTTCAAAATTCTGTAGTAAAAATATGATAAATAGATTAGATAATACAAATTGTCAAAAGAAATTGTTGTGCGAAAAGTCGTAAATTACATTTTCAGTACAATGTTATCCGTTATTATAGTAGGTTTATCCCGGACCTTCGTAAATGAATCCCGGGGATTTGAATTGCAAGGTTGCGAATTCCATCCGGGGAATGGGCCTGTCGGGATTCTTATTCAATTTGAGCGTGTGGCCATTTTATGAATCTTGTTTTTATAGAAAACTAGTGATCACCCGTCACTTTGTTTGCGAGGAACTTATGACGTAAAGTGAAAAATGGGTTTTTTTCGTTTTAAAAATCTCTCCGTCACTTACCTACAAGCAAAATTTCATCTTTTTACATCTAATAGTTACGTCTATGAGTAGTCCTTCAGTCACTCAGTAAAGGAACACTTTTATAAAGGTATGTATATAAAGTAAATAAATTGAAATTTCTGTTTTGTATGTGTTTTATTAATTTTCTCAACTCGAAAAGCAGTAGTCTCAAAATACCGCATGTTTTTTTCATCAAGTTTCTTTGGAGTTAATATGTTTAAGAAAACAGTTTCAACGTTTTCGTTTTCACTGTCTTCCTGTATATATTTCTTACTATGGTTAAATATTAAATTATATAATTTGACTTAAAATTAGTATAACTTTATTTTAATTTAGAAAAATTAATAAACATACACTTAACATTAAAAATAAAAGTCTATTCAATGAAATGAACACGTAAGTATATAATTTAAGCGTCTTTATTATGAAATGTGATATTCAATGTCTTATTAAAGCAGTTAATTCTCAATTTTATTAGACAATAAGGGCTACAAGTTTAAATTGTTAGGCTATTTAGAGTTCAAGTTACGATTACGGCTATCATATAAGTAATTTGAAGTTTTGACATAAGATCGTGACCGAACTATATAGTAAACGCTAACGTAATTTTGTATTTAATTTCTTTACTTAATTGAAGGGGTACTAAGTTTTCTCTTTCGTGAATAACATATAATATTTTTATAATAATTACTTGCAATTAGTATACAGCTTCATGTTTCTCCGCATAGCAGGGGAGACAAAGAAAACCTAGTGTTCAGACAGTCCATTCCCCACTCTCCGTCCAATTTCCGAAACAATAAATACCGCGTAGAGTCGCGGGACTCATCGCCGTGTTTGCCTAAAAAAGAGCAAAAAAATGAAAATAATTCTGCCTCTCGAGTGGATTTACAGTCAGACACTGTGATGCCTCGCCACGACGTCCACAATTTCTTCTATACGTGTATTTAGGTGCAAATGTAGATATCATGCCGTGGAAGCCTACAAGTAAAACAACACTAAGCCAATTAAGTTTTAAGACATGTTTATAATATCGGATTTATTAGTTGTTCGGTTTTGTTAGTTGTCCTTAATAAATAAATAATAACAAAATGTACTAAGACTCAAATATTATGTGAATTTATAATGAAAAATGAATAACTTATTTGGTGCATTGCGTAAACGGAACTTGACGTACACCGCAATATGCCGTTAATAGTTTTTGACGAATGGTTTATATAAATATTATTATATATTGCTTGCTAACTAAAATTGTTAGTAATCGGGGATAGGTAGTTTCACTAATTATAACTTTTAACAAAAAAACCGACTTCTTCAATTTCAACCGGATCTCACAGTCAGACCCTAACCAAAATTTCATCAAACCACCCTTGTAGTATGTCCTATAATAAAATTGAATTGATAACCTCCTCCTTTTACGTAAGTCGGTTAAAAAACAAATAATATAATAACGCATACAAATCTCGCAATAATAATTGGCCTGCAATTTACTTACTTAAGTTAAAAGTGTGGATGCTCAACAAAGGAACTGTAGAATAGAATACAAATGAGTAGAAAATAACAATACTTGTTAATGAAGCCGGTTCCTTAATTAGAGGAAATTTGGTGGTAGCTCCTTTAATATATTTTTGTTGTTAGTAGCATAGTTGTTCGGTAGGATCGGTCGTAGTCTGACAGCGTCTGAATCTAAATGCGACGTCGTGGGTTCGATTTCCGCGCGAGGGAATGCATTATCGGTAACAAGACAAACACGGCGATTTGGCGATGTGTACGTCTTGAAGCTAAAAAAAGTATTCCTATTCCTAAGTATGGATCCGCCGGCACGTTAAACCCTAACTGACTTGTGTCGTCATACTATTTCTCTCTCTCTCTCTCCATACAGGCAATTATTTTCAAGATATCTAGCATCTGTAGACAGAGACAATTTGTTTTTTATATATAACTTACGAGATACCTTGTAAAGAGTGTAAAGTTACTTAGTTCTCCATTTTATTCTGAAATTGTAGAGCTCAGTTTCGCGTATAATGTATGAACCACAATATTTAACAAAATTTAAACGGTATAAAACGAGCTTTTAATACAAAGATGCCACCGACTCAGTTTAAATTAAATTGCTTCTTTATTTCGAAGATCCAATTTCCTATCGCCTTCAAACTTTGACAAAGATCAGATATTTAAGATGACAGATGATTAAACAAAAATTAATTAAGAATGTTCGTTGTCATTTATAGATATATTTTTACTTTTGTTCTGATCGAAGCTTTGTTTTTGTTATTATTATAATTTATAAATAGTTATAAGATATTTTTTAGTTAATACAAATACTTAAAACTATGGTATTCCCAATTCTTACTAGTATCAACTGTTTTCCGCAACGGCGTAGCATCTGAGGGTGGAAATATAAGTCTATTTTATTTAAAACTCCTTTTAATTCCTTTCATTTCCGCCTAAATGGTGTCCCCTCTCATTTCTCTTTCGTGGTCAAAACTAAGCTTTAGATTCTTCAAAAATTTGATATGTTACCTGCATTGGGGAGAGTATAGGGGAAAACTAAGAAAAGATTTCTCGAATTTACGTGTAGAGAAAAAACAAGAATTTTACTTTGTCAATAATTCCATTTTTAAGCCTCTTTTTAATAAATCCAGTCAGCAAAAAAAGTATAAACATATACATCAATAAACCAGAATAGTTTCGATTACACGGTACAAGTTTCGCAACAATGAGATTGTGAAATTGCCATGATATGAAAATAAAGTGATATCTGAAACAATGTTAAAATTCCCTTTTGTTACGTCAATTCAATTTAGTGACTGGCATACGAGTATGGTATCTATGAAAAGTTTAAATTCATATTTTTTATTTAAACTTGTATGGATTATATTGACTTTTACGTGTTGACTGAATGCACTGATGAATACTAAATAAAGTTAATTTTTTTTTATTTTTTTGAATAAGCTTTATATTGTAGCGATTCATTACCGATATGTTTGTGAGGAATGAAAAAGTAAATACACTACATTAATAGTAATTTCCTATGAAGTTAAATACAGTATTATTACCTTCACCGACAGAAGATAGGATAAATCCAACATTGTTTATATAGTTTCTGTGCTCTTTATTCGGTGACATTTTTATTTTTTTCTCTTCAGACCATATTCGCACATAGGATGGCAGGCAGAGGGAACCTAATCTTAAGATTCTGTTCTTCATAAAAGCATTTCCGTCCAAATTCTTAAAGCATTAAGAAAAGAAGACAGAAGAGCAAAGATTCTGGAAATGAATGAATGAGTGTTAAGATGCAGCGATTACCATCATTACCAGAGCGAGGCAATGAAAAGATTGAATATTTAATTCAACCTAGACGGAATCGCCGACAACAAACCTGCAATCGTGTTTGGCCGATCGATGTTGTGATTTGTTAAGTTAAGCTGGCTAGATTAAATAATTTCAATGGCTTGAGGCTTTGCCACTTGGCTTCACTCGCTGTAATCTAAAAAAGGCCTTAAAGGATTATGTATTTTTTATCACCACCAAAAGTATTCATAAATAAATTAAGAAAAACAAATGGATTAAAAACGTATTTTAATAAAAACAAATATGGTAAACCTAACATTACAGGTAAAATTTATAAACTTCATATAATAGATAAAACTAAGTTTTCCCCCTACACGCCACACTTGTAGGTACAACCTCTACCGAGACTTGTTTATTTAATTAGTATTCAATTCGTGAGCCAATCAAGTTGGAGATGATGGCCGCGAGCCATTACCGCAGCACTGCTCCTGATAGTTAGGACGGCCGCTCCAACATGTACGTGAGATATTAATTTTGCAAGTAAATGGAGAAAGGAGGATTATGGAGAAAATTTCTGGTTGTAAATTTATATCTTGCAATATTTGTTATTTATTATTCTGCAATAATAATGAGAAAAAATAATTTTATTATTTTGTTTAATTTACTTAAATATAATAGAACTAGTATATATACTATTTTTTTTAGCTTTACGCTGTAAACCGTACATAGAAGGGTAAACACAAGGAACCTGGTAATCTAGTGCTAAAACAACTCAAAATGTAAAGCCTCCTTAGGCCTCCCACAGCTTTTCGGATCTCTCTTGCATTCTTCTCGCTATATTTTAGCATAAACTGTACTATCCAAGCAAATCAAACTGATAGCGTTATGGCTTGCACAGTCTATCTGTGAACCTTTGCCTTTATACAAAGGCACGATGACTGTACCTCGCCAATCGTCTGGGACCTCCCCTGAGGTCCAGCATAAGCCAAAACGCGTGGCCCACCATATTTAATCACCTTGGCAGTAGCTCCATCTGCCTCTGCCTTACCACATTTCAGACTTCTCATTGCACTCTCAACTCAGGGTTTCGTTGTAATTTGAGACAGAGGCATTCAAACATCTCTTTCCATCCATCGCTGCAAAATTTGTGGTTGTAATTTTAAAAATCGTTCTTCGAAAATATGGTTCCTTTGTAGAATATGGTATCATAGAAAGATACAGGTGTGCCTGATTCACATAAAAACGAGACTGTCCTAATCCTAAACGTCCTATAACGTGGGAGCCGCAATCAAATCATCGTGAAAATTTACTATCGTCGTAAAATCTTTGCTAATACCTTCTTTTGCAAATTAAATTTGCCCTAATAAACGCTATAATTACTTTCAAATTAATTATTTTATCTGTCTTGATGATAGCTTACGTTTCGAATTTTACTGAGACTGTGAATTTGACAAGTTGTGGGTTCTGTTCCCACCCGAGTTAATGAAATATTTAATAGTTTGATTTCGTCGCTGTTAACAAGGCAAAGTTCATACACAAAGCTAGGTTCCGTCAGCCTACCGTACAAACAAAGTATGTAAACAAAGTATTATTCCAGTAATAGTAAAATATTTTTAGACAACTTTCGGGTTTTCTTTTCGAGCAATTATTTGTGTTTCCTAAAATATTTACACCGTTTGAGTTTCTTAAGCACAATGTTTATTTTGATGATACTGAACGACGAGATCCAGATCCAGAGAGACAACCGGATATTTTTGCTAAGTAAACCAGTAATTCATATTTTCAGTTTGCATTAATGAAAAATAAAATGTAAAATAAAAAATCAGCTCCGCCGTAACAGCTTTCGCTGCCGTGACCAGGATTCGAACCTGGGTTACTACGGCCACAACGTAGGGTCCTAACCACTAGACGATCACGGCTATCGGAACTACTGACCATAGAGCCTAAATATACCTTAAGTTTCTTACAAAATGCTTTCACTTAACTTGCTATCAGTGTACCGTGACGATTACGCAATTTCTTAACGGTTACACTTTTTTGCAGATTTTTATGGAAAAAGTATCTTAAAAAATTAATTGACTTTTGATAGTAATATTTAAAAGTATTATACATACGTACGGGTAAATCTAACAAAAGGTGGTTCCGGGTTCGATTTTCTTTGGGAAAAAGCTTTTAAGTACAATATCTATAATATTATCATTGAAAAATGTGTTTGTATGAATATAAAAAAACAATTGCACATTAATATATTCGTATATAACTTTTTGTAAAACTCTAATAAACAAATGTATGTTAATTCGAACTCCTAAAAGTCTCCTAAAATATAAATATCTATAATTGTTACAAAGTATCGAATGATAAAATGAATAACATATATTTAAAATAATAGCTTTACATGTGTACTTAAGACTTCAAAGAAAGTAACTCGAAACTGTTGTATAATTTTACTTCCTGTGAAATCTAAATCAAAATTGTACAAAACCGTATAACTCCACTACGCTACGTTGAAACTTAAAGCAAGTACTATCAATTACTAAAGTAAAGCTCGTAGTTTTCGTTTCGAAGCAATTTCAAAAGCTACAATTTCATATTATTTAATTTCAAACTTTTTTTTAAGTATTTATGTTTTATATTATAAATTAGTTTCTCTATAATATTTTCTATTAATATTTAAATTATTTCTTTAGATCATAATTTAAAGAAGAATTTCAAGTACTAATCGTCATCGGCCATCGGTCGCAGTGGACGACTCGAGGAAATTAATTCATTTAATTCTCATACTCTGGAAAGATAAATCTCGCCGTTGCGTTTCGGACAGGAAGAGGAGAACAGAGTGTCTTGACAATAGCTTGTTTCTGTCTACTCTTCTATCTAAATGATACAGGAAAACGTCGTTCTAATAAAAGCTCTTAGAACTAGGGTCCCTCTGCCTACCCTGCTGTGTGCGAGATACAATGTGAAGCTAAAAATATCATATATAATAAGTACATAGTATATACTATGTGAAGGCGTTAAGCATATTATTATTGTTTTACATAGTACTTTTACAAAGAATTACTGTATCTTCCAAATATATTCAAATATCATTAAGCCGTAATCCACAAAAACATTGTAGGCATCGCAATCGATCTTTTAAACTTTTATATAGATAAGATAAAACATCGACAGAGATTGAACGATCTGAATGAAATGTATTGAAAATATTTTCTTAAGTAATATTGAAATTTTGTTTAGTATTGAAATTATTCTTAAGGGTATTGTCATTATAACAAAAACAAGTAATATAATAATATAATGTTTAGGAAGATTATTTAATAAAAAAATTATACAGTTAAGAAATTTATGCTCTACAGAGCATAAATTTCTTAACTGTATAATTATAAAGCAAGTACTATATGTATAATTTTTTAAACTCATGTATGAGTTCTAGAGTTCTTAGATCAAGCTACAAATGTTATACTAAACAAAGCTGCGTCTAATATTCGAGCAGTTTCAATAGATATTATATTCTATGTATTCTTATACATACGAGTATGTATACGGGAGTAGAAACTGCCATTAATTCAGTATAAACTATTCTGTACCCAAGCAGTCCCCATAATAGGCCCCGTACAATGTCTCTACTATCTGCATGTTTATCTTGATAGCTTTATCTTTTGAATAGTACCGTTACCAAGGTAACGTTATATAATAGATATTTATAAATTATATTATATCACAGTGTTAAGATACTTCCACAAGTTTTGCCTGGACACCAAAGCGAATAAAATTAAAATATTATTATACAAAATTAAATTTCTCAAGGGACCGAACGCACAACCTGTCGCTTTTACAGTCTTTACTTGGATGATATGTGATCACCGCCGCCCACGACTCCGTGTAACACCACAGGAGCTACAGGTGCCTTGCCGGCCTTTAAAGTGAAGATAGACGCGCTTTTTGAAGGTACCCAGTTCGCATAATTCCATGCAGGAGAAACCGCAAGAAAATTCTAGTATGAGATAGAACTACATTAGCTTAATGTATAATATATTTTGTTATCCTACAATAAATGAACGTTGGCTCCTGTAGTATTTATCTTCCATCCATCTTCGTGACATCGCACGCTTATTTTAGAACATTCTCGCCTTAATTTCACTAAATTAATGATGTTTGAGAAAATTTATAGGCNTGAAAGGCTGATGGATGGATGGATGGATGTTATGTCATAGTGTTAAGACACTTCCACAAGCTTTGCCTCGGCACCAAAGCAAAGAAAATGAAAATATTAAATATTTTATTTCTCAAGTAGGGAACGAACGCACAACCTTTCGCTTTTACAGTCTTTACTTGGATGATATGTGATCACCGCGGCCCACGACTCCGTGTAACACCAGAGGAGCTACAGGTGCATTGCCGGCCTTTAAAGTGAAGATAGACGCGCTTTTTGAAGGTACCCAGTTCGCATAATTCCATGCAGGAGAAACCGCAAGAAAATTCTAGTATGAGATAGAACTACATTAGCTTAATGTATAATATATTTTGTTATCCTACAATAAATGAACGTTGGCTCCTGTAGTATTTATCTTCCATCCATCTTCGTGACATCGCACGCTTATTTTAGAACATTCTCGCCTTAATTTCACTAAATTAATGATGTTTGAGAAAATTTATAGGCAACGCGATATTTTAGTGGAGCTGCTGATCGTAAAAACTTAGCTTAGCTAAAATTTTTAATATATAATATGTTTTTATTTAGTAATTCGTATTATTTTCATATACTACATAGGCTTACATTTAATTTGTACGCAGTGCTAGCAGGAGCGAGTGGTCTCTAGATCGTACCCGTACTTCCGAAGCCACCCTAGTAGAATAATTACGAAATTGGTTATGTAGAGAGAGGTGCTCGGACATTGAAGGTAAGCGTTAGTACGCATTTGATGAAACTCTTTAAGCCTACACTTGGATCGTAAGTCCCTAGAACTTCTCCGAAACCGTCACTATGCGACGTAATAAGCCTGGTGAATGAACGGTGATTCATTTATTAAATTAAAATATAGTAATCAACAAGCAATATCTCGAATTAGGGCGGAGAGTGGAGAAAGTGTATCTTGACGCTAGGTTCTCTCCGTTATATGGGAAAAACTAAAGTATTAACCGCCTGTTGATTTCTGATAGACAAAATATTTCATTGCGTTATTCAGATAATATATTATAAATAAAATACAAACATTGATAAACACAGTATTTCCCGAATAATAACGTAATTGATGACCCGAGAGATTTATATGTAATTTTATTGAAAGGTCGAGTGTAAATGTCTTTTAAATTGTTGGTTATAGGAGTTTGCGGATAATTTTCTCATAAAAAAAGAATTTATTTGTCTAAAGATTCAATTTTAACATTTTCTTATGACCATAATATTAATGTGTTTGTGGACTCTTCCTTTGTTTCAAAACATTGCCACTTTACTAATAAAAGGAAACATCTTATTTAATTTTACACACTGTAAGACAAAAACCCAATTTGTTGATAATAAATACTGTTTTTCAAGTAATTTGGACTCACAAAAAGGACACGCGTTGATTAAATTAATTTCCTGTTAGCTCAATCGGACTCGCCCACGATGGCTCTTACTTCCTATAAGGGTTTTTTTTCCTTTTTGAAGTACAGAACCCTAACTTTTTTTAACTTTCTCGTTATACCCAGCATAGGCAGAGGGAAGTTGACACCCTGTTCCCATTACGGCACTCGCTTTCCCTATTTAATCACCAAAATTTGAAGATATTGCGTGTTGAGTGACGGAACTTAACACCGCTATTCATAATATTACTTCCTGATATACAATGTTCGTGATTTTACAATGTCATACATATACGTATTTTATTATGTCATACATGACAAAGTCAGTTATATAAAACTTGTTTCTAAAACAAAAGGACAATCTGTAATTTCATGTGAAGACATTACAATGAGAGAACATTACAGTAAAATACATAATGGTTAAAAGGGAAATTAGAGATCGCACGGGCGATCATTCCTGTAATAAAGCCATGTTTGATTGCGAGTGACATCTGCTGTCTTAAATGAGTTTGATAGTTGGCTGTAGGACACATTTGCTGTTCTGAAAAAATCTATAATAGAATTATACGGAGTAAAATACATAGTGATATTAAAAAAAATATTGATATATTAAACCTTTCCAATAAATTGAACATATTTATTATTGAAATAAAATAAATAATTAATCTACTAGCGAAGATGGTGACAGATGCGATTACAAAAACGTGAGAATGAAAAAGAAACGACATATTTTTTCTTTATGTATTTATAGCACGTAAGAATAAAGCCTAATATAGGCACGGAGCCTAGCTTTAAATTCGACGGTTGAGGATTCAATTCTCATTGGGGAAAATGAAATATTTTCATTCGCGTCAGTAACAAACCAAAACGCAGCATAGAGTTCCGATACTCAACATGTAAAGAGACCAGAGTATCTTAACACTAAGCTTCTGCCTATCCTGCATTATACACCGCTAAAAAACACCAGCACTTAAAATCCCTCACTCTAGTATGAAAAAAATGCTATAACATTTTTTAATATCTCTAGGCTTTAAGAAACATACGAGCTTTTACTACAGTTAATAATGTTCTGTAACCTGCTGTCTAACACAAGGTAAGTTCGTATCTCCCTCGCCTCACAACTTGTTTGCTGCAGTACTTGCTGTTAGTGTTAGAGTATAATTCAATTGGACTGTGTAGCTGTAGCTGTGCACCAACTACGAGCGACACTACTGTACTTCCCATTAGAGAACGTTCTGTTTCATTAATGGGAATTTATATTACGTAAGCACTTCTAGTGTTGAGTTTTATATAAAATTATTAATTAATTTATTTATTTAAACGTGATTGTTAATTATTTTTTGAGTAATATTAATAATTAAGTTACTTTATAAAATAAATTTGAAGATTCGGATACGTTTTTTTACTAAATAAATGTTGGTTGCTGTTTTCAGTTAAGTGATGTTATAATTCCAAGGTACCTTAAAATTTGTAGGAAAAATTAATGTATAACTGTATTTAAAAAACATCTCTTAATAACAATTTTTTTTCACAAAATGAACGTACAAATGAAACCCCGTACAGCATAAAAGCTTATGAAAAATACCAGCAGCTTCGACTATTTCGAACAAAAATTCGAATTGCTGACTAATTAACTATTTTAAAATTATCAGCTGAGTTGCGAAAATATGATACGATGTTATTGAATACTAGTAACTACAACGCGGATCTGCCCGTTTAAATTTATTGTAACACTGTAGCGAAATTATACAAAATCTAAATATAAAACATGTTTTATTACTGTAAAATTTCACCTAAATCAATTCAGTAATTTTTAAATGAAAGAAGAATAAATATCCATTCTCACAAACTATATACACATAAGAAAAGATAACGATTTTTCATAAACGTAATTTAAATATCTTCAACCGATGTTTAACCTTAGCTAAATGCCAGCTACTCCATTAGTCATAGGAAATGTGGCTCTATAAACGGACAGATAGAAAGTGCAAAAAATAAAAGAAAATCGGTTATGGAAAGGATTTTCTATTTTTCTTACTTGGTGCTAATATTTTTTTGATAAAATAGTAGCAATACTTGATTTTTTATAATTACAATACGAAACAAGTATAATTTTAAAATAACGTTCCATTGTAGTATATAACAACAGAAAAATATAATTAATTTATTCCATTCAAATAGGGATCATATGAAAACACAGTAATCAGAATGTGATGAATAATTAATATATTTAAATGTCATTACGTTCAAACGTTGTGAATATAATTATAAAAAGCTTGAAATTGAAATACAAAACCTAAAATATTACGCCATTATTACACTTTATTTTTCCTTTTATGAGTTAAGATGATCTGAAGCTTTTTGATTAACCACACCACATCCCTAACTCCCTAAACTACGACTGACACTTGAAAACTAATCAAAAAAACTACTTTTTTATATCTTCACGCTGTATCCCGCATATTGCAGAATAGGCAGAGGGAGCGACGTGTTAAGATACTTCGTTGTCTACTTTAAGATTCATTTTTGATACATATCGTGATGAGTGGCTGAACAATCACAACACTTTGTCTTGATATCCTCTGGTATGGAATTAAAATTATAATTCATTCCGCCGACTGGAAATCGAACCCATTTTGATTAAAGTCGGATACTGTGCAGCTGTACCACGATGGTAAGGTCATATTGTCGTTAATCTAACTCCCAGCTCATCCTTGACTCCATTTTGTCTATCATTCAGAATATTCTATTCTAATAAATTCGTCGAAACAAAAAAATAATGCCTTTGTCTTTACACTAAATTTCACCCAATTGTCTCTGACGGAGCTATGATTGTGTAAAGGCAGTTGATTTGTAACTCTGTCTTTTTAACGAGAAGGAAATAATAAGATTTAGTTTATTTTATATTCGATAAAAACGTACTTTTATATACATATATTGAATTTTCAAATTAATTCCAGATCTAGATTTACATTTACATGAAAATATTTCTATGTTTCTAAACTTTAATTTTCCTCAATAAATGGACTTCCTGAGATTAGTCAAAGTCTTGAGCTTTAAAATATTAAACCCGGTTTCCAACGTTAGCGGAGCGAACCCAATCAGGACTACATCGAACTCGCAAGAGTAAACTACATACTTGTATTTCCACCAATAAATAGTCGCACTGTAAGGACCGAGCGAACAAAAAGAGTTGAAATTAACTCGCTCAGTTCTAGAGAGCGAAGCGAAGTAATTACAAAATATAAAACTTTTCCTTGGTGGAAATGTAAACCTATTGTATTTTATTCATATTCATAAAGAGTTCCGTCTAAGCATTACCCGCTTTTTCCCGCTCGTTTCTCTTAGGCGGTGAAAACCCACTGTAGTATCGATATTATGAACGTATCTAGGCTACACAGGTTAGATGCTCAAACATTATACTCTATTTGCATACAACTGTACGGAGCTTTTGAATATTAATGAAATTAAACTTACTTATACTATGTGCTACGCATTGTGGACTGGACTTGTACTTGTACGATTCAGAATTAGTTTTGTGTATACAAATAATTGATTGAGTGTTAGTTAAAATTATTGTTATAGATGAATATATTATTTATACGAATTGATTTTTATTCGCTGTATCCCGCATGCAGCAGTGTAGGCAGAAGAAGCCTAGTGTTAAAACACTCCGCTCCCCCTTTTCCGTCAAATTTTGGACGCATTGCGTGTTAAATAGCGGAGCTCAACACCATAATGAAGAAAGAAGAAAATAATAAATACCACATAAATTCGTAAATTATTAATACTTTTAAAGTTGTATATAGAAAAAAAAAACAATTTATACTTTATTGAAACTTATATTTTCTATTAAGTTCTGAAGAACGATTGGTGGTATTTCATCCCAGACTTTGACCCCACATATTTCTAAGAATAATTAAATTTAAATTATAGAATTTCGAATTAGTTATATAGTAGTCTAATAGTCTCTAATTTCTTTCTATCCAAAATTTAAAAAGAACTAAAAGAAATAAAAAAATATATAATAGAAATAATTTCTAGCACAAATAACTATACGTGCACTGCTTCAACAACAAGAAATCCACATATATCAGCTTTTCATAAATAATCCATATTCTATACTGGAGCCAGCACAAATGAGACAAAATAAACATTTGGTGCGGAAAATATGTACTCGTATACGATAATACGAAGTAGTTTAGCTATCGGCAATTTGGTTGACGAATTATGTGTATATACTCGTAGTTATTATGTATTGGGTATTACTACTAACATCATACTTCTCTAATTGGGATGTTATTATATTAGCAATATTACTTTTGTTGAGTAAGAGGATACGAATAATATTTTTTGTATATATTTTGACTCGTATATATTTACATCGCTGCGCAGGGAAACAAACATGTGATTGTAAACATAATGGTTGTGGGTTCGATTCCTATTCGGGGGAATAATATATTTTATATTTGTTTTTGTTGCCGCTACTGAACTCGTTATGCCCCAAGAATTTGGCAGGTAGTGGGGAACGAAACTGTCTTAAAAGAAACGTTGTATCTTAACAGTATGTTCTCAGGTTCCCTCTGCCTACCGTGACATGTGTGGGAAACAGCGTGAAGCGTGATTTTATTTAAATAAATTAAGTGCAAATTGACGTTTATTATACTTTAAAAGTATTAAGATCTTTTTTATAGTTATTTATATTAATCCCAAAGCACATTTGTAACTACAGAGTTCAATAAACCTTTTGTATAACGCGAGTGTGGCACTAAATCAAGTTGCCAAATAACGTGCCAACAGACCAAAGTTGAACGATCTTGCATTTCCTATAGACTATTATATTATTTGGGTTAAGTGGTCTACCATACCATACTCTTAGTTGTTTCTGAAATTATTAAAGATATTACCTTCCGTAATAATGTTTGTTATAAGTTACAATAAGACGCGCGGCATTAAACTCCGCTATTCAACAAAAAATGTCTCATGTCTCTCTCTCTCATGAAATGTAAATTTGGGCGGAAAGTAAAAAACGGAATGCCTTAGCCTTTAACACTGCCTTCTCTGTTATATGGAGGATAAAAGAAAAAAATAAAATACGAATAGATGCACTTTAGGCCAGGTGGCGCAGGGGCACAAGTGTCTGGCTGTTAACGCGACAAATTGTGGGTTCGATTCATTTTGTGGAAATATATAATAATTTCATTTCTTTGCTCTGGTGTCGAGGCAAAACGCGCCGTTGAGTTCCGCTACTCAACAGGCAATGGCATCAAAATTCTGCGGAAAGTAGGGAGCAGAGTGTCTTAACACTAGGCTCTCTCGGCCTGGCGGGACACTGTAATAGGATGAATGATAAAATATATAGTGAAGTTTCAGTATAAGCTTTTGAAAATTTGCATTTACATTTGTATTTAAATTGTAACGGACAGGAAGTGAAAAGCTTTTAGAACAAAACGTCATTTTCATAGTTGTACCTGTTGATGTGATGCTTAATTTAGTTAAGTGAGTGTCCCATTAACACCGACTTTAATGACAACGTTAAAATAATATAATTAGTAAGTATTTTATACAAAATAACTATAAGATTTTAAAATATTTTTTTAAAATTTAACACTGTTAAGTTAACGTTTTATTTATAACGTATCGAGACTCGAAGGACCGCATGCCAAGTCAGAGGTAAAAGCTAGTATCTAAATACTAAGCGAATATTAGATTTTTTGAAAAGATAAAACGACGTTCAATACTTTCACCGCTAGAATAATATTTGCCTCAAAAACAGTCCAAAGACAATACTGAAAGCAATGAAAGCCATGTTTACATACATTATACAAGTCCTGAAAGTTGGACAGCGTCTATTTTATGCGTGATGGTTGGTGGTTGTAAGTTCAAATACAGACGAAGGAATGATTGTAATTAAAAAGTCTCGAAAACTAAGCGAAATGTGGAGAGTGGAGTGTATTAACCCTCTACCTACTTTGCTGCATAGGGAATACAGTGTGAAACTAAAAAAAAACAAAGAAACTTAAATAAAATATAAAATTTTATTGCAATTCTTTGACAGGTGTCTATAGAGTTTATCACAAAAATAGTCGTATAGAGTTCTTTTGAATATATTAGAGGCAAACACTCACGTATTTATGCTATACAAGTGGGGGCGTATGGGGAAATCTAATGTAAAGCCCCGATTTACGTGAACATACTGGAGTGATGTAGCGGAGATGATTGCTTTTTGAAAACATTATTCAAACCCTCGATAGGTCGTTTTATTTTCTTTCTTGGTTACAAGACTACAGTCTCGATTTATTCCAAGCGCGATTTACGCACCCAATTTAACGAAAAATTGAATAGAAAGTGGAGAACGGAGTGTCTTAACACTAGGCTCCACCTGCCGACCCTGCTACATGCGGGATGCAAGGTGAAATTGAAAAAAAAAATTAAATAAAGTATCAAATACGTTTACTTCAGGCATAAATGTAGGAATACCAAATTTTACTTCTACGTAGCTTTTCAATATGTGAATTTGACACGTTCGCCCGATAAGCTCCTTAGCAGAATTACTAATCCTCTTGTGGCGAAGCACTTGTTGAATACCTTTGGAGGTGGCATCGAAATTAAATACATCTTATACATTTTTTCATTACAAATAATATCTGTTCTTTTTCTATTAAAATTTACCATTTATATGTTAAACCTAAAGAGTGTGAATGTGTGGATAAAATATTTTTGCGTTGGATAGTCCATTCAATGAGGAAGACTATAAAGGCTTTGTTACATCACGTTAATCATTTCGTTGTAACTCACTGTATCTGAGATAACGGTGCGCCAAGTGCTACGGTCTATGCATACTTTTTCCCTCCTCTGCCTCTCCACACATAACTCCCAGACTTTTATTTTGACATGAGAGTTGATGAAGATGTTAACAACTTCAACGAATAGCTCAAATATAAAAAGAAATATAATAAAAGCTGCAACAAAATATTTCTCAGACGAAAAAATGTATAATTTCGTTTTTCTTTCCTAAGCGACGTCTGTGTGTCATTTATTTAATCTTCTGAGGTCTCTCGCAATGCTCGTGAGTGTTACGATTAAACGCAGAAAAAGTATTACTAGTTTTAGGTGTATTATATTTAGACTCAACTTATTATAAAGGGTCCATTAAGGACATAGAGGTGCAGAGACTATTTTCATTTGTAGAGTAAAAGAATTTCGCCATAGCTTGATAGGAATATATGTATGTATGGCTTAGTTGTCAGAGCTGGACTGTTTCCAAGAAGTGCGGGTTCGAGTCCCGTTGCATTAAATTTTTATACGTTTTCTACTACTATTTTTGTTTTCTTAGCGTAGAATAGTACTTTAAGGAAACCGGACAAACGTGGGTCGGGCTCGCCTAAAAATTAAAAAAGCGTGAATGTATCATTTTATTTTCTATAAGGAAAATTATAAAAGTTTAAATCGTCTCAACCACTGCGGATTTAAACATATTCTAATCTTGCAAAAGAAATTCGTAGCGTTCCTTCCTTCAAGAAAAGTACTCATATTTTAGACTTTAAATCTCAGTCTTGGCTCAAATAATATATTTAAGCTCCAGTTTCTCAGTTTTATAAGAATCATTTTAACGCTTCCTATTTTCGCTTTACGCTGAATTCATTAGGAATTGAACCCACAACCTGTCACGTTTACAGTCCTAGGACTGCGCTAGGACTCTAGTATCTTATATGATAAGATCATTGATTTAGTGTTGACAAGGGTGGGCTCTCACGGCAGTGACATCAGGTAACCAAGCATAATGGTTCATAATCTTTCTTTTGTCCCCCAAATATTATGTTTTTATTATTATGGGATTCTTAATTAATAAATTGTATTCTGAACGTATTTTTTCTTATCTATTATTATTTTTAATTGTTTTGTATTTTTTATCTAATAAGGTGATAGTGGGTTGAAATATTATGTGGAGAATGTTTATTATATAACAATTTTTGTAAGCAGAGAGAATCTGTAGAAGAAGTGTTCCGTGTCCTTCCGCTCAATTTTTCTGTTTCTTTAGTTGACAGCGTGTAATTACTTAACGCTTACAAAAGGCACGATGCTTAATTTATAGCGACTTTACTAATTTAGTGAAAACGACATACAAAAGAAAGAAATAAAAACAACTATAGCATTTTGCATTAACTTCTAATTAGCAAGAAGCCATTATACATTTGAATTATATGATTAAGACCATAAACCCCAGTCTATCTGTTTAAAGGCGCCACCAAGACCACGGTATTTGGCTGACAGCCAGTTTCCTGATTATACAGTTCCATATCTGTTCAGGGAACTGAAAACTACACGAGATTATTTATATTGAATTATATTGATATATGTGAAATATACATAACGCTCCGGTAAACAAACAACAAATTGCGACGTTGAGTTACGCCATTTATGCGGTAACCCGAGATCGAAATGTCTTACCATTAAGTTTTCTTTGTCTATCCCGTCGTATGAGGGAAAAAAACGTGAAAACGTAAAGCCTGGAAGTAAAAAAAAAAATTAAAGTAACGTTAGGATATTATGTAATTCCTTAGTCTAGGATTTGTAATTCTTGTGTTTTTCTTTTAGTTGCTATAATCAGCAGCTATTCATATGTAAATTGAATGTGTTGGCTCACACATTACTGTTACTTTATATATTACTGAATATGTAGAAATGTTTTGAATATAAACCTAATATACCGGTCACGTGAGGCCTTCAGTTTGTATAATGTGACTGTAAACGCGATGGTTATGGGTTCAATCCGCACTTGGGGAAATAAATTTCCACGTTTTGGTACTTGCTAGACACAGAGTGTTGGGTTCCACGTCTCAATAGGCGACGTCTTGAAAATTTAATGAAAAATGAAGAATGGAGTGTTTTAACGCTAAGCTGGAACATGATTTTTGTGTAGTGACCTTTTGATATCTTAACACAAAGTAAGAAAGAATATTAAAGATATATGTCTACGAGGAAAAGCTCGATTCGAGTTAAGTCGAGTACAGGATTCACTTAACTGGAGTTGCGTAAAAGTTGCTACTTGTATTGGCAAAATGAAGCCGAGTAAATTATTTGTTACTTACTTTGTTTGTTTCCTCTTAATACTCATGGTATCAAAATTAAATCCTGCGGGAGAAATCATTAAAATACATAAAAAAATATTATAAGTGCGAGATATCCAGTTGAAAATAATAATGATATACAGATATTTCCTATATTAACACACATTCTACTTAATTAAGGATAGGCAACGGGAATCCATTAATCCATTATTCGGTTCTCTATTCACTTTAGAGACACTATACACTTTTGTTCTATCAGTATTTGATAAAAAATAATATAGATACTGCTACAAGTAAAAAAATACAAGCTTAGTCCAGCTTTTTCCAGCTGAGTCACGATGTCATCATCTTTAGCTAATATAATACATCACCGACCGGTGGGACGACCCCCTGCTAGATGGGCCGACGACATAAAGAGGTTGGCGGGAAGCGGATGGGTCCGAAGAGCTGAGGATCGAGTGTGGTGGCGAGAATTGGGGAAGGCCTATGCCCAGCAGCGGATAAAAGATAGCTGTTGATGATGAAGATGATGATGATGATATTACATCATATGATGACCATTATTTTTAAATGAAATAAGGGGAAATAGCTGTATAAAACCAACAGTAAAATATATCTATAAATAAAAGTTTCTTTGTCAATAATTTCGACATAAAAAGAACGACCGAAGAAAGTTTCTCTTTGATCAAACAGTCCTAATAACCCTGTGAACGTAAGCGGGCTACTGAAGTCTCATTAACGATTTTCTAAATTACAATAGAACATAATATGTATAATATTGCTTATTGAAAATATTTATGTATATTTTTTAACAATTATATATCCTATTTTATGATATCTTTACTGTTTATACTTCTATATCTACAAGTAGTAATATTATAAAGTTAAAGAGTTTATTTAATTGAACGCGGTAATCCCATTAAGTAGTGATTTAAGTAAAAAAAATTGTGTTGGATTTGTCGTCATCGGGGATTTGTCGAGGAAGATTACATTACAGCCCGGTTTCCCCTGTGAGCTGCTACTTAATGCGTAGAGTCTTAACAATTATTTACCTCTGCCTACTCTGCTATTTGCGGGATACAACGTGAAAAAAATGGAAACGAAGCCGCAAATAAAAGCTAGTGTCACATATGAAGTTACGTATTGATTAAGGGAAAACCTGAATATCAAAAGATTAATTATGCAAATAACCTAAGGATATGTAAAGCGAACGTCGTATAAACAAATTTGTTCTTCATTCTCAGATAATGATTAATATTATGTTGATTTTATTTACATACATTTTCACCTTTAATGTGTTTATAGCACAATTTTAAGATACACAAGATCAAAAATGATTTTTGGCCGTTGATTATGTTTTTATAAATCATAATAGAAAAAAAATGCGTCTGAAACGGGAAAAAACGGGATATACACATATACAAAACTATTACAAAGCAGTCATTTTCCCGATTTTGTTCGAAACAGGAAACAAAATCATTTAAAATTAGCACGGATATACCATTCCCTCTCTAGGGAAATAAACCAAGTTATATAGTGTAGTATACTTTTATGAGAACTAGAACCGTATTTATTGTTTTTCAATACAATCAGCGCGGTGGAACTTATGCTTTCAATACTCACCTTGACCGCATTTTTTATTAAAATGGGGCAACATTAAATTATATACTATTATATTTATAAATATCCATATAAATTCTTGTAGATCTTTTATATATATTTTTTATTTTGCATATTTATTATCTAGGATATTTCACATTAACTTTTTCATGCACTCTTTCATTTGAAGAAACAGCTGACTGGATCGCGGAAATTAATATAATTATTATACTCTTGAAAATATACCTAAAAAGTATAATTCAAGCCCAAAAGGTATTACTTGATGAGAGCGCGGAAATGGAAATGCAAAATATTCCCCGAGTGGGAATCGAACTCACTACCGTCAGGTTTACAGTCATACAATTGTGCACTGTGTCACACCATACGACATATTAATAAATTTAGCAAATAGTAACGAAAAGAGTGTTTTAACACTAAATTCAACGTGCGGGTGTTGCGTCAAGTAATAAAAGATATAAAAGAAAATAATCTTTAGTGTGGCTTCCGCTTTAAAATTCCTGGTTTACATGAAAAGAGCACTTTGCATAGTTGCTAACTTCCCAACTCTCAACGGTCAGGAAATCGCTTGGATCGGGGCGAAACCGCGATTCCCTTTTTAATTTAAATTAGCCTGGCTCTCCACGGAATACGCACCGCTATTAACCAAATCGAAATGCAAAACGACAGGCAATTAGTGACCCCATTCTTTGAACATTTCCTCTTAAAGATTGATTTTAAACNGAAGACCACTCACGGCAGTGACATCAGGTAGCCAAGCATAATGGTTCATAATCTTTCTTTTGTTCCCCAAATATAATGTTTTTATTAATATGGGGTTCTTAATTAATAAATTGTATTCTGAACGTATTTTTTCTTATATATTATTATTAATACTTTTTTGTATTTCTTATTTAATAAGGTGATAATGGGTTAAAATATTATGTGGAGAATGTTTATTATATAACAATTTTTGTAAGCAGAGAAAATACCGCTCAATTTTTCTGTTTCTTTAATTAACAGCTTGTAATTACTTAACGCTTACAAAAGGCGCGATAGCGAAGCATAATTTTTAGCAACTTTACTAATTTAGTGAAAACGACATACAAAAGAAGGAAATACAAACAACTATAGCATTTTGCATTAACTCCTAATTAGCAAGAAGCCATTATACATTTGAATTATATGATTAAGACCATAAATCCCAGTCTATCTGTTCAAAGGCGCCACCAAGACCACGGTATTTGGCTGACAGCCAGTTTCCTGATTATACAGTACCATATCTGTTCACGGAACTGAAAACTACACGAGGTTTTTTATATTGAATTATATTGATATATGTCAAACATACATAACGCTCTGGTAAACAAACAACAAATTGCGACGTTAAGTTACGCCATTTGTGCGGTAACCCGAGATCGCAATGTCTTCCCACTAGGATTTCTTTATCTATCCCGTCATATGCGGGAAAAAACGTGAAAACGTAAAGCCTGGAAGTAAAAAAAAATTAAAATAACGTTAGGATATTATGTAATTCCTTAGTCTAGAATTTGTAATTCTTAAGTTTTTCTTTTAGTTGCTATAATCAGCAGCTATTCATATGTAAATTGAATGTTTTGAATATAAACCTAATATACCGGTCACGTGAGGCCTTCAGTTTGTATCATGTGGCTCTAAACGCGATGGTTATGGGTTCAATCCGAACTTGGGGAAATAAATTTCCACGTTTTGGTACTTGCTGTGTACACAGAGTGTTGGGTTCCACGTCTCAATAGGCGACGTCTTGAAAATTTAATGGAAAATGAAGAATGGAATGTTTTAACGCTAAGCTGGGACATGATTTTTGTTTAGTGACCTTTTGATATGTTAACACAAAGTAAGAAAGAGTATTAAAGATATATGTCTACGAGGAAAAGCTCGACTCGAGTTAAGTCGAGTACAGATTCACTTAACTGGAGTTGCGTAAAAGTTGCTACTTGTATTGGCAAAATGAAGCCGAGTAAATTATTTGTTACTTACTTTGTTTGTTTCCTCTTAATACTCATGGTATCAAAATTAAATCCTGCGGGAGAAATCATGAAAATACATAAAAATATATTATAAGTGGGAGATATCCAGTTGAAAATAATTCGACGTTCCTCAATAATAATGTGTAATAACATAGGAAATATCTACAGGTATACCTGTAGATATTTCCTATGTTATTACACATTTTACTTAATTAAGGGTAGGCAACGGGGATCCATTAATCCATTATTCGGTTCTTTATTCGTTTTAGAGATCAACACTTTTGTTCTATGTTAAATTGCTAGCTTTGTCCAGCTTTTTCGAGCTGAGTCACGATGGCATCATCCTTAGCTAATATAACCCCATATATTACGTCATATTATCACCATTATTTTTTAAATAAAATAAGGAGAAACCAATAGTATAAAATACATCTATAAATAAAAGTATCTGTGTCAATAATTTCGACATAAAAAGAACGACCGAAGAAAATTTCTCTTTGATCAAACAGTCCTAATAACCCTGAACGTAAGCGGGCTACTGAAGTCTCATTAACGATTTTCTAAATTACAATAGCACATAATATGAATATATTTCTTATTGAAAATATTTATGTATATTTTTTAACAATTATATATCCAATTTATGATATATTATTATCTTTACTGTTTATACTTCTATATCTACAGAAGTCATCGGACATTTGTCGAGGAAGAGTATATTATAGCCCGGTTTCCACTGTGAGCCGTCACTTAATGCGCAATACCTTCAGAAGTCGGCGGAATGTGTAAAACGTAGAGTCTTAACACTTGCTTACCTCTGCTATTTGCGGGATAGAACGTGAAAAAAAATGGAAACGAAGCCGCAAATAAAAGCTAGTGTCACATATGAAGTTACGTATTGATTAAGGGAAACTATGAATATCAAAAGATTAATTATGCAAATAACCTAAGGATATGTAAAGCGAACGTCGTATAAACAAATTTGTTCTTCATTCTCAGATAATGATTAATATTATGTTGATTTTATTTACATACATTTTCACCTTTAATCCGTTTATAGCACAATTTTAAGATACACAAGATCAAAAATGATTTTTGGCCGTTGATTATGTTTTTATAAATAATAATAGAAAAAAAAATGCTTCTGAAACGGGAAAAAACGGGATATACTCATATACAAAACTATTAGAAAGCAGTCATTTTCCCGATTTTGTTCGAAACAGGAAACAAAAAAAAATTAAAATTAGCACGGATATACCATTCCCTCTCTAGGGAAATAAACGAAGTTATATAGTGTAGTATACTTTTATGAGAACTAGAATCGTATTTATTGTTTTTCAATACAATCAGCGCGGTGGAACTTATGCTTTCAATACTCACCTTGACCGCATTTTTTATTAAAATGGGGCAACATTAAATGATATTATAAATATCCATATAAATTCTTGTAGATCTTATATATATATTTTTTATTTTGCATATTTATTATCTAGGATATTTCACATTAACTTTTTCATGCATTCTTTCATTTGAAGAAACAGCTGACTGGATCGCGGAAATTAATAAAATTATTATACTCTTGAAAATATACCTAAAAAGTATAATTCAAGCCCAAAAGGTATTACTTGATGAGAGCGCGGAAATGGAAATGCAAAATATTCCCCGAGTGGGAATCGAACTCGAGTTTACAGTCATACAATTGTGCACTGTGTCACACCACACGACATATTATAAATTTAAAAAATCCGCAAATAGTAACGAAAAGAGTGTTTTAACACTAAATTCAACGTGCGGGTGTTGCGTCAAGTAATAAAAGATATAAAAGAAAATAATCTTTAGTGTGGCTTCCGCTTTAAAATTCCTGGTTTACATGAAAAGAGCACTTTGCATAGTTGCTAACTTCCCAACTCTCAACGGTCAGGAAATCGCTTGGATCGGGGCGAAACCGCGATTCCCTTTTTAATTTAAATTAGCCTGGCTCTCCACGGAATACGCACCGCTATTAACCAAATCGAAATGCAAAACGACAGGCAATTAGTGACCCCATTCTTTGAACATTTCCTCTTAAAGATTGATTTTAAACATTGTTGGATATAAGAAGTATTAGATTAATCTATTTTGGTATAGATTTGACTACCAAGTTAATTAGATTTATTGTTTTTTTGTGCTTTATGTAGTGAATAATAAATGTTATACAAGAAGAGGTCTGCATGTGAGTGAGTTGTTGGTTCAATTCCCAATCGGGGTAAATATTTTTATTCATATTCTCGTTCTGGTAACAAAACAAAGAGTGGAACTTGGAAATTGGGCTGGAAATGAGGAACGGAATGTCTTACACTAGTCTTGTGCCGAAAAGTCATCCTAGATCATATCAAAAGGTTAATGTTACATAACTCTGTAATATTTTTTTTATTATAAAAAAAATTGATGTTATAATTGTAATCACATAATAATATATTCTATATAGCCTAAGTAAATTTATAGTATAATAATTTGACAAATAATAGTGTTTTTATTTACTTATTTCTATCAAAATTTAAGTAAAAATAACCTATGTTTCTCTCTGTCATACTATATAATGCTATAAAAACTACAATTTTAATGAACAACTAAGTTTAATAATACATTCCGAAGTTACCTACAGCTTTGATATTAAATTATCCGAGAACGTTAATTGTAATTTAATACCACGAAGAAAATATAATGAAGAATTTCCAGGGATGAAAGACCTTAATGTAGCGGACACAAACTTTATTTGTTTATAACAAACAAATAAAATTATTCCTATATCTAAATTATTTTCATTTACAGACTCCAATTCGTGGATTCATACAAGGGGACCATCTCAGACCAGTTCCTTTCAATAAACCTAGTTGTTCTTAGTAATAAATAAATTGTAAGTGTAGCATAATATATATATATATATATATATATAGTAACAACTTTGTATTATTACATAATAAACATATATTTACTTAATAAATTATTAACATAAGTAATAATAATTAAAGTACGAACAGCGCCCGCAGGCATCATTATCAAATGAGCCTCACTACAAACAATTCTTGTAGAGTTTTAGCTAGTAATTTAGTAATTCATTTAAAATATAAGCTATGAGAAATTCTAATTTATTACGTATTTTAATAAGAATATTCCTAATGTATTCAAATGCGAAATTATTTATGGCTGAGTGTTCTGTTACCAAATTCCAGGTCTTTGCAACTTAAGAGAACTGAATGAAGACAATATTATTTAAAACAAAAATAAAAATCAGCTTCTTCTTCACTTTTCGCGGCTTCGCCCGTTTAAACTTAAGGTGTAGTTTTAAGAGGGAGGAAATTATCTAGCCTAATACATTTTCTAAATACTAAACTAAGAACTAATCAGAGCACAATTATAAGCCAAGCCATACAAAACGTGGCACTAGAGTGCAAACGTTCATATACTATATATGAACTTACGTAAACTTACGTATAATTTCTTACATCAAAGGCATTCACTTCTAGTTAATTAATTTTCATGCAAACGAATAAAACATATGAAATAAACATAACTCAAAGTAATGGAAAACTAGATGGAAGCTTTGAAGAATGGTCGAGATTTTTATTAGTTCACGACCCGTCCCGTCGCGTGGATATACAGACATACATATATAATATGTATGTACAAAATCTTTACACAAATTGTGCCCATGTGTTATTTCAATATAGGTATAAGATGTAAAGTTTCATCTAAATCAGTTCAGTAGATTTTGCGTGAGAATAGAAGCTAGCATCCACCTCAAAAACTTTTAAATTTAAAAAGCACACTGTATTGGGTAGAGTATTTCTCTGAAAAAAAACGGAGAAGAGAGGAAAAAAACGGTATTTCCCGATTAGGGATCGAACGCACTACTACTATAGTCATATGTCCATAAACTCAGATAATTTCCATCGGGCTACAATTTTTTTAATAAACATATTTTCTTCTAAAAATTTTACAAAATTTAGAAAAATATGATAAATTTCTCATCACAAATCGCTCTCATGTCATTAAATTCGTCGAGATCAGAGATTAGCGGACAAACGGGATCGCGTGCTCTGAATATGTAAGGGAGGCTTAGCTAGACCCCGCTGTTGCCATACACGATTCTTTAGTGATATGAAATTAACTTTTTTTAGTATATATACATAAAACAAACTGATTATATTCACTTGCCCGCCGTAGTAGCAAGACAAAGTACGGCGCTGAGTACCGCAATGACGGCTCCAAGGAACTAATTTTAAAAATAGTATGGCACCGGGTATTGGCCGTACTATTTTTAAAACTAGCTGTTAAGTTTCTTTTTGCTTTTATAAACATTGTCACCAATATATTCTGCTATGTATATAATACTACAAAAGCATAATAAAGAACTTACAGAGAAAAAAGTTGTAATAAACTTATAACAATCACTAAATCTAAATAGGATACAGAAACAAAGTTATATGTTATAGGGAAAAAATCCTGTTTCTTACATCAAAATAAGACGAAAAACACAAAAGGCGTTCGTTTTAATATAAGTATAAGTAGGTATTGTAACGAATCTCTTTTACCGAATGCTTGGTTCTCAGTTGATTCAAGATTTGTCACAAAAGAGTGGATGTATGAGATAAAAATGGGTATACACTCATATAGTGTTGATATGGTTAGGTCCACTTTCTTAAGTGTCACTAACTTAACGGGAAGTACTCTATAGGTTTTGATTATGCGAAGAATTACATACAAAATGCAGCAAGAATTATGCATAAACGTTCATACTTTAGATTACTTTGCCTTTAGAAGCTTACTACTTCTGTGCTCAAAGGGACTTGAGATCCAGGATATTTGATATTAATTTCTGCTTGGACCTAAATGCGAACTTAAGACAAATGGTGTCGAGACGGACAGACTGACATCAGAAGTCATTAATCGTGATTGAACATTTTCGAGCTGATGAACCTCCGTCCGTAGCAAAAGTTGTTTAGTATGGTTGACAGTTTTACTTGGCAAATAAGAGTAATTCAAAATTGATTTAAAAATGTTTGTGAAGAGAGTGTGAAGCTTAAACAAAAACCATACCTTATCCGTACCATAATTCTATGCACCACCCGTGGTTATTGAAACTTATTAGGCTAATTTACCTAAATATTTTTTTTTTCCTTAAATGGAGATCTTATTTATAATCATTGTATGCCAGTTAAACTCTATACCACTGCACCACAATGGCTATATGCTCTCTTGCAGCCCCACATTATACATAAGAACTCTTCCTAACGTCCCGATTCCATATTCAGGTTTTTATGTAAAAAGATAAACAAAATACGGGGAAAGGAGTGTCTTAACACTAGGTTCCCTCTGCCTACCCTGCTATGTGCGGGATACAGCGTGTATGCATTGTACCGAAAAAAAAACGTTAAGCAAGCAAAATCATATTTTGTTCCCTACACGGCTATATAAACATATGAAATATTTGTTTACAGCAAAGTTACAATGAAGTTATTTACTTACTTTTTCCGAGTTCTGATTCGCATAATTTTATTTACAAATTTGATGTAAACAGGCTCTAATTTCGCGTTTCTACTTGTATATTAGTCTTATTGTTTGTTTTTTTTGCTTCACGCTGAATCCCGCATTTAGCAGGGTACGCTGAGAGAACATTAAATATATTCATATTCAATTTCTCGATCTGTTAAGTAGGTAAAGCGCGGCGTCGAGTTCCGAGACACGTTCAACACGGAGAGGGGAACAAAAGTGTCTTAATGAGAAAGGAGCGTTTTAATACTAGGTTCCCATGTTTCCTCAGCCTACTCTACTATGTTCCAAACATCATCCAGCAAATGTTCATTAGTAGCTAAAACAATTTAAAGCAAATGTTAAGTTATTAAAAAATAATAATAATATACTATGTACTATATAGATCACTAGATTATATAGATACTAGAAATTGGCAACTTAAGCCAAACATTAAGTGGTTTCTGAATAATGTCTTCTGCAAGTGACCTGGCGTCAGAATACCAATTATGTTCAAATGCTCGGTCACTCATGTTAGGTCAACAAGCCCACATGTAACACTCGACGTTTGATATATCCATGCAGTGAATACACTAGACACATATATACTCACATATATTTATGAATGTTCTTACAAAGTAGAAATGTACAAAAGTAAGAAGAATTTGTACGAAAAGATAACGTAACTAAGTAAGTTGAGGTTACGAAATGAGGTAGTAGAAGTGTCTGATTGTGTTTTTGAAGGTTGCACTCAGGGAGACAAATTATTTTAATTTCCTGTTCTTGTAGCATAAAATACGACATTTAGTTCTTTTACTCAATTAGCAATGTCAAAATTCGAGCGGGAAGCGGAGAACAGAGTGTCTTGACAATAAGTGCAGTCTACCTAACTATACCTATACTAAATAAGTATTTTACATATTTAGTAAAAAGTTAAGCTAAACTTTTCCTCCTATAAAAGCTTTTTGCATAATCTTAAAAGAGAAATTTAAAATATTGTATTGTTTAGTAGTCGGTTAAGTATCTTAAATCAAAGACTTAGTATTCTAAAGAAATGTGTATAACGACTGTGCACTTCACCGTACAATAACAACAAAGTGAAGCAAAAGAGAAGGACAAGCCACTTCACCTCACTCGAGTACAATTATTTTTCTAACTTACGAGACATTGCGTTAATGGCGGTACTCAACGCCGTGCTTTGTCTGGCAAGACATATTCATTCCCATTTATTCCCCCAAGTGGGATCAAACCCTCAACCATAAAGTTTACAGTCAGTCGTCGTCCATTGCACCGTGACAGTCTCTTCACTTCTTCTTCTATAATATATGCTTTTATTTACTTAGCTCTTGTTAATTATTTCTTTAATATCAACATGTCAGCGATCTCCACTTACTTTGTTATAAAGTGCCTCACTTTGAGCTCTCATCCCTTGATCTAGAAGCGAGTAAATATTTAAACACGTTATACATTCATCTCTTTAGAATTTCAATCATAATTTATGTTTTCAAAGCATTTTTTTGTTGAATTTAAAAAATAATGTTATTCTTAAATTGTATTTGCGAAAAAAAACATCTGGTATGATTTTGTAAGAAAATATTAGTTATTACCATTTTTATTTTTAGCGGACTGGTTGAGTTCCACCACAAAATTTATAATATTTAAAAATTGATCGAGACCTGGAGAACAAAAAATAGAATATATTACCTACAAACCGTTTTATTACTTTTTTACTGGACTACGGTAAAAAAACTTACAATCACTTCTATTTATAAAAAATATTGGAAAAAAAATATATATTTATTTGTTATATTATATTCTTATTGAAGTACAAATTGCTTCATCCAACCATCTGAGCACGATTTTCATTATTTTCCCCAATCACGTTTCCTTTTAGTTCCATCTTATCGCGTATCTTCATTTTACTTTTTATCATTAATCATTACATCTCTTATCATTCGCCAGTGCTCAAATAAATTACTCTGTTACATTTAGGATTTACCTCTTTAAGAATAAAACGAATGATAATTTCAGGATTACTTTAGTAATTTCTTAGTTGGGCAATAAAGAATAGGCCTAACTAAACTCTGTGAACATTCGTATTTCAATTATTTGCCTGTTTAGAGATGTTTACATATTAGGTCTACGTCGGCTACAGCCTACGAGATGCTACGGCGATATTCATTTGTTAAATGACTGCATCATGTAGAGGTCTAGACCGGAAAAAGTTAAATCATTATTTTATATAATCATTTTCCCAAGCTTGATTAAATCTTCTACCATCACGATTTCAGTCAAATAATATGAGATTTCATGCAATTATTAAAAAAACTTTATTTATTATTACAATTTTTTAAAAATATATAGTGAATCTTTGATCAAAAATTGTTTTTTTACGATTTTTCACATATTTCCTTATGAGACGTAATTATATAACTTAGTTAAATTAATATAAAATTAAAGCACAGTATCTAAATGTAAACGCGATAGTACCTACTCGGGGGACTAATTATTTGTTTACACTTTCCCGCTCTGGCAAGACATGAGCTCTGCCTTAAGTTTTGTCACGGGACACGCTAAGCGAAAGAAAGCTTGAATTTAGAAAAAAAGGATAAAAATCGAATCTATAATAACAATGTTTCCATTGACTAACGATTCTTCTAAGTATTTTCGAAACAATGCAATTTAATTAGTTTCTTATTATCGGTGAATATGAGAACCTATTGTTGTTTATAATACATTTTTGTTATTAAAACTCATTTTCAGAGTTTCAGCAAACAATAGAATAAAACTAATTAAAACTATAGTATCGATAGTTATAGCGTTGTGACGCATAATTGGCACTTCTGAAGTGAAGGTCGCGAATTCGATGAAAAGAAAATGTTTTTATTTTACAAAAAACATTTTTTTTAAGAATATACTCTTTTTAAGTTGTGTCTAGAAATAAAAAAAAGCACGACTAGCCTTCACAGGATCACAAATTGTGACTGTAAATGCGACTCGTTGTGAGTTCGATCCCCATTCGGGGAAATCAAATATTTATTTAAATGTATATTTTTATTTGTTCGTCACTCAATATGCAATGCCTCCAACGGAGTGTCTTAACACTAGGTTCCCTCTAGGGTTTTTTATAAAGGTACAAAAATATACTACATTTTTTTAAATTATTTGTGTCCAGTCCGGTTTTTTTTTATTTCATTACTTTTTTAAACAAAATTCTTAATTCTTATTCATCGCAACAAAATATCCGCACTTTCCGCTCAATTTTAGTATATGGCGGAACTCAGTGACGTGCTTTGGCGTATCACAAGAGCGGAGAAAGCAAAATATTTAAGTAGGAATCGAATCCACAACCGTTGAACTTAAAACTTGAACAAAAACATTTATTTAATTTTTTTAACAAAGCTCATTTATATATCAGTGTCTACTTTAAAAAATACAATTACATTTCTAACTTTATTTGAAAGAGCAGCTGTGTTTAAACGAGTTTTGCTTTGTTTTAAAACGTGAAATTTTTCTTAATGAAAAAGAATTAATTATTTTCCAGATACTTTTAATAAGAACATAATATATTAGATTTTAAAATCATTTCTTTAACTGGTATACCTAATCCATAAATTACAAGTCAGTTTTTTAACTTCACGTATTCCCACAGAGCTGAACGCCGCACTTTGCCTTGCGACTTCAGAACGAAGAAATGAAAATATGAAATATTTCATTTACTCGAGTGAAAATCGAACCCACGACCTGTCGCATTGACACTCGCATGCTTGTGCCGCTGCTCCACGACTGGCCTCTGAAGTCATTTAATTTTTTTATTACTTTTATTACTGACCACTGCGCCATAATGGCGTACATGTAAGCTATCCTTCAAAACTTAAAGCTATGTACGTTACAAATCGCAAGCCAATGCGTACATTTACGTAACAGTTTACAAAGTGGGGGCACAACACAAAGTGACGTAATTTCTAGGAGCCAGAGGGGACGTAGCGATTAATGTGGGTAATTACACACAGTACACTTGTTGCTATTGCAAACATAAAGGTATTCTTTGGTTTTTTTTGGTTTACTCATAAAGACATACCTTCTTTACATAGTACAAAATAAAATCCTTCTGAGAGATGTACTTTTAACATTATCAATTTTCGTAACGGTATTAGTATTCAGGTACGGTATTAGTATACCGATAATATAAAAATTATTCATTCCTATGAGTGGTAATCCAATCCAAAATGATCACAAAGATGTTCTTTATAAATACACATATACTCATGCTAAATCCTATCAAACCTTATTAATAATGACCTTATAAATAACCTTATAAATATATTGATTAATGTATTGTTAGAAAACGGAAGCGGTTAGCGTTTTTAAAATAACACGATAAAAATACATACTGTCTATATGTTTATAACGTACTCGGATGGAGGTTCCACGTAATTACAATAAGTGACATGTATCACTCAATAACAACACTACACACTAGATACCTTCCAATCAGGACTTCCGCCTACAAGCAACTGTTTCCTTTTAACACTATTCCACTACTTTCATTCTCTTTACACGAGTACGCTAACAGTATTGTAATTCGCTGCTAGCATTAACCTCTCCGTACTCGCAAGTACCGGGTCATTTCATATGTAAATATATGTTCATATATGATACGAGTATAATGCCAAAGTATCTACTTATATGAAAATTATTCCTGAGAAAATACTTTGCGAGAGCTCAGCCTAAAGGAATTGGACATTATTTTTTTTTATTACTTTAGACGTTACGAATACATCGTATAATTCCCATATCATCTTACTTACTTCAGTGTGCGTTCCGATTTAGATTAATTTCCTTTCATATAAATAACTTTGTTAAGACAAAGACTAATCATTACCTCGAGTGGGGGTTGAACCTACAACCACCGTGCCATCGTTTTACAGTGAGACCAGTTGTCTCATATATCTATCTATTCAAAACATATATACATATATACGCTTAGACACATTTACGTACATATTTACAAAAAACATAAGTTTATTTAAGCCTATCGGCATGTTTCAGCGAAAGCAAACAAAATCATGGAAAGCTGATAGCTGATAGTTATATGGGTCGAGAGGGTTTACGGCCGCGACGCAACCAGTTTGTAATTTTATCATATTCATGCGTGTGTACTTGACTTTAACTGTACGATGTCTCCTTTGAGCTTAAAGCTTTACGCTATATAAAAATAGCCTCGTAAAAACTTAACAGGCTTAATTGAAATATGTCTGAATTGCGATGGTTTGTTTGTTTGTTAGCTTCATGATATACAACAGGATAGACAGTGGGAACCTAGGAACCTAGTGTTAAGATACTCCGTCCCCATTAATATACTTCCGTTCTCCATTTTCCGACAAATTCTATAGGCGTAGCGTGTTAAATGACGGAACTAAGTGAAATAATGAAAGTATTTAATATTTGATTTACTTGATTGGGAATCGAACCATCAACCTGTCGGATTTACAGTCGCACACTTGTGCCACCACTGGCCTCATCTATCTATTAATCTGAAGGTTGTAAATTCAAATATTACTATATATTGCCTACCACTAAATGATATGAGATTTTTTCTAGATATTACCAGTAGCTTATACATTCACTTGTATGTAATTATAATCTAATCTATACACTTTCTTATCTCCATTATCGTATCTATTGTTGTACTCTTCCTCTGTTACCCTCCTTGATCAAATATAAAAAAACATATGATAAATTTTCACCAGTGTTTTTTTATCTCTGATAGCATTAGCAGAGCAGATCTAGTGTTAAAATACTCCTTTCTTGACTTTTTGCCCAAATTCGAGATACTGCCTGCTGAGTGAGGGAATTTAACACTACTCTACCTACCCCTATTAATTCCCCCACGTGACGACTAAACCTGCTATAATCACGCTTGCAGTCATATGCTGCCACTGCGCCACGAGGACTTCAATTATTTCAATAGAAATCACTTAGTAGGCAGGCTTAGTATGCTTCTCATTATAATTACACAAACATTATTAATATACTTAGTGACCTACTATGTTATGATCGCACTGAAAAATATATGCGACGCGCGTGGTCAGTTTTATTTGAAATTAAATGTTCTATGAAAACATACTTCATAATATTTGACCTACATTACATTTAAAATATAGAAATTATAACGTTCTTAACTTTTTTATAATATGAATGTAATAATAATTATCAACGTACCATATAGATGTACATACAAAACACGGGGCCGCCAAGTTGATGGTTGTGAGTTCAATCACCAATCACCTCAGTTGATTTTACCAATCAACACGTAATTTTCCGAATTCAAGTGAAAAGCGGAGAATGAAGTGTTTTAACACTAATGTCTCTCTGCCAATACGGTTATACGGAAATAAACATAAAGCTGTAATACATTTACGATCTCATTTCGTTTCCTAAAATAGCACTTTATTTATTCTTAACATCATAAACATGCATTTGTATAAAATTTGAGCTTTTGTAATGCAACAAACTTGCAGTTTCCTTTTTGTATATACCTAACCAATAAAAAAGAAGCATTTTTCTTTTCTGTGGCATACTTATAATATAAAGACAATAGACAATATTTAAAAAAGTTAATATAAAACTAATTATACATTTTTTAACGAATTTTAAGCTTCTAAATGCTTTCTTGAAGCACTTTTGATAGTTTTGCATAATATATATCTTTTACTCACCAATTAACAGAAGTGACAGTGACGAGCTTACGAAAGCTAGCCGATGACATACACTTCCCACATGGTTACTTATCTATCGAGAAAAGGCGGACACGTTAACACAAAATATATTCACAAAAAGGACTGCACTGAAATATATTTAGAAATTTCGCGGATTTCAAAACAATGCTTATTTATCAAGTTGTAAACAGTTTATCGTTCGTTTATAAATATTCTTTTTTTCAGGACACGTCCTCCCTCGCTGAAAGTCACGATTGCACTGACGGGATGGACTGGGTAAGGTGCGTTCACACTTTCAGGATTTTGTAAACAAATCCTGCTGACTGAAACGGTTTTCTTGCGAATGTTGTTTTATTTTGTATTTATATATTCTTGTATTGGTTTTCAACAATAAACTGAGGATATATACTAAAACTTTATGATAAAAATAATTATTTTTTTTATACATTCAGTACATTTCTTATATGGTGTTGCGAACGTGGGAGTTGAGTATAAAATTATTTCGTTAATGTCACGTTGTATGGAAACCACACGAAGGAGAATGAACTAATATACCACTTCCGGTTTCGCCCGCTGACTAATATATATATATATATATATAGTACATTGATATATTATGCATTTTTATACATAAAATCTTGAGTTTTATACTTTATTGCAGGTAAATATGTGAAGCTATTTTTTTTTAGAAATTTGTATATAAATAATTTAAATTTATATTTGCATTTCTCCACTCTGGTGCTCAGGCAAAGCATGGCGTTGAGTTCCGCCACTCAACACGCAATGCCTCCAGAATTTGACGTGAAATGAGAAACGGAGTGTCATAACATTAGGTTCACTAGGTTCTGGCACCCTGCTATGTGTGGAATACAGCGTGAAGCTGATCAGGTTTTTTGTATAAAACCGACGATTTAACTACCTATACACCGTCACTAAAATTCTACGACACGTGACGACCTCACTTGGCTTGGCTTGGATTTTCACGTATGAATTGATTTGGTACGGACTGCAAATGATGTGGAAATTTTTTTATGGTAGAAAATTTATTAAATTGATATAATTTTTATACAAGGCAGTGGTATAATAAGAATTCTTATTCCACAATGGTTATAGAACTCCAAGAAATTTAGACGAATATTAGAATTTCAAAGCAAAAAATATATAATAACTAAGGCCATTTGAAACTTAATAAAAAAAATTTTATAAACAAGATAAAATTCAAACTCAATGTAAACCTTCGAGTGACGTTGATTGAAGTCGAACATTGGAGACAGTGAAAATTGTCAGTACGTCTCTAATTTGCATTCACAGATCAAATTCTGAAGGAGAGAGTGATTTTCACAATGTATATTGTATGTATTCATTATTTACATACGAGTATATGACCTACACGCTCACGAATATATCAGAGTAGATGTAGATGGTATCTAGTGTTAATACTCTCCTTCCTCTACTTTCCGCACGAAATAAAGAATTTGCATGATAACTTATGGAATTCAACGTCTTAATTTTGCTTGCCAGAGCGAGCACAAATGAACGAACTCACAACCGTCATGCCGTTCAGGCGTTGCTCTACTGCGTCACAATGAAAAACAACAATAATATAAATATATTTTCAAATAAAAGAGTAATATTATACAAATCTAGAGATCTTCTCAATGGCCTCAAAATCTTCACTGAGATAGCTAAATTCCAATACTATTTATTTGATGTCTACTTGTTTGTTCTGTTTTGAACTTATATTTGGCAAAGTTTGTTTTTTTCTCGACGTAAAAACTAAGTCCTTTGAGATTTTAGTCTCAAAGCAAATATTATCTTAAACGAATTCATAGTATTAAACAATACAGTATTTTTATTTTCGCAGACTTCGACAAAGATAACTTTCTGCTTGAACTTGAGGTATTTAGACCACGCTCTGGTATTGTCCCGATTAAGAGTCGCACCTAGAACTACTGCGTTTAGGAGAAATTAAGCGTAAAACTGAAAAATAAATCTTAAAGAAACTTTTGTTTAAATACGTAACGTAACGTAATTAGTTAGTAATATTTGCATATTAATAACATTAAAAAAGTCAAGAAAGATATAATATGATTTTCAATCTTTTTAATATTAATAGGATTAATATTTAACAATGGGAATAAAATATAGCAACATCATATTTTGTATTAAAATATTACAAACTATAGACGAAGACCTACATATAACTGATTAAATTTTCCGCTACCATAAATGTATTGTTAAAAAATTACTTAATTTCTATCCATATTGTGGACAAGAAAATAAAATGAAAGAGCAGCCTTCTGATTTGAACATTTCAACTATAAACAGGTAGAATATATAAGTACGTGAAAATTTTGGGTTATTGGTTTAGAGTTTTTTGGGAGAATGTAATGTGGCAGCTGAGACTCAGTGGAAAACGCGATAGTAGTAAATTCGAATCTTACTCGGTGGAACATTTTCATTTCGGCATGATATTCATATGTAGAGTTCACATATAAAATAACTACATACATATTACCATATGTAAAATAACTTAATTTTTTTTCAGTAAAACGGATGTAATAATAACAGAGCAAAACTGAAGAGATTAATTAAAATCTTCAATGAAAAGCTTTGTTCAATATTCAACAAGTGCTATAAATGCCGAGATTTAAATTACTTTTTCTTTTAAACACTTTTCACAATTCAGTCTCTTAAGAAATAAGGGTGGATTTTAGTAGGTATCTCTTGTAACAATAAGGGAATGTGTACAAGAATATACTTTTAACGGACTCGATAGAAGCTAATAATAATAATAATTCTTTATTGCACAAAAAGAACAAAAATAAAATAAAAGATACAGTTAATTTTTAGAAGTTTATTGTTTCATTTTTTTTGTTTTTGTAAATATATAATGTAATTCGTAACATCTTTTATTTAACTTGCAATGTTAGTGAGTGTGTCTAAAATCTTGTAAGCTCAATTTGACCCACTTCCCCAGTGTCAGATTGAACTGGAATTTGGGTTACGACTTCAGTTCTGATGACAATGAAATTTCGTATAAGCAATCGCAATAAAAAGGCGGATTACAAATTTTTGCACAACCCACCTAACATAGCTATCAAATTGGAGGGCTTGATTTATAAGTGTACCCCATGAAATTAATAAAAGCTTGTTTTTAAAAAAGTTTTCTTTTTATATTTTATTTAGTTACGGCTTCATGCGTCTAGTGGGATGTACGCAGAAAGAACCTGGTGGTAAAACACTCCGTTCATCATCTTCCTCACAACTTATAGACATTCTTACGACAGCGAGTAAAAAGTACTGTTGTGTGTGTTCATTTAGTGCTTATTATTGGATCAGAAAGATTAAAAAGATAAATATAAAATATTTAAGAAATCCATAAAAAACATTATAATGTCTTCAATAAACCTTGTGCAATAGTTACTGTCCGTAACGTCAAGTAACCGAAAAAAGAAAAAATGTTTTATTTTCGACCGACTTTTTACAATCACCGTTTGAAAATCTTACTAAATTGAAATGGTCATTTCATTGTATCACTTCGACGATTTAAATGAATTTTTGATTTACCAGTATTACAATGTTGTTAAAAAGAAATTATATTTTTGGAGCATTGCTGTATAAGCTCCGATAGCCGTGATCGTCTAGTGGTTAGGACCCTACGTTGTGGCCGTAGTAACCCAGGTTCGAATCCTGGTCACGGCAGCGAAAGCTGTTACGGCGGAGCTATTTTTTAAATGTTATCTATTTTTACACAGATTAAAGCCCACCCTATTGCGGGATAAAGTGTGAAAAACAAACAAATAAATAAAACAAATAGATACGCTCGAGCTTTGTAGGGGATTTCCTTAATTAATAAAGATTTAAATAAAATTTACCTAGCCTCACTAAAAAGCAACCCTAAAATATCGTGTCACTTACCAATTTGTCACTTTCAACATTCATCATACTCCAGTGACATTTAATCTATCATTTACATTTGCAAGTCATTAGATGTTTATTAAATTAAGCAATAAAAGCCTACTACTATATTGTACATTAAAATTTTAAGTATATATTATTATAAGCTCAGTTTCAAGCATTTCTGTAAGACTGACATTACTGACATATAACTTACTGAATAACTGAATAAGAAATACTCTGGTTTTGATTTTTATTTAAATCTGATACATCAGAAGATAAATTAAACGAATTATACAATTTGTAATGCTTAAAATTATTATTTTTAAAAATCCTTAAAGTGATGTGATTAACACAAGCAAGCCTTAAGTTAGTTACTTCAGTAGAACGATATAATGCTGCATCCCCCACGTATCAGGGTAGGCAGAGGGATCTAGTATTAAGATACTCTGTATCCATTAAGACTTCAGTTTCCCACTTTCTGCCGAATTCTAGAGACTGTGTTGAGTGGCAGAACTCAACGCCACGCTTTGCCCCGTCACCGGAGCGAGGAAATTAAAATATTAAATATTCCCCGAAAGGGTCCCCTGAGTTTTTTAATATACTTTAATTGCTATTTGGAACTACAATCCCATTTTCGATCAGGTTTGTTTAGATGAAAATATAAGTAGTATACAAATTATACTTTTTACTATTTACATAAATAAATTAAGTTAAGCAACCTATATCGAGGTCACCAATGAGATAGGTGTACAATTTTGTGGGTACGGACTAAATCCTTTCTATCGATTTTACATTAGGCAGAGTAATTACAACAGGCCAAACTTTGAACCCAACACTTATTAAGTTAAGTTTTCAAAATTATCTGACAATAAAGTTTAAGATAGTTTTCAGTCTATTCCTAATGGATTGTTGAGGTCAGACCCCTTACAAATATCTACTAGGTTTTAGAGAGCCTCAAAAAGTGGCCCTAAAGTCCTTATATAAATAACAAATATACAGAAAAATTAATTTAAATTTTGAAGATATAAAATATTAATTATTAACTTAAAAGAAATTAACTTAAAGATATAATATATTTTAAGAATAATCAATAATTTAAGAAAACTATATTAAAAGAAGAAATATATATATTTTTGATTTGTCTTTATTTAGTTATTCATTGAAATCAATCTGTTAGAGATCTTTAAAAATTAATTATTTATATATGTACAAGTCCTAGAAGTATTATTTCAAGTTAACAAACTTTATACATTAGTCTCCTCTAAAGCTTTATCTAAGCGCCTTATAAAAGTTATGCGCAAAATCATCTCTTCAGAATTTAAGCTTTAAAAAGCGCTTGGAGCCTACGTTTAAACAAATCCGCGAAATATTTTCAATAGGTGAAATAAAATATGCTGGTCATCTTTAAATAAAAAAATTGGATAGATTAATAAATAAAACCTTTCTTGGATCTAAGGTGAGTAAAAAGTATTATAAAAAAATTAAAATGCTCGCTGTTAATATAAAAATGAAACATGACCAAGAGACAAGCTAGACTCAAGTTCTTTTTATTAAAAAATGCTCTTTAAATTTTAAATGAAGATTGAAGCTAAGAAATTAGGTTTGCTAATAAGAAAAAAGAAAATCTCAGATCTGCTCTCATTGGATAACTATTTAGGAAGAATTGAAAAATTTACAATGAAACTTTAAATGCCAAAGTGAAATCTTGAAGCATCTTTGTCGCAGGGATACAAAATGTAAACGCAACTGGTTGTAGGTTCGATGAAATATTTATTTAAAATTATATTCTCATTTCTTCGGTCTGGTGTCTGACGTTGACCTCAACACGCAATGCCTCCATAATTCGGCGGAAAGTGGGGAACAGTTTTAACACTAGTATCCTCCTGCTGTGTGCGAGACCCATCGAGAGTTTGAATCACTTGATGTAAACTGAAAGCTGAAATAACTGAGGGAAAAAAGCCCATTGGTTAATGGGCACCACAAACCCTAAATGTAATAGATTTTGGGTTTTTGGTGCCCATTAACCAATATTTTGGCAAAATAAACGCTATTATTGTATTGTTGTATTGTATTGTATAAAAGAAGATATCATATTTTTTCTCTTTAACACAAATTGAACTCAATGAAAAATACTGACTGTTTTAATAAAATTGAATATTTTTTACCATGCATCAATGTTACTTACGTTTACTTTTACCCTTATATTTGTGTATCAACCTGTCGTATCCTACATATTAAGCAATTTCAACACATTTCCTTCAATGTAAAAGGAAAATCCGGTATTGATGAACAGCCAAATGAAGTCGCAGAAATCACAAGCATACCAGTATCATTTATATTTGAAATATCGAAATTCGATAAATAAATTTGTGATTTGGAATAGTATGGCCTAGTTTGAAAGTTTTGCGTTTTAGCGCATTGGGTGTGAGTTCGATATCCACTTAGGAACCTAGTATTAAGGCACTCCGTTCCCATTAATACTATTCCGTTCCCCTCCTTTTCGCCGAATTCGCGAGGCATTATATGTTGAGTGGCGCTTTGTTTATAAATTGTTTAAATATTTACATTAAATATATAATTTACTCGAGTGGGAATCGAACCCACAATCTGTCACGCAGTAGTGCCCCTGCTCCACGACTCCTGGCCATGGCCTCATTATATATGTGTGTTTGTATAATTTTGTAACATTCATGACGTTTCTTGTGTATCATACGACAATACATAGCTTCAATTCAAAGACTTAGAATTTCCCAAAGCTATTTTAATCCGCTGACTCTGAAAAAAATATAATTTTTCTTTTATCTTTTGCTATCTCCTATTTTATTTTGCCTCCATAATTATACAAGCTTAGGAGTGTACTAAAAGTTTACTATTACGGAGTTGCGTATTTTGTTTGTGAAAACGTACAAAGAAAGTAATATTAAATCGACCCTAATATTTCTTTGCCCAGGACATTTGAACCCGAATACAGGGTGTCTCCTAAGTTTTGTCTTTATCAATGTTTTTTAGAACTATAACTTTGGGTTATATTGGTTATACACATTACAATAAATGTAAAAAGATAAAATATTTTATTATATTCTAATGATTTCTCTATAGTGATTTCGTACTTAAATTTTGCGGTTTTTTTAGTTTCACGTAGTAACAGAAACCACAACCTTGGGCCTATTTCAATTTTATTAAAAGCATCGAATTAAAGTAAAGATATTCCAATAACGCTTGGAAATAGGTAATTTGTTTAGTTGAACGAACACAGGAATGCTCATTTACATTAACTTGAATTCTTTGTGTTTTGGGGTAAAATTAGATTAGATTGTAAGATGGAGTATCTTACAATGATCACAGGTTTTAGAAAAAAAAACGGATTCTCTGGTATAATAAAAAACTTATAGGCCATACATGGCGCAGGGGCACAAGCGTGCGACTGTAAGCAAGATAGGTTGTCAATTCGATTCCCACTCGAGGATTAAATATTTATTTTCGTTACCAGTAACGAGGCAAAGGGCGACGTTGTGTTCTGCCACTAACACGCAATGCCTCCAGAATTTATGGGCACTTAATATATTTACATGTACATAATGTATATGTATATATGTTCAAGAAAAATAGTCAAAAAAATATGGATGAGGGAAGCGAAGATATTAAATATTACTAATAAAAATCACCATAGTACACATATAAAGTAAGTTTTTAATATAAAATCATGAAACATACAAATTTAAAACGCAAACTTTAATAAAGGTCTAAATCTTTCAATTTCCTGGTCTCCTATACGAGATCTGAGATAGTGAAGCAAGATTGAAACTAGTACCGATGCATGCATATTGTACAAACAACTCCCCGCTACAGTGCGGTCGGTGTGTCGTGGTCGCCTTAAAGTTAGGCTTTCTGAAATATGATACATTGCAAACTCAATCTAGTTAAGTTAAGAAAATAATCAAAAGAAAAATAATCAAAATAATATATCTATATACTAAATAGAAATAAAATCCTAAAATCCAACTTCACCGCGGCCACGACTCATGGGTCGTACTATGTGTTATACAAACAAAACCACGTAATGCAATATACCAAAGCACACGACAGGTGTTCGTTTGAAAATTCGTATATTTTTCCAGCTTTTTACATATTCCTTGTTCGTTGGTATAGCGTAATAGGAAAAAAGACTACATAGTGAAGCTTGGTACGCAAATTATACCTACTTTACTTTAATATATTGCTAAAAGTAGAAATTCAAAATGTTTTTAGAAACAATTGAGAGTACTTAGTTTTTTTTTAAATCTTCAGCTTTAAATTGACAAACTGTTTTCGTTTGTATATTTTCTCGCGGGTAGTTAAATTTAACCGTCCAGTTAACTTTAACCCTTTAAATATTGTTTTATAACTGTTCCTAATACAAGGTTTATCCAGACCGTAGATCTCAATTTACTAAGCTAATGTATCTGAAGTGCTCTCCCGAGTACTTAGGATAGCGTTCAACATTAATGAAAGTTGCACGATTTAGTTTCATTAAGTTGACACGTGGGACAGATACTATATTTTAATGGATATATGGACGGTATGAAAAAATGGACGTCTTTGGTTTTGTGAAATATGAGAAAGTTTGTATAATAGAAATTAACAGACGCCATTTTGACGAATTTTAAACTTCCTTTCAGGGCAGTCGTGTCGCAGACGCACAATCGTGCCACTGTAAATGGGACAGGTTGTGGGTTCCCACTCGGGAAAATGAAATATTTAATATTTTATTTTCCTCGCTCTGGTAACAAGGTATAACGCGGCGTTGAATTCCGCGACTCAACGCACAATGCTTCCAAAATTTGGTGGAAAGTAGGGAACGGAAGTATCTCATTAAGAACGGAGTGCCTAACCTTAGGTTCCCATGCGTCCTTTGCCTACCCTGCTATGTGCGGAATACAGCGTGACGCTTAAAGTCGGACGTGAAAGGGAAGTGCCACTGCGCCACAACGCCTTTTTAAATAATACGGCAAAATAGTCGCCCTCAAACATTGCGTTTGTTTAAATCAATACTAATATTATAACACTGGTAACCTTGTTTGGTTAGACCTGTCATAATATAAATATCAAGTAATAATTCAACTATAATTTCAAGGATATTGTAAACTGCTTGTTAAATTGTTTTAAGTATTTGTGAATGAATGGTTATAAAGTTTTATCAACTTTAAAAATATATACGTAATATTAACTTACTGTCCAACTTAAGAAGAAACAATAAAAAACGTCTCTCTGGACCTTCCGTTAAAATTGACAACTTTTTCACATCACTAACTCCGTTCACTTTCAAGGAAAAATTTCATCGTCACCAGCTAGGGACGTAATAAAAAGTAACAATTACAAAAGAACATTATTTTTATTGTTCTCGCTTATTCGCGCTCTACGTCGCTCGGAAATATTTTAAAAATTTAGGTACCTACCGACAACAGCAAGTGCGGCCTTTATTTTCATGGGAAGCTCGCGGGCAAGACAAATACTTTATCTAAAGTGCAGGAACTTCCGAGCTTTTCATTTTTAAAAACCTGTCTTGGAGTGTTTTGTAATAAATATTTTTTTAGTATAAAAGACTAACAAAGAAGTTAAGTAAAGTAAATGCGTTGTTATTAAATAATAAAATAGTAAAATTAAATGTCCCTTACAGCACAATGATAATAAACTTACAGTATGTAGGGTGTTAACCGATCGATGGATCAACGGAAGTCTATGAGTAGATGTTTGCGAATTTGTGATTTTTTGTATAAAATCGGATCCTTGAAGAAAACAATATATATTTTTGAGTTACGTTGTCTCTAAATAACTAAAAAAAATATAGAAAATCAGTGGGATTTTTTACTTAAAATAATTTACGTAAGAAAATAATTAACATATTTTAAAGTAATTGAGTTACTTTAAAACATGTAGGTGTATAAACATTTAAAACACTCCAGCTCTTGAACAGCACGGCGCACCGCATTCATCAAGGAAGGCTATATTACAAAGCGAAAAATGTTACAAAACGAGACAGCTAGAGCGCTTCTAAGAGATCATGATAACAAATCGTAGCTATTTATATTTTCCCGAGCGGGTGATGCCGCGGCCAGTTAGTTTAAAATATTACAGTTTACCCCACTTTTAACTGTCACAGGAGGCCAGCCGTGTGATTGTAAAAGCGACGGGTTGAGGGTTCGATTCCCACTCGAGGAAACGAAAAAGCCAAATGCCTCCAAAAATTCACTGGAAAGTAGAAGTGTTTTAATGGGAACGAAGTGTCTTAACATAAGCTAGCTAATGAAGCTAAAAAAGGATGTTGTTTTTTTCAGGACAAAGAAGTACATAACTGACGACAGTAAAAAAAAGTATTAAAAGACGATTTCCAAAAAGCACTTATTTCGTAACTCAGTTATAAATTGTCGTTTGTTATATCATATCATATTACATTACCTCAACCCATCATCACACGAACTCTGTAGACCCTCGACCCAATCAAAGGTCATAAAAGGATAGAAAAGGAAGCAATTATCCACGTATATGTGTCACAAAGGCCAAGGGATATAAGTCGTCTTTTAGCTGTGCCTCGTGAACCCTGGTGCGGTTTCTTTAACTTAATCTGTCATTACTTACTTATTTCTTTATAGTATTTTTTTTCTAATGTTTGAAAATTCATGAAATATTGTATTTTAAAATCGTATATACAGTTCATTCATTCATATATCTCAGAGAAACGGAATATTTAATATTTTAATTTTTTCATTCTGCTGTTGAGGCAAAAAGCGTGGCGTTAAGTTCCGCCACCCAACATACAATGCCTCCAGAATTCGGCATAAAATGGAAAGTCCAGTGTGTTAACACTAGGTTCCTTCTGCCTTCCCTGCTACATTCGGAATGCAAACGTGAAAATGAAAAAAACAATATAAACCAACCTTTAACAAACATTCACATATAAAAAGTTAATACATTTCAAAGCAATTAAAATAATAACCAATTAGCAAGATGAATTTTCATTACTTATAATAGTAACAAATAGGCTGTCATGTCCAACGGTTATTTACGCGGTCGGTTCGTAATGCGTCTAAGTTATTTATTTTAGTAAGAAATTATTTCAACTAGAACACTAGTATTAATAAGAAAATATTTTTATTGAATAATTTTATTAAGCATTAAGACTTATTATTATCAGGTAATTTATATTTTTAGAATAAAACGTACATATTGAGCAATTTAGTTTATTAAATATAAAAATTATTTATTTACGGGTTTAACAGTTACTTGACAACAAAGGAACGGACATACATAGAATACATACACGCTAAAAACAAAATCATCGTTCTGGGCGTAGAGTAGACGGGTAATAAAATAATAAACTTAACGAAATCCATAAAATATAAAAATATCTAAGAAATACTACTAAAGCAGAAATTTATATTTATTTGTGTACTACCTATAAAAAAATATTTTATTTTACATTTGTCTACTTCTTATGACACATCAGTCTAGCCTCTGCCTAGAGCTAAGCTATATATCACTCTTAGGCTGTCTTGTCTATAAATGATGGAAATAAATGCCGCAAATTACCCAACTACGTCGGAAAAACAGTTTACAAACATTTTAATATACAAACCCCAAGTGAGAATCGAATCCACAATTAATCACATACAAAAACTTATTAACTAATTTACTAGACACTTATTTCTATTTTATATTCATAAAGTATATAAATAGCTGTGACGACATCATTTTAACAAACTAAGCCAAGATCAACTTCCTTAGTAAATAAGGAAAATGATTACAATGAAATTTTCATAGAACCTTATGATGTTATAAAAACGTTAGCAATACAAAGAGTTTTTAATGAATGTTGTATAGCAAAGGCCTTCTCATCTTTTCTTACAAATAAAATGAGGCATAAAACGACTTACATTAAAAACGAGAACTAAGAATCATGTTTATAATAAGTATAGTAAAGAAAAATTATTATTTATATGCTATTTATACAATCGTTTTTTTTTAGGTTACAATTTCTATTACTAATATTAGGTTAGTTTAGCAAGAACATTATTGTGCACATAGCAGTGTAGACAGAGGGAACCTGGGGACATAGTGCTATGATACTCTGTTCCCATTAAGGAAATTCCATTCCCCACTTTCCGCCGAATTCTGGAGGTATCGCGTGTTCAGTAGCGGAACTTAACGCCGCGCTTGGCATTGTTGCCAAGCCGAAGAAATTAAAATATTAAATGTTTAATTTCCTTGAGTGGGCGCGTTTACAGTCACATGCTTCCCCTACGCTAGGACTGACCTCAAAGCTGGAGTAGTATAAATATAAATAGTATTACATAATCAATAGAAAACAAAGAAAATCAGTAACAGGTATAACAAATAAAAACATTAAAATAAAAAAAACAACATAAAAAAGAACAAAAGTTCCACAAAATCGATTTCAAACAAATCCTTTCATTGTATCTTCCCATAATGTTATGACATTGTAGATCAAAGACGGCCCTTAACTCCGGTAACCTAGCTTTATGATGTCTCAATACTCATACAGCTAGAAAACCAAAGATAATTAGCCTGTCTGTAGACGAGTCGCTGATAATTTTCTTTTTTACTATAATATTCTTCTTTGCTTGTTAATTTTCATTGAATCTTGATTTTCTTTGATATCTTGATAGTTGTTGTCTTCGTTACAAAAAATCTTCTTGTTATCTTAATTTTAGGTTAATTTACTTAGACATAATAAATATATTTTAAGATTTTTTTATATAAAGAAACAAAAACATATAAATATTTGTTTGTAAGTATCTATGGTTATAGATCTTGTACTGTCAAATATTTGCCAACTACACTTCGATGGCGTCGAATAAATATTGTTTTTTTTTAGCTTCACTTTTTATCCCAAATATCCCGCGAAAAGGCATAGAGGACATAGTACCAATACTCTCTATTCTCCGCTTGAAAGACGTTTCGTGTTGCCAGAACAGGGAAATGAAAATAACTAGCTGCCCGTGTTGATATTGGCCCTACCTTCGTCAGACTCGCGCCACTAAGCTAGGATGTTCTTGACAGAACGGTCAAATCGATAATATTATCAAAAGAAATGCAAAAATACGATAGAATTGCTGTAATAAAATAAAATTTTAAATTTAAAAATCCGTACTAATTTCTGCCATGTTTTTTCAACTCCAACGACCGGTCCTCGGCGACATCCTGGAATTGAGATAAAAATAATATTAGTACGTGGGAAAACATTATATGAAATTATTTTCTAATTAATAATATTTAATTACAGTTATATTAAATTAGTAAGAACGTCTTAAAGTTTATTATATAATACGGTTATAAACAATCTATATCTATAATTTACAGCTTAACAGTTTGTTTAGGTAGTGGCGCTAATCTCAGGAACTACTGATTTAAATTAATAAATTATTTCTGTGTCAAGAAAGTAAAAAGCCCAAATATCTAAGAAGACTAATTTAAATCACACAAATGGTTAAATGATACAGCGGGTTCCTATGCTCAGTAGTACCATATATGTCTCTTAGTTTCTTTGTTGTTTTCATTTTCTCCACATTACAATACAAAGAAAATTTTGTAATGCAAATATTTATTAACTTTATATCAAATATTTACCTAAAAACACAAAAATATAACCTTTTGACTGTCTTAATATCACCCCAAAATACACTGACAAAAAACCTATATCTAATTACTAAATTTCAAAAGTAATTTTTAATTCAAAATCATTTTTAAACTGCGAATTAAGGAGTCAAAGTTAACGGAGCTTTCAATTCCAATTAACTTTTTATCTTTAATTAAATAAGTAATGGCCATTCAGTGTAAATCGATCTTTGAAAATACATTTTTAAAGGTTTAAATATAACGAGGTAAGTTGAAACGTTGAATACAAAATCGACTTACTGAAGTTAACGCAATTTTGATTGCGTTTGGCTGATCCATAAATAATATGCTAAATAAAAGTTAAAAATTTGAAAATGTTAATTCTGAGTTTGACTGTAAACACAATGGTTGTAGGTTCAANTAATATGTGGGAAAACATTATATGAAATAATTTTCTAATTAATAATATTTAATTACATAGTTATATTTAGTAAGCAAGAACGTCTTAAAGTTTATTATATAATACGGTAATACACAATCTATATCTGTAATTTACAGCTTAACAGTTTCTTTAGCTAGTGGCGCTAATCTCAGGAACTACTTATTTAAATTGATAAATTATTTCTGTGTCAAGAAAGTAAAAAGCCCATATATCGAAGAAGATTAATTTAAATCACACAAATGATTTTAAATGATACAGCGGGTTCCTATGCTCAGTAGTACCATATATGTCTCTTAGTTTCTTTGTTGTTTTCATTTTATCCGCATTACAATACAAAGAAAATTTTGTAATGCAAATATTTATTAACTTTATATCAAATATTTACCTAAAAACACATAAAAATATAACCTTTTGACTCTCTTAATATCACCCCAAAATACACTGATTTTTAAACTGCGAATTAAGGAGTCAAAGTTAACGGAGCTTTCAATTCCAATTAACTTTTTATCTTTAATTAAATAAGTAATGGCCATTCAGTGTAAATCGATCTTTGAAAATACATTTTTAAAGGTTTAAATATAACGAGGTAAGTTGAAACGTTGAATACAAAATCGACTTACTGAAGTTAACGCAATTTTGATTGCGATTGGCTGATCCATAAATAATATGCTAAATAAAAGTTAAAAATTTGAAAATGTTAATTCTGAGTTTGACTGTAAACACAATGGTTGTAGGTTCAATTCCCATGTTATTTTTATTTAAATTATTTTTATTTCTACGCTTTAGTAAATAAAGCGCGGTGTTAAATTCCGCCATGTAATCTACAATGTCAAAAAAATTAGACAGAGAGTGTTCCCTAAAACAATACTATTACTTAAATCAAATACAATTTTCTTAATAATATTCAAACAATATTTGAAAAGTACATTTAGTACAGAATATTTGTTTATTAAAAAGGTAAAGGATAAAGTCAACTAAGAATGACGCAAATACTGTTTAAAACCATTGAGCCCGAAGTGTAAATTTATTAAGTAAAGATTGGTCAGCTACAAAAATCGTCTCGTTCTCGGAACAGCTATTGTTAGATTATTTAATTTAGACATTTATTTTTGTAGGTGTGAGTATGGAAGTGCGAACTAGTTAAACTTAGTATAGGAAAACGGTTATTAGTTTTATTTCAGTTTCAGCAGTTGTTTTTGCTCACAAGGGAAATTATAATTATTTAAATGTGATTATTTCCACAGGCGGTAATCAAATCCACCACGGTCGCGTGTAAGATGGTATAATTTAAGCCGTCGTCACTCGAGAAAGTAAATATTTATTAACGTTTATATTTCCATTTCGCTCTGGTGTCGAGGCAAAGCGCGGCGTTAAGTTCTGCCACTCATCACGTAATGCCTCTAGAATTCGGCCAAAAGTGGGGAACGGAGAGTCCTAATACTAGGTTCCCTCTGGCTACCCTGCTGTGTGCGGCATGAAGCAGATTCGATTTTTTATTTGAATCTATAGTAAGCCTTCAAAATAAATAATATATCAACCAGTATAAGATTTTTTTAAAACGAACCAGTAGTTTCCGAGATAACTGCGATCAACCAAACAAAATGTATAATTTTAAAATATACGTACAGTAATAATATTGAGTATTGACAATATAAATGACTACAACCGGTAAAAGGCAATTTGGACAAGGCAACGACCATTCTCGGCCTTGTAGTGTGTTTGGTTACTTGTTGTATGAATAGACTTAGTTGATTTGCACTTGACTTCAAAAACAATTGTAAAACTTCACACACACGTAATATGTACAAGGTAAATACTTAGAAGGTGGTACCTAGGCTTGAAGTATTTTTTTTTCATCTTCACGCCGTATCCCGCATCTGCAGGATAGGCAGAGGGAACCTACTGTTAAGACTCCGCATTGCCTCCAAAATTCGAATTCTTAATGCGTGTTGAATGGCGGAAATCATCGTCGCGCTTTGTGCCTACATATTGCCTATTTTAATTTTCATGAATGGGAATTGAACCCACAACCTGTAACGTTTACTGTTACACGCTTGTGCGCCACAACTAGCCTCAAAGTAAAAATATTTAGGGTGAAAATATATTTTAAGTAATGGTATGGTTTTTAGGGTTCCATACCTCAAAATAAAAGTCAAAAGCCAATGGTGGTACAGAACGGAAGTGTCCTAATGGCAACCGAGTGTCTTAACACTAAGTGCCCTCTGCGTAACCTGCTATGTGCGGGATACAGCGTGTATTTATAAAAAAACTTATTTATCATTTATAACCAACGGTTGCAAATTCAGCTCGTATCACAATCAAATACAAATATCATCACACTAAATTTAAATAAACCTTTTAGTTTATCAGAAAATTTACTCATGTATTTACACGCTTGTTCGTGCAAACAGTGCATGTATGTCTTTTTATGGTAACCTCACGATATAACCTTATGGAGCAAATCCATGACATTTATATGAAACTTAATTGAGAATATATTAATTATTAGATACAAATTACTCGAGAATTGGAAAATACTTGAATTGGATTGAATTATTTTGTTTAAATAAAGATTTATCGAACTTAGAACCATTGCGTTCAGTTTACTTCGGTGATTGACGTCTTAACACATTTACGATTATCTTTTTATTGATTAGGAAGTGGGAAACTTGGGAATGCTATAATGGGAAGGCAGGATCTTAACACGGCAAGGTTCCCAGGTTCCCTCTGCCTACCTTATTAGGTAAATAGAAATAACTCATTTCCCTGCGTATGGATTTGCAAAGATAGAATTTACAGTATGGTGATGTCGTATACTAATAACGATACGAATAAGCTCTAAATGTAGACGTACAACAATTTGGACATTAATTTAAGTTTAACGACAAATAAATAGCTTATAAAGTGTACGTCCATCACGTCCCCACAAGGCAATTCCGATGAGGGACAAAAACACTTATTCAAACCACGCACCTATGAATACCAATAGCGGAGCGCCCACTATCGAATTTAAATTATGCCCATACAACGCTGTCACAACCTTGAGACAAAAAATGTATGGCGACCTTCAGATTTTTTAACGGTCTTTTCAATTTGAAAATCTAAAGCAAGACAATAAGTTTTTAGAATATAAACCAGATATAAAAGAGTCTTTATATATAAAAAATAATTGTTGTTTTAAATGGCGGTTAGATAAGGGTTTCATAGCTTATCTCTATTCTAATATGTTATGTATATTTTTCTAAATAATTATTAACATTTATTAAATTTTTAATTTAAAAAGATAATCAATAACCAAACAATAAAATAAACAGCTCATAAAAATTTTATATGAATCGCTTTTATAAAATGATTGCCTCAAGCGAGCACTGAACCCACGGTATCTCACAATAACACATGATTTATATAAATATACATATTTTAATATAAAAATATCTATATCCGCCCCGTCTACAATATATCCATATAATGCACATAGAAATTGAAGGACAAAGTGCGTAACCACCAACGTCCCACCGTTCGTGACATCCTGTTAAATTCTAATTTCTGGAACGCTTGAATATTGATTCACACTTGACTCATAAGCTGTTTGCGATTGAAATATATTACTGTGAATGTATATTTTTTTAATATTATACAAAAGTAGGATAAAAATAAAGAAATTTTGTTTATAAAATCACATGCCAAAAATGTAGTCGTTGTATATATTCGTTAATAATTATTACTTTTGTTAGTCGTCATTTATTAAGAATACTACTGATACAACTTACAAAACAATTTTTATTTGGACACAGCTCTATTGGTTGTCTGTGCTTGGACTAGAAGCGGCCATAAATAAATATAATAATTTGTAATATTGTCTTAAGCGGTGCTTTGATAATATTAAAGTAGGCAGAGAGAGCCTTTTGAGTTGAGACACTCCGCTCTCCACTTTCCGCCAATTTCTGGAGGCAATGTGTGCCGCGTGGCGAAACTCAACGCCGCGGTTTTTGCCTCGACACCAGAATGAAGATATTAAAATATAAAATATTTCATTACCTCGTGTAGGGATCGAACCGAAAACCAGTCGTCTTTACGGTCACACACTTCATCATCATCTTATCACTTCCTCATCATCGATCAATTTAAGAATAAAATAAAAAGGCACTCGTCGTCGTAATAACTGTTACAAGTATAAGTAAAACCGTTAAGAAATATAACTAAAGCACCAATTTCTCCATCCTGCATGATGCAATGACAATAATTGGTCAATTCGACTACGCAATATAAATTTAATACGAGCGCAGACATGGCCATTTAAAGGCAGTGTAATTGATGTGGAAATACGGTAATAGCTTATACTATACGGAACCTGTTTGCCAGTGCCTTTAACTTAAGGCGCCACGATAGTGCTATGGATAAAAGGAATCTAAGATTGGTCACCGAAATTTTCGTTCTAAGTGATAAAAACTGTTAAAAACAACTCATTTTTCACTTAAAAATACTTTATATATGAATCTATATAAAGCAAGTACATGATGAGAATATATATGGGAAACGTCTGAGCTTTACTTAACAATCGATAAAGGCTAAAATTGTTTTATGATGGTACTATAACTCAAATCATTATAGTTGTTTGAATAATGACGGAAATTATAGCCCTTGAATTATGTTTTAAAGAGATTTTAATGGTCACCTGGTGAACTTAAATTCTTGTTAATATTTTAACACAATTTTTTACAGCAAATGAGCTTAATAAGGTTTTTATTAATAATTTCAATCCGCAATGTTTCAAAAATGGAGGGTAGGCAGAGGGAAACACTATTTTCCCTCTGCCTCCATTTTTGACAGAATTAAATTCATGAAAGAAATAGGACCCAGAACGCTATTCCATGCGTCTTTAAGTTTGTGGTGGCTCTGGTGCCAGACTGAAGAAATATTAAAAAATTCCCCCTAGTGGAAAGAGAGTTCATAAATCGTCTCCTTTACAGTCACTTCTGCCACAACTGCATCCAGTTTACTAGAAATTAAGTATTATGATATGATCAAATTTAGAAAAATAAAGATAGACTCAGATAACAAAAAGCCTTACACCAAAACTAAACTTTTATATAAATAAGATATATTTTAGGTACTAAATTGCTAAATGGATACAACTTATATTGCTTTCGTCGCAAAAGAAAATCCCTTTGTCGTCGTCTACCGATAACAGATTTATCTCGAAACTTTGCAAAGGACCTTATCGCGTCACCCGTTCTTTTGTTTCATCATTTTATTATTAGTATCGAAAATAAAATGGTAAGTTAAGATTTTGTAGATATTTTTACAGAAAATTATATATGTCAATTTTCTAAAAATATCAGTCTTTTAGAAGCATACCATTATAATTTCTTTATTAATTCCTTCCCTTGTATAGAAGACATAAAATATAGAAGACGTAAATCAGTGAACTAAAAAACGAACACAGGTGAAACTTCGGTTGACCTTCGAGAACACATTATTGATGATAGTGGAGGAAGGTCATGACGTAGAAAATAATGTTTATACACATACGAGTATATGACAGTGCACGAGGCCAGGCATATGTAGAGACATATGACATATGTGTATGGCACTTCATTCTCTCAATCTACCCTTCTTGATAAAGCGAGAAGGTAAAAAAATATCTAAATTCACTAAAAACCTACGTCTACGTTAAATTGAACAAAAAAAGACTAATTTAGTTACTTTATATTCTAAAAGCGATTGTTTATAAACGTTTCGTTGCTCTTATATAATCGCATCACGTAGTTCATTCAAATTTCAGAAGCGCATTTGAATTCCCGATATTAGGATTCACATGGACTTTTAACTGTTTGACGTTACATATTTATATTTATATGGAACAGCTGTTGTGGCTATTTTATTGATAATGAATCGTAGCTCGCACTATAAATCGATTCGTAGACAATCTTTTGTAGGCATTTAGGGAAATATTCTACCAATTATTTTGGATGGTAAATTTCCCTAGAGCTTAATAAATATATATATGATTGGGTTAGTACAATCACTGAACACCCTTACGGTTGAGAGTTCGAATATAGCACAAGCATGCTACAACTGCTACTTTATGCGCAACGTTGTGGGTTCGATTCCCAATCGACGAAAAAATAATTTATTTATAATCATTCCGGCCGCGTTGACAGCCAGATGCCACACCATAAAAATAAAGCGACTTAACAAGATTTATTTTAACTCGATAGAAAAACAAGAATATAATAAAGAAACGCTTTGTCGCATAAGTCTATTTGCACTTGTTTTTATCGATTTTAGAACAGTTGTAGTATAGATCACCCAATTAGCGATATTCGCAAACAATCTCGAATACAAGTGGATTCGTGGGAAATAACAAATCGATAATTATAATAATAATCGATCAATTATTCATTGACGGCTTCATAATTATTCTCTTCATTCATATGCGCGTTGTGTTAATAACTAGCGCCATCGCCTTACCGGGTTCGGAACGTAACAACATAATTGTTTGCCCTTAACGGTTTATAAGCGGTAACACTAATAACGAAATATCTATCTATCTTTATTTTTCAATATAAAGATCTATATTTATTTTTCAATATAAAGATCTATATATTTTTTTCTATCTGTACCAGGCTTTTGTATCAGCGAGGATTTAAAATAAAACCCAAAAATACATATTTTCTTGCCTATTTTGTTGGTATTAGGTACATACGAGTACATATGTTTCTTAAAACGGAGATAAATATTAGAAGAGGAAAATCAAACTTAATTAACTAGTATTTATCACGCAAAGGAAATACATATATAGAGTCCAATTAAATTAATATCCACAAAAAAATAACGATTAGAATTCAACCGTCAGCGCTACAATTATACTTATACACATTAAATAAATGAATTAAAACATCAATGTGACGTTAACAAATATGGATATGGCATGTAATTGTAGACATCTCTTTTTATAATGGTATTCACAGGTGTAGAGCCGCCGAGCGGAAACGCCACCGCCAGGTGAATGAAGACAAGTATCAATCGACGTATTTTAGTTGTTTCGCGAGTTTTTTGTGAGGCTTAGCAGGTATTTGTTTTTTCGTTGAAGCCTTTAAAATGCTATGTTTGCTAATAATTTAGCTTGAATTTGTTGAGATGTTTTAGCTGGTTAGTTGTAGATATTTTTTCTCTTGGATTCTTACAGAATGTGGATTTTCAACATCAAATAAACATTTTATAATTTTAATACTTATCACGGTAATTTTTATACTATATTTTAGGTTATACATACACAAATTTATTTAAAAACGTTTTTCAATATTTTGCAAAAACAAAAAACCATACAAACCACAATGGACAGAAACAATCTCAAACAATCATGCAAATTTCATACATAAGATAAAAGAAAAGAAAGATTTACCCACGTCTCGCTGGGCAGATGTTATACGAGTACAACCTATCTTTCACACAAAGAACGATTTGAATGTTACAGGTGACTGAATAAGTTCCAAGAGCTCCGTTAGAAGCCACCCTTTCTACTATTTATACTCTAAAAACAGGTACTGTAAGACATTTTTGGGTCGACTAAAAGATAATTTGGGTCTCAAAATATAGTGGTGGTATACAGGTGTATACCTGCTGCAGTATGTTACCGGTTACCTGCGGTCCGGTTGGGATTGAAAATAAAACTTTTTTGGTATTCGTTGACCATTGTCAACTTTTGAATATTCTAGGTTCGTTTTTAATACGACCTACAAAGATAAATTTAGATAAGGTTTTAAAGTTCTTTAGTTTATCGTCTTGTTTGAAATGATAAAAATATTAATTATTATTAACAAAGATTTTTCTTTGTTAAGTTTCAACAGGTAATCCAAATAAAAATCGTTAGAATTAAAACAAGAAGTAGAAATTTCATAGTTTATATATATGTACATAAATTAAAATAAATCTGAACGTTTCAAATATTCTAAATTAAATGCTTACAAAATTGGCAATTAATGACTCTTCGAATGTAGAACGCTCTCACATTTACACAGAAAAGTAATGTAATTTACCTTATGTGGCGTCGCTAGAGCTATAAACGACCACTATTTTACTACTTAGAAACAAAAGACGTCATTTAAAAATTTAAAAGTTTCCATAATAAATGTTTCAAGTGGTTATAAAAGTATTGTATCCAGTTTCGCCTCAGAATATTAATTGTACCTTCTTTTTATAGTGTATTTTAAGTAACAATTATATATATTTTTACGTAAACATCTATTCTAATATTATAGAGCTGAAAAGTGAATTTGGTTGAACCCGCTAATCTCAGGAACTGTTAGCTAAATTATTTTTATGTTGAATACCCAAACTCAGTAATAAAAGCTACTTTAAAAATCTACTTTATCCCACTTATCGTCGTTAAATAAGAAATAAACAAGTACCTATATGAACTAAAATTAACTAAATTACAAAGTTTACAACCTTAAAGCTCGAAAAATCAAAATCTATGTATTGTAAACGCAAACAATTTATGGCAGACACATTATAATCCCTTTGTTGTACAGACAATTAAACTGAAAAGTCATTCCCCACTCGATCTTTAAATTTTTTGAGGGTGCCATAAAATTTTACGCGCAGGTAGTTAAGGAAGACTGTACAATTATTATTGTTATTACACTCGAACAATACTGCTGACCGACAGGTATAGACAGTTGCTTTTGTTATATTTGAGGCTGCTAGAACCGAAATGGTCACTACCAAGTATTTTTAACAGGTATATAGGTAAGGTAATTTATACTATAATACTATAAAATGATTTGTTTATAAGCAATTTCTTGAATTTTTACAAAAAATCTAAAAATAAAGTAAAATTGTATTCATTAATAGAACATTTTGTCAATCACCCGTTATGAAAGTTGCATTTATATCGTTAATTCTAACTTCATCAGTATTCTCTGAGAGTATGTGATACACTAAGTTATAATATAATTTTAGAATGTTTTACAATATATTTTAAAACTTGAAAAATGCATCACGAACCAAATAAACGCTTTGTAAGCGATTTTATATTTTATTACAGTACTTTAGAAGTGGATTTTAACGAAACCTCAAACATACAATGAGAAGACCTACAAAAATGATTATATATAAAAAATATAAAAAGCACATTCTTTCTGCACTAGATATATTTTTTCAAAATGATCTTTATTACAATAGCAGTAAGGGTTAATAATTTGTTTGGAGGAGCGTGCGAACCAGTGTAGATTTACCCGATGATACGGCTTCAGACGGGCGTCGTCCCGCGATCGTGATCATACTTCTAATGCACTATTACAAACTTTGTTGTAGGGTGTCTATGCAGTATATAGTTTTCGTGCATTTTCTTTAATATGAGAGCTTTATTACTTAAGTCTAACATGTAGTGATGTTAAATTTGAAGCAAATCAGTTATAAATAACTTCAAAATTATTTCTTTTAAACTATTTTTATTTAGTGCGTTTAATAGATTATTGCTGTATTTAATACATTAACTCCTAAAGAATATAGCCTCAATTTTAAACATACCAAATACAGATTTATAAATCTACCTAAATAAAAGTAAATAATTAAGCATTAAATACTACAATTCAATTTAAATTCATCAAATGAAATTCAGTTCAAGGAAAATGTTTTTTCCACCTACAACTAGACTCGTAAAAACAGTTCTTAATTGTATATTGTATACACCTATAATATATATATTTTAATACGTACATATATGCTTAATAAAATACTATAATAACATATTTATAACGACTAAACTCATCAACTTTTTGGCGGTAATTAACTTAAAGAAATATGGTTCTATAATAATTCATTCGTACATAAATAAATCTCTATAAGATTTTATTTTAAGAACCTTTGGTGCGCCACGTTTACCGAAGCATTTCTAATTTAATTTTGACATACAATTAGTTAGACGAGCGATGCACGTTTCGTTCGCGTACGTTCTGTTTCACACGAGAAATTCACGGTCACTGACTATGTAAATGGGGTAACAAATGACTAATTCTTAAGTTACCAATGAAAATAAAGCTAATGCTTAAAATTTTATTTCAACGATAGGTATTATAAGATTTTTAATGTAATGGACAAAGCCTGTGTGTATTTTAATTTTCTAACTAAAATATAATTTATATTCTGATCATTGTTTTTTTTTGTATTATATAAATTATTAAAATAATCATTTGTTATTTATATTACAAAAAACAAAATAACAAATAACACTTACATTAAGTATTAAAGCTTTTTTGACTTAGTTAAAATTATCCAGTATTATTAATCAGTAGATTTATAATATTCTTAATTATTTCAATTTCTGAGTTAAGTTATCCTTAGAAAGGTTGTTTAAATTCGTTAAAAATATACAAAAGTATATAGGCAAAGTAGTAAATATAAAAATGTATCCACCCAAAAATCATAGTCACTGCACAAATTAGATTTTTCCAGGTATATTCTTTAAGGTGGTTTCACACGAACACCCACACATTTACGGTCAGTGAATATGTAAATACACGAACTCCTATAGGAACAATGCGTAACGGACTTACGAAATCACTATCTACATCTTGAAAAATGTATACACCTTATATTATAATGGATATAAAAGCTAGAAATATGTATTGCTTTAAAACTATGAAGAGCAAAGGAAGTAATCTCCCGCCTTTTTAAATAGCGCCAAGTTTTATGCCAATTCAACTATACATTCACATCCGTTCACGACAATTTTTTTTTGCCAGATATTGGGTTTAATTAAAAAATATAAATTTCACAAACGAAATATATTCCTATCGTATTATAATATAATCCACCTCTTTATAATCATTGAAAATCTTCTAAATTAGTTATACTCCACCACATTAAATACCAAAGAGGTCGATTATAGCATAAAACTAATAAAAAAAACAAAGATAAGCAAACTTTATGTGTTATAGATATTTTTAGAAGAACTTGTGATACTAGTGCTGGGAAAGGAATGCGGGGACTTAGCCAAGACAAAGTTGGCGAACGTTAAACATTCCTTATTAAATACAAATACTCGTACATTTTATCTTGTTGGCCAAAACTTAGATCTGTATATTACCCTATATATTCATGACATTTCAGCAAAATGGATAATATATAATAGACGTAAGTGATTTTATAGTTTTTTTATTAAGTTAAAACTACTTAAATTATATATTTTTTTCTTTTAACGTGTTTTTAAACAATAATCAAATTAACAATACGAGGCTTTTTGAAATTAAATCTATTAATAACAAACTCCGATGGAATGCTATAACTAATTTATCTTCAGCTAATCTTTCAGTCTACAGCCACCAGTAATTATATTAAAATCATTCACAATTATATATGTAAATTCTATTCAAACGCGTCTCACCCCCTCTCACTATAAAAGACATCAACGCGCTCGACGAATTCCAGAATAATTAACTACTGTGCATTATCTTCACGCTTGCTGCTTTTTTGCCAGACATATAATATAAAATGTAATAGTAAAACCAATTTTTAATTATATTTTAAATTGAAGTATTCAATCTCTAGTCGCTTCGAAATTTAAATATGAATTCATTATTATATTCGTTTTATATTATTCTATTCTAAAGCGCTTAGTGTTCGTTAAATATATATTAATGTTCGAAATATACATTTCAGAAAAATAATTTCCAAATAAAAGTACCTAATTAAGATAACTGTATCGACAATTAGTTTTTAACTTTCATAATCTTGGTTTACAATAAACCTGTCGTACAAAGAACATATATACTATAATATTCTACAATAGTAGCTTTATCCATAATTTTCTCATTTCATGCGATATTTCAAAACGACGAGAAAATCGGCTAATGACACTTAACGACGGAATTTCTCAACTTATTCATTAAGCTGTCCGGCAACAGCGACTTTCTAATATCTAGCGCTTGGTTATGTAGACAGTGCCTAATAGTATACGAGTACATACTGTGTACAACAGATATTTCTGGTACTGAGTACAACAGATATTTCTGGTATAAAATAAACTTGTAAAATAAGTATAAAATAAGTTCTAATATAAAAAAGAAATAAACTAAGATAGAACTAAGAACAGTTACTTTCGAAACACATAACAATTTATCGTACGTAATTATAACATTATGGAGAATTAAGAAATGCTTACCCTCCAAAAAATCCATATTGATATTTAACCGTAACTATAATTTTTTGTGTAAATACCGCACAATTGAAAACAATACGGTACACGCTAAAAATATGAACAAAGAATCTATTATGAAAGAGAATGACACTAAAGGATTTTTCCATGCGTCATAAGATTTTGGCGTAGCGCGAGAGTTCGCGGCGGTCAAGGCCTGCGTGGGCTAGACACAACCCGGATGCTTATAAAACTCGACGTACATTTACATTAGATATATGCAAATCTCATGTGTAAATCTTATAAAGACGTGTATAACGCGTATACTCAAGTAAATTAATGTAATAATATTCCAAAAATTAAAATGTATTGCGTTCAAATAAAAACTCACCTGCGCAGAAATCGTCGTATCCGTCGATTGATCTCGTGCAAACTTAAGTAGCCGCACGGTTAAAACATGGCGACCTGAGGGTACCTCGCGACGTACCGGACACCCGAACTGCACGTTGTGAAATGATACCCTACACCCTGCCGTAACCAAAATCCCGTCGACTTCGGCGAAATTGAAACGTGAAATGCACAGGATCGAGATCAATGCTTGGTTATGGCAGAGGTGCGCAGGCGCCGCCGGCCGGAGCCGTGCGACGCGTGTAGCGCGAGCGCGGCAGTGCGCGGGCGACTAAACGCCTCCCGCCCCGTACCCCGCCACTCACACCCGCACCCCCTCGCCCCGCCCCGCCACCCGCGCCCGCCCGCCGCCGGCCACTTCACACGATGACCACCTCGAAATCCACGATGACCACATACAACTCAACCGATTCGATATTTGAATTTCAATACCTACGAGTGACGGTTGGGTCTAGTTTAATTTTCCTTTTCCCGCCTTTTCGCGAAACAAACATGGCCGAAATTCCACAATGGCGGCGCGCGGACCGGTTTAGGGTTCGAGGCGATTTCACGAACATTCCAAAAACTCTTATTCTTATATCAATAATATTTTTGTACGTCCTCTCGGCTGAGACAGCCTCGTGATACTGAAATAACCGGTTATCCAGCAGTTATATTCAAACATTCGTAACGACTATCACACAAACATTCACTGGTAGGTATTTAAATTTGAAATTTGAAAGCCGTTTGTTCATTTTGGTTTAATTGCTTATGAATATAGTGTAACACCATTGGATTGGATAACACAGACGCCATTTTTAATAAAATCTTAATGATGTACATATCTTCTTCGACGTCTATAAATACATTAGACTTCTTTATATTCACGTATTGATGTTTAAATATATAAAGATTTTATAATTCAATTTAGCCAATTTAATTAACGTAAAATTTTACTGAAAATTTTGTTTTTTGTTTACTTACTAATAACTGAATTACAAACAAGGTTCTATGTAAACGAATCTTGGTATAGACGTATCAATTTACTTGATTTCTGATTATACATTTCTCTTGTTCAATTTCTCTAACACCCACATGAAATGAGTCAATGTATTTATATTTTAATTTAACATCTTCTTGATAAAGTTTGTGAAAATAATTTAGCAGAATGCTTAATATAAAAGATTTTATTATATTTGCTTAATCACTTTTAAGTCAACGTATAGATAAACAATATATTTATAGACTTTTAAGTTATTCAAATCGAAGAAGTAATTTTGTACTTATTTATTCTTATATGTTAACTAAATACTTTATTATTTCTTCTTTGTTTTATAACCATATTAATATTTTTATTTCTACACTCTGGGACCTAGACAAAAAGTCCGGCGTTATGTTCCGCTACTCAACACGCAATGCCCCAAAAATGGGAACAGGAGGCGGGCAACGTATATTTACACAATAGATTAATATAGATCTTTAAGGCAGTAGTGCAGGAGCACAAGTGTGACTGTAAACTTGATAGGTTGCCACTCGATGAAATATTTAATATTTTCATTTCTATGCTCTAGGGTCGAGGCAAAGCGCGGCGTTGAGTTATGCCACTCAATTCGCAATGCCTACAGAATCCCGTGGAAAATGGAGAACGGAGAGTCTTAACTCTCGGTTTCCTCTGCCTACCCTGTTATGTGGGTAATAAAGAGATCCTTCTGAAAGCAATAAAAATCAGCTTTGCTATAATTACGTAGGAATGGGGCCCTGAGATCTTGGGCTGTTAGTCACGTTACATAAACTTATTTTGTTCAAAGAAGACACCTTATACATCTACGATATTCATTCATAAATTGACTTGTAATATTACAATATTTTATTTTTACCTACAGTATATATTTTTTTACGAGGTTATTTCCTGGAATTTGAAGCTACTTTAACATAAAAAAAAACACGTTTTTTTATTATACACTAAGATTAAGAGGAAAATAAAACGATTCACGTGAAATGCCTTTATAAATATGCGAATTATAATCTAACTGCTATATTTTAGAGAAATTAAAATTAAATTGTTACCCTCTGCAGTTTCTTAATTTTCGTTTTTGGTTATTTATTAGTCATAGTAACAATGTTAACCAGCAGGGCTTAACGCCGTATTTTGCGCATTCACATCCATATAAATAAAATAAATTTCAAGTATAAATATTCTTCAAAGTCATTGACAATCAAGATTTTAATAAAGGAATGCATTGATTTCAAGATATTAGCCAAACTTTAGGCAGAGTTATCGCCCATCGCCCGAATTCGAGACATTGTGTGTAGAGTGACGGAACTCAACCATGCACTTTGTCTATCGAGTGGGAATTGACCCCACAACGTTGAAATCGATATTTTTTAATGTGCTTAAGCATTTTAAATTAAGCATTTAAAAAATATTTTTTGAATCCTGCGTTTTTAATTCGTTATCTTAATACTGGTCATACTATAATATAACATACATACTTGTGTATAGAATAACTTTTTTTATAGTTCAACGCTTTTGCTAATTGGATATTAACATAACTAGTTTGTTGCTGTTCAAAATATGTATTATAAAATGGTTATTTGCAATATTTAAAGTAAAATTATGATAACATTTATAGATTTATTTTTTGAATAAAATATATTATTACTTCTAGCCACAGTATATACATATAGTATAGTATATATGTATATAGCATATGAATATGAAAGTTTCATCCAAACTTTGAGGCGTAACGGAACATCACAGCGTCTGACCGTAACGACGGTTGTGGGTTCGATTCTCACGGGAGGAATAAAAAATTTTCATTTCCTCTCTCTGACAAGAAGTTGAGTTCCACTACTCAACAACGGAATGCCATAACAATGAGTCCCCTCTATTTATTTGCTTTGCTGTATTTAAAATTATCGAAAAATTAAGAACACAGTGATAAAATTTTTATCATTAAATGTGTATAGTATTTTTCTATAAACATAATGATAACGTACTAGAAGTACACTTTCTAATTGTAACGTACAGTAAAATTGTAGAACAAGGTGATGGTTTACTTGTTTTATAGCCAGCTTAGATTTTCCTCAATGGCCGGCCGAGTTGCAAGATTTACCTTATACTGTTAACTAATTGTAAAATATATATACCTAATAACATAGACAGCTAGATATAATTGTGTACATAAATATATATTTTGTAATTTTGTTTTAATTATTAAACCATTTCAAAAATTATACTTTTGAAATGGTTACGCTGAAATAAGGGTACACTAGATGGTCTGTCTAAAATGTTATTATGCATAAACTTAAAAAAATATTGAGGTCGAGGTGGTGAAGCCGCGTGACGGCTTTGGGTTCGATTCCCTCGCGGGAACATGAGATATTTAATATTTTCATTATTATATTTATTTTATTTCGCTCTGGCAACAAGGCAAAGGTCGGCGGTGATTCCCGACACTCATCACGCAAGGCCTCCAGAATTTGGCAGAAAATTGTGAACGGTAGTGTCTCAATTGGAACGGAATATATTAACTAGTTTCCCTGGTTTCTCTGCCTACCCTGCATATGTGCGGTATATAGAAGTAAAAAAAAAAATTATCCTTGACATCATTTTATTGATAATATCTACTCGGTAATTCACCTATTGTTGAGATTTATTAGAAACATACAAATTATTCTACCTAGCCTTTCTTATTACAATAATAATATAAATATTTGCATTCGTAATTAAAAAACCTGATGACATACTACAGACAGAAGTCAGAACTAAACCGCAACAAACTATTTAAAAACAGTTCCTTATTTTTCCCTCATAGCAGTACGTGTTAGTGTTAACACAGAGGGAAGGAAAAACGAGGGTCCATTTCCCACTTTCGGCCCAATTTCCGAGACATTGTTGAATCGCGGAACCCAACGCTTTGTCTAACAGAGCGGAGAATTAAAAAATATTTATACATAAGTACCTATTTAGGAAACGTAAAAAAAATTTAAGTAGAATTTGAATGCGCTCCGAAAGTCTAAGAATTTCTGGTTCCGGGTCGAAAGGTTTCCAAGGGGCGCGGGTTCAAATCTCGCTACGTTCAAATTTTTTACGTTTTCTAATTAAGTATTTTTCCGTCCCAAGTGTGGAATGACACGTTAAAAGTCCTCTGAATAAAGATCCTTTACCATAATATCTGTCAGACGCTGCCTCACTGCACTATAACGGTCCCACACAAAAAAATTACTATTAAGAAATCTAACCACAATTATTAAAATGAATAATGCAAATGTTTCTTCTCCATTTTACATATATAAGTATAACAAACAAAGATATAATGAATGCTAACCAGTTGAAAATCGAACCCAACACCGTCTTAAAGTGACAGGCACATGCCACAACACTAGTAAAATAAATAGTAATAAAAAAATCTAACAATCTGTCAAGTTGAAAATTCGGCATAAGCACGTCCAACGGCCATTTTAGTATAACTTATTTATATCAATTTAATTCACAGCATTATAACCTTTATTGAAACACATTTTAATTCTAAAATTGCTTCATACATACGTTACGAGTAAGATAAAGGTAACTGTAAATTCTTCATGTGCGGTAGAAGAGATCGCATTCTCGACAGTAATACGCGGTCAAAGATTTTTTTTGCGCCATATCATTATAAACGAGAGGCTAGAAACGTTATAGGTATATAATATGATTGATTTACACGTGGCCCCCATTTAATTTTTTTGTGGTATACTTCCAAAGGTATTTTTTAGTATCGTGGGAGTCTTGGGTACCTAAATTTATGATATTAGGGTGCTATTGTAGGAAATTATGTACTGATATGTTTTATAGGAGAATATTGGGTTGATATATTTATGAGATTTTATTAAACCAACCAACTAAAATTATCGTTATATTTTTATTTGGTTCTATTTTTTTTTCCTTTGTGTAGATATCAGTACCTTTTTAATTAGTTGGTTAGTTATTATTAAAGTATTTTATCTATTTTTAAAATGTATTGTACTTGATGATAGTACTTAAGTAATGTTACACTAAACAGTACAAGAAATAGTAAAAGTTACAGTAAAAGAAAATATCTACATAACCAGTATTTTTCCGCATAGATTTCGAACCTAACCCTATAAGCCTTCAGTTTAGGACATCCGCCATATAAATTACAGTTATTATTTACATATACTAAAAAACTAATAGATATTTACATAACGCAAATTTAAGCAAAAGTGTATTAAACATAATGGTAGTGTGCTAACTTAAAATCAGCTTCACGCTGTATTCCGCACACACCAGGGTAGGCAAAGGAAACCTAGTGCTATGACACTCCATTCTCCACTTTCCGCCGAATTCTGAGTGGCGGAGCTCAACGCCGCCCTTTGCCTCGACACCTGAGCGAGAAATGGAATTAAATATTGCCTTTCCTCGAGCGGGGATCGAACCCACAACCAGTAGTCGGTAAAGGTGTAACCTTTACACTTTGTGCTTAGTCCCTCTGACTATTACAAACTTATTTCAATATAAATTTAATTTACCTCCTATGATCTATACATATATATCTATGTATATATATATAGTTGAAATTACAAGAATTTTATCTACAAAGCGCTAGCTTTCTAGTACACAATGGAGGGCGGAGTGTTCGTGACTGACTGACTCGCCCTGCCGTAGTCATGACTCATGACTCATTGATCTAAGTGACTCGGATGCGGTATATTTGTGACTAATCTAAGTCTCTCTAACGGTTAAAATTAATTGGTTATTATATTAAACCGTTACCGCCATTTTGTATCCTTGAGAATTTTTCAAGAAAAAAACACTAAGCAACTTCAAGACTTAAAGAATTTTGCAACGGCATTTTTTATCTTTTAATAGATATAAGACAAACTATAAACAGATAGGTAACGGTAGTTTTACAATGTATCTACATACATTATATTGTAGGTTTATGATAAAATAAAAACGAAAGAATTTTAAAATCTTATTTTATACTTTAAACGCATTTTTTATAAATTAAATTCGCTTAAAGCGTTTTCTATTTTATTGAAACTAGGTTAATATTTAATAAAGAGATTTGAACATCCACTATCCCATTGATGCCAATAATATTTAAAAATTTTTTAGCTCAGCTTGCAGAGGCAGAGGGAACCTAATATTAGGACGCGACACCCACTGCGCCGCGACGGCCCCATGAATAAAATTTAAGATGATAATAATTATTACCCTAAGTTAACGTTGGTTGTAGTTCGAATCCTACTCTGGTAATA
>JAKRZM010001269.1:0-15599 GCA_036379175.1 Heliconius cydno galanthus
CGATAGAGTGTGGCGTAGAGTTCCGCCATTCAATATACAATGTCTCAAAAAACTGATCGGTCCTGGGATACTGAGAGTCTTACCACTAAGGCCCCTCTATCTACCCAACTAAATAAAGAATATAGAGTTAAGCTAAAAGAAATATATTAAACTAGCGGATGCGCGCAGCTTCGCTTGCGTATTTAAGGGTGAATTCTAATAACCCATAAAACATGTGTTCAATGAAATATTTTTAAGAGTCTAAATTTCAAATTTTATAAAAATCGGTGGCGATTTAAAGATTTTNTTACAATGTATCTACATACATTATATTGTAGGTATATAGTAAAATAAAAACGAAAGAATTTTAAAATCTTATTTTATTATTTTCACGCATTTTTTATTAATTAAATGCGCTTACAGTGTTTTCCATTTTTTTGAAACTAGATTAATATTTAATAAAGACATTTGAACATTCACTATCCCATTGATGCTAATAATATTTAAAACATTTTTTAGCTCAGATTGCAGAGGCAGAGGGAACCTAATGTTAGGACGCGACACCCACTGCGCCGCAACGGCCCCATGAATAAAATTTAAAATTATAAAAATTATTAACCTAAAGTTGGTTGTAGTTCGATTCGATCCCACTCTGATAATACGATAGTATGCGGCGTCGAGTTCCGCCACTCATTATACAATGTCTCAAAAACTGATCGGTCCTGGGATACTGAAAGTCTTACCACTAAGGCCCCTCTATCTACCCAACTAAATAAAAAATATAGAGCTAAGCTAAAGAAATAGATTAAATATTGATACAGACTATTAAAAAGTCCAAATATCTATAACTTTAAAAAAATTATTACTAGCTATATACTAATAGCTTACATTAAAATATTTTTAGATATGATATAAGTAGATAAATAAAATAACAACACTCAGGACATTATAAATAAAATAACTGTAAAATCCTACCTTACTTAAGCGGCTTAGTCATACTTCGAAGAAATTCTTTATCCTTTAAATTTAATCCTAATATTTGAGAGTGCTCAACTTCGTCCGTCTTAATCCCTGCCAATGACATCGAATCTTCAATTATAGCCTCTTAATATGAGAAAAATATATTTTTTATTTTGTTAATTTTTAAACTGAGTACTATGATATTGAAAAAATATAAAAAACTTATATCACTACTTGTTTTACAAAAATATATAGCATTTTGTGATATAAGAAAAGTGTAATTTTACAACGAACAGATAGTTGTTTAGTTTGTAAAAAAATTACGGGCTATTAAAACAATATAGTTTTTTTTTTCAATCTACCTTATTTTTTACATTTACGTATCACAGAGAATACATCTGTGTATTAAATTTTAGCTATATAGTCTTTATAGTCCCTTGTAAAACAGTTGTGGTAACCATTGCAGGACGCCTATGTCCGGTATTGGGCGTATAGAAGGCTGTGATGATGATGATGTTAATGAATGCTAATAGACAAGTGTGAAAAGCCAACGAATAAAAATGACAAATCTATAGTCTATTTTTTGCAATTTAGCCTCGAAACTCTTTCTTAATACCAAACTGCAATGTCCGATATGAATATAATCTATAAATTTACATAATATTTCACCAATAATATCAATTTATATTAATCAATAATTATAATTAGCAACATTCGAGAGCTATTCTCAATATGCACGATGCATACATACATATATTAAACACGCTTCAACTGAAATTCCAAATAGACTTCATTATGGTTATTGATTATTGTCTGATTGAACTAAGCCCCGGGCATAATATTATCGCTAAAATATTACAATTTGTAATAATTATTATCATACAATATAGCCTTGTTTGGTATGTACGTAAAACTTCATACGCGTATATTTGCTATGGAATACATTATAAGAATGCAGACGATTATCTACCTTATACACACTTTTTATGTACATTAAACATGAGTAATCTTACGCCTGGGTTTCCTTAGTTCCGCATTAGTCAGATAAATGAATAATGAAAACGTAACGTTATAAAAATAGAAAATGTCCAGCATGTTTTGCAGTTTTAAAAAAAAAACATTTATAAGTAGTATTTTTCAACCTACCCAATTAATTAAATAATTATAGAAATCTCTGTCATCTCTTTTTTCTATGTACGAGTATGTAAACATAGAAAAAAACAGATTTATAAATGAATGGGAATTAAAGAAAACGCAAATCTAAATAACGAAATAATAAAAAGTTTATTAAAAAAAATAAAATGATTTTTGCTTTAAATATATTTTAAACATATTAAATGTTCAATGAAAATTCATACTAAAAAAACCTTTTAAAGTAACATATTCTGATATCAGAAGCCTACTTTAAAAGTCCAAAGAAAGGAAATTGAAATAAATTAACTCCGTATATGTTAGGTTTAAAACAATCGCGATAGTATTCAACGCAACCTTGTAACGAGCACCCAATTTGAATGCCACAAAAAGTTTCCAAATCACAGACTTAGTTGAGCTCATTGTGTAGGCGGACTTTTTGTTGGACAATGGCCCAAGGGAAGAGGGCGCAGCGGGCGAATAATAATAAAATGTATTTATATTTATAACGCCGTGGCGCATCGCTACTGCCTGTCTGTATGTAAACGTAATGGTTGTGGTTTCAGTTCCCAGTCGGGGGATTGGATTTTTATTTGCTCGGTCTGCTAACGAGACAAAAAGCTTGCGTTCTGCCACTAAACACGTAATGTCTCAAAACTTGGGCATAAAGTGGAGAGCGTAGTATCTTACACTAGGTTATACTAAATTTTCTTTATCTGCTCAATTATTGAAGGCTTAGGCGTCTTTTTAAAGCCTTTTTCGAAAGGGTTATATAGATCTTGACAAAAGAAGGCATTACATTAAATCTTTAAAATGTCAACTTTATTTATAAAAAAACATATTACGTACAATGGCAATCCAAGTGAGTAACATAGTATATTTTTATGTTATACAAAAATATTTATGTATATTTGCAAATATGTTAATATATTCATAATTTTTATTAAGTTTCTAATGGCCTAAGGTTTACTTTTCCAATAAAAGTAAGCATGCTCTAAAGTAATATCAGAATTACATTTAAAATGTAGTCTAAAATAATATGTTATACGGATATTGTATTTTATACATATTTATTATATTGCTGGAATTATTGCTCATTTCATATAGTTCGTGGTAGCATTTATGATTGTTTCTTTTAATTATGATAAATAAAATTAACGAGAAGAAAAGATAAAAGTAGATACATATTTTATTATTTCCAACCACATAGTATTTATTTACTATGTGCTTGGTAACTATTAGAAATTACAAGATTTTTTTATTACAGTTACTTTAAACTATTCAGTGTAATGATAAATATTACATTTGGAAATTGATAACGGGATTTTCTTTTAGAAAATATACAATTATTTCGAACATTTTAAATTGATCATTTGTCACGAGCATAAGCAAAGCGAAGCGAAAAAAATGCTTTACGCTCTATCCCACTCACAGCAGTGTAAACTTGGCAGAAGGAACCTGGGAACCTAGTGTCAAGATACTCTTTAAGAGACTCATTAAGACACCATTAAGACACTTCCGTTTCTCACTTTCTACAGAATTCTGGAGGCATTGCACGTTAAGTGGCGGAACTCAACGCCGCGCTTTGCCTTATTACCAGAGCGAAGTAATGAAAATATTAAAATATTTTATTTCCTCGAGTGGGAATCGAACCAATAACCTGTCGCATTTATAGTCATACTCTTACCCCTTCGCTACGACTGACTAAAAATATTACAAAATACTTATATTAGTATCCTACACATTATTACCATCCTTTTGACGCCCACTGTTAGCTATATCTAAGATTTCCAAGACTCCTGCGAACGGAAGTATTTAAAGAAATAAACAAAAAAGATCGCTCATAACTTACGCCGTTTCACGTGGGAGGTTGTAATACTACATACGAAGTACGAACAGACCGACGCATCTGCATCGTACATCGACCTCAGCTTATACCGACTGTGAGAAGGCCGTGACGTAAGTTTCGCAGCCAAAATACCTCGTGATTTGACTTAAACGTACCTTCTTTTACGAAATCGGTCTCTATAACCGTCGAGAATCGCTAATAGAACACATTTCTTTGAAAGATTTAAAGTATTAGTATTGCTATTGGATATATTTTGTTTTTCTTAAAACTGTTTATTTATTTATATGACATGACGATGGCCATCTAAAAAACGATTGTGTCGACGCTAACTCAATATAAGTTTTTCTAATGAAATTTTTGCACGTGAAAGGAAATTGATTTTTTTTAAAATGTTCTCACGATAAATAGTTTTTTAAATTTGTTTTCATTTGCATATGGTAAAAAATGGTATTAAATATAAACTTATAGATAATTTGTATTAAATTTTATTTCTATTTATTTATTTTTTATGCCGTAGATGTATTATGACTGCAATATAGATTGTAGTGTAAATATGTATGTACTTGTATGTCTAAGTGTAAGTTGGAAGTAACAATTTATTCTTTAAATGAATATAGTTTTATATCTTTTGTGGAAAAAACAGTTTTTTAAAGTAATTAGTGGTTGCGGTAGCGGTAGTTTATAATAGATAAAGATATGGGAGAATTGTTTTTCCTACATGTTTCTCTAATTAAATCATTTACAAGTCATTTACGCTAATTGAACAATTTAATTATCAAAATGTATGAAATTAAATGAGAAAATGAGATGGAAAATATAAATGAAAATGAGAAAAAAAAGACTTTGCTGAATAAAAACATAAAAAAAATAAAGCCTAATAGCTTAGAATTTCGTCAAGAGTAATACTTAACAATTACACCTTTGCGAGAATTTTGTAAATAATAAAAACATTATAAATGGAAGCATTAACAGCCTAGTTTTTTGGTAAAATTTGATTCAAAAGAAACATAGTGTACTAATAGACACTCCGTTGGCATTAAGATACATCCATTCCCAACTTTCCACCGATTCCAAGGGGCATTGCGTGTTGAGTGGCGGAACTCAACGTCGTGCTTTATCTTGAACCGAACCCACCACGTGGCTCTGCACCACGACTGGCCCCATAAGCCCTAGATAAATTTCGCAATAATATTCTCGGTACACCACTATAGCCTTACCTGAAATTTAATTTCAAAGTTAAACAAATCGAATACCTACCAACCACTCATTACTAGATCTTGATTAGTGCGTACACGTTGAACATCGTTAGTTAAAGTTTAATTATCTGGCGAAAGTTCTGTTTAATTGAACTGTAAAGTTCCGGACACACTGGACTAAAATATTTTAATTATATTTTAAAATGCACTTTTGACGTGGTAAAAGTGTAAATATAAAATATTTTTATAATTTATAGTATACTAGCGGACGCGCGCAGCTTCGCTTGCGTAATTAGGGGTGAATTNCTTGATTAGTGCGTACACGTTGAACATCGTTAGTTAAAGTTTAATTATCTGGCGAAAGTTCTGTTTAATTGAACTGTAAAGTTCCGGACACACTGGACTAAAATCTTTTAACTATATTTTAAAATGCACTTGAGAGTCGTTTTTTAAGTATAGCTATAACAATTTCCATTTATAAATTCTTCATTTCATATTTAGCTGAGTAGAAGGAAAAAGAGAGGAGAACAGTACTAAAATTCATTCTCCATTTTCTACCCAATTTTGATTTTTTAAAATTTGTATGACTGAACTCAACGCCGCACAATATCCGCTATAGCGAAGAAACGGTAACAAATCAAATATATTTCTTAGTGGAGATTGAAGGCGCAACCATCGCGTTGAATATCAATATCTGTGCAGCTACGTCACAATAGCCCCAAAGAAAATATCTTATTACTTTAAATTGCTTAAAAACATAATTAAAAGTAATTACTGCTTAAATAAATTTCATAGTAAGCATTATATCGTATTTTTACTTGCTCTAACAACGTTTTGAAACAGAAATAGCTAAAACAAATTTATTATTTATATATGTAAATTCAAAATAGAGCAAGGCGGCTACCCGGAGACTCTAAAAGCTACTTTAACGCCACACGTGACGGTGTCGATGGACACTTATTATAATGGACGGGTGAAATAGCAAAGACTATATAATTTATACTTTGAAAAAAATATTTTTAAATTATAGATTATACAAGTAAAACTTGATTAAAAAGATTTTTTTTTAGCTCACGCCATATCCTGTATATAGCAGGGTAGGCAGAGTTAACCTCACTAGGTTCCCTCTTCCCTCTCTCTTGCGTGTTGAATGGCGAAACTTATTACGAAAANTAGATTTTATATGACAAAGAAAGTGTTATTTTAGATTTATACAAATTAAATAAAAATACAAAAGTATAATGATAACAGTTTCCATTTATAAATTCTTCACTTCACCTGTATCCCGTATATAGCTTAAATTGCTTAAGAGAATTGTGAAAAGCAATTAATGCTTAAATTAATTTCAAAGTAAACATTATATCGTATTTTTACTTGCTCCAACAACGTTTTGAAACAGAAATAGCTAAAACAAATTTATTATTTATATATGTAAATTCAAAATAGAGCAAGGCGGCTACCCGGAGACTCTAAAAGCTACTTTAACGGCACACGTGACGGTGTCGATGGACACTTATTATAATGGACGGGTGAAATAGCAAAGAGTATATCATTTATACTTTGAGAAATTTATTTTTAAATTATAGATTATACAAGTAAAACTTGATTAAAAAGATTTTTTTTTTAGCTCACGCCATATCCTGTATATAGCAGGGTAGGCAGAGTTAACCTCACTAGGTTCCCTCTTCCCTCTCTCTTGCGTGTTGAATGGCGAAACTTATTACGAAAATGAGTAAACGAAAATGCGCTCCGCCACAACGGTTTATCATAATTATATACTATGAAGTTAGAAAAAATAAACAATAATAACGTCGATAATAATATCGAATTTATAATTCTCTTCCTAATAGCCATTCACCTTTAGAAAACCATCAGGTATTACTTCTACAAACATAATCTGATCAGAACTTAAAATAGCATTACTTTAAGAAGCTTTTTGCCCTTTTAGAGGCATAATTGATTAAGGCAAAAACGTACGCATACATTTGCAGAATCTACAGCTTTCCTGTCCATGCAAATTCTTAGTCGTAGAGCTTATCTTGCAATGGACAATCTCTACATTTCTTAAGGCGCGCGCAAATCAACGTTATTGGAAGCTCTCACCAAATAAGGCGCGGAATGCGACAATAGTCTTGAAAAACAACATGTATTTTAAATCACTAAGGAGTTTTTGGTTAATGTTGATTTATGGCTGCGTGTATGTATGTATGTATGACACATACGCAAAGCTATTTAACTTGCGAAAGTTGATTGTGCTTGATAAATACGATTTATGTAATGTTTTGTTTGAGATATTTCAACAGTCGACTCCTTGACATTATTTTGAGATTATTCATAAGGTTATTATATTTCCAGTTTCTTAAATGCACGTTTACTTTTCCTTTGTGAACTTTGGTAGGTATAAAAATATTTCATATATAAGCTTTTTCGAAATAGGAATCGAACCCACACAAAAAGCACTTATATTAATTTACACTTACATAATAATAGCACAAGTATTTTTATTAACCGGCAGTAAAAGGTATATTTATAAAACTTCACATTGATATACTACCTCTACTATTATATTCGGTAAATATGTATATCAATGTTTATCATTTGAAATATAAATAATATTTAATGAATATAGTTTTCTCTGTACACAGTAAAGGTATCGAATTTTATAGCTCGGCCGAGACTGTAACGGTAAGTGACTCGCATGGAAACAAGGTCAGATGTCAGCCAATCCAATTAAACAGGACAGTAGCCACTTGTGTTATGTTTATTTATATAGATTTCTCTTAAGCCACTGTATAATATATTTAAGTTGTCTATATTTTTAATATAATAAGACACAAAAAAGCTAATATTTTTGCAGGGTAAACCTAGTGTTAAGTCACTCCTTTTCTAATTTCCGACGTCATTCGAGACATAGCATATTAAGTAACGGAACTCAACACCGCGCTTTGTCTTGGTCTACAAAGAAAATGAAAAAAAATTTGTTCCACTAGGTACTGCTGTTTAAATTATCAAATATAATTTATATTGATGATTTAAAAAACATAAAGCTAATTACATANAAACAAAGTATTGGTTCTGATTACAGTAGCGTCAGCATATAAGGAATTGCTCTAGATCTATAAAATTAAGATAATCATGTCGTTAAATTTCATTTGAATTTGGTTACTCGACACGCCAATTCTCGAATTTGGACGGAAATGAAGGAATGTAGTGTATTAACACTACTTTCTCGGTATACGGGATAAAGCGTGAAGATAAAAAAGCTCTGTCACCGACCACGGTAAGTTCTTTATGCATCATAAGTGTCTCACTGTAACCGTGACTTTTGTGGGTTCTCAAATAAATTATTTTTTTTTACTTACGGTAAGAAGACAATGTGAGACGTTGAGTTACGCCACTGAACATACAATGTCTCAAAAGTTCGGTAATAGAGTTTTTAATACTAGGTTCCCTAAAAAAATAAACATAACAATAAAAACATTTTTTTGCATACCATACCAATTTAGATTAGCTCTTCTTTCATTTTTTTTTGTTTGTTTTTGCAATTTTTACAAATGCCAAATTCGTCGTCTCCCGAGACCTACTTAACGTGCCAGCTTTCAAACCGAGGTATTCCCTGAGAAGTAATCATCATTGGTTTTTGAAAGATTTTGTAAGTGTTTTTTTTTTTAATATTTGTACTATTATAATATTTTAATTTTATAACCTTAATCGTGATGGTTGTGGGGTGAATTCTTATTTGGTATAATTAATTATTTTCATTTTCTAGTTATGGTAAAGTGCGGAACAGTGTCTTTGCGTATAAAAAGCGTGAAGCTAATTTTCTAATTACTTATAAATATTTTTTGTAACATATATAAAAGTAATCGCTTAAAAGAATAATATCTGAACTATAAAAATTTTCTTTATTCTACAACGTCCACATCATCAAAAGACCTTAAAAAAATAAAGAAATATGAAAATAAATGACGATACAAATTGCACCCAAAACGTACAAACACAATAACTGCCAAAATATCCATAGCGAAGAGAAGCCATCCAAAAATAATACACAAAAAACCAAAACCAAATTTAGCAAGTTAATGATGACAGGAAGTTCGGTGGTCCAATGAAAAGGCTGAAAAATGAACGGAATCGTCGAAGAAAGCACAATGAATATAATGAAAACAAAGAGGCAATTGAAGACGAAATAATGGGAACAAACAATTAACACACGACAGGGCGGATAATTTGTTTATATATATATATTTTTTCTGTTTCTTGTCACGAAATATACATACATAATATAATACTAGAAATTGTGGCTTCGCCCGCTTGAACTCTACAATTTCTGTTTAGCTTTTTTTAAGGTTCCCACATATAGCAGGGTAGGCCGAGGACCCAGCGTTAGGAACGGAGTATTTTAACAGGTTTTAGGTTCCTAGGACTCTAAGAGAAAGTAATTGTATATATTTTTAGTTTCATACTATATTCCACGTATTTCAGAAAGTTAGGACATTTTGTAGTCTTCGAAATATTGTCTGATGAGTGTTGGAACTCAATACTTGTTTTGTTTTGTTACTAGATCGAGAGACGTTTCGTTTTCCTGAGTGGGAATCGAACTTACAATTATCGCGTTTATAATTCTTTGTTGTACAACTGCGCTATAACAGCCTCGTAATATAAACAAGTATGTATGTGTAGGATTTTTTATAAATAATCTAAATTAAACATTTCCACATGGACAAATAATGAAAAATGTAAGCAATAAATAATTTTAATATGAAATGTAAATCAGTTACGCATTATCGTACTTCCTCCCCAAAAGGGTTAAGGGTTGCGACCCCAAGAAAAAATCTCCACCCAAGCCAAACCATTGGAATGCTCTCATTTTCGTTTTGTTACCTTTTTTTTCTAAACGTTTCATAATTTTTCACTTTGATCGGCGCGAACAGGGGCGAATTATAAAAAAATTTTGTTTGTTAATTTCATTATTATTATTTTGTTTAGAAATGCTTGTTTATAAATGATACTTATTGATTTTTATTGCTGATATTTATTGATTTTTTTATATGTACTTGTCACAAATTCCTATTATCTTGTTTTAAAATTAACTGAAACCTACTTTTATAATGAAACAAAACAAATGATCTTATAATTCATAGTAGCAGCTTCTTTGTTTTAAACGACCATATTCTTCGAAAACATAAACTTTTGGGCCAATTATGGTCAAAGAGCGGTGTTTCCAAAAATCGTATACATTTTTATCTCCCATCAAATGGTTTGGTTGACGTGCCTGATGGGATCAAAATTGTACCAAAATATAAATCACTTATAAAACTAAATCTAGCCCCTATTTTGAAGGTTTTAAGATCGATTTTAGCGTATTTTAAAGTTTTTAATGAATATTTTTAGAGTATATTATAAAAATTGTCGGACACGAACGAAATGAGGATTCATTTCAATGTTTACAAGGTGATATTATAAGATGACACGGTACTTAGGTTCGATAGCTGACGAACGTGCTGTGTTTATTTCTTGTTGAATAGCTTCTGTTAAATAAGTAAGGTAAAGCATGGGGTTGATTTCCATCCCTTCACACGTAATGCATCGAGAATTTGGTGAAAGGTGAGGAACGAAAGAGTCTAAATGGGACACGGAGTGTCTTAACACTAGGCGCTTAGGTTCTTTCTTCTTACTCTGCTATGTACAGGATAAAACGTAAAAAAAGAGATTTTCCATTTTACAATTCAAAAACTATGTAAATAGTACTTTCGAGTGCAAACAATATAAACTAAATTAAATTTAACATTATTCACAATTAAAACCTCTAACAACCTTCATACAAAGGAAATCCATATTTTTTAATGTTATTTTAGTTATTTTATATCGCATTGGGATCTATCGAACAGATCGTAAACCAGTAACGTTATACTTAACCCGGGAGCTCCGGAGTAAGACATAAATATAGGAATTATGGCCTCAGAGATGAGCATTTTTGGTTCGTTCCCCACTCGCCTTGAATGATTTTACATATTAAATAATATTATATTTATTTTTACAAGCTAATATTGGATTTGCCGTGTTAGTATGTATGTTAGTGTATGAAAAATCTCGCCAACTCAATTTGATCCACTTCCGAGTGTCCGAATTAGTTAAAATTTTTAATATAATTGTAGTTCTGATGACAATATAATTACATATAGATAATTAATATTGTTGTTGATCCAAAATGGTCGCCACAACAAAATGGCGGATTGCAAAATCTTAAATTATGATAAAAAGCCCTATTTCCCTAATGTAGATTATGCGTTACAATTCTATGAAGAACAGAGAACCTATAAAATGCAGAAATTTCTATGCAACATTCCAAAAAATATCAATTTTTTATATTCTAAAATAAATAAATTTTAATTTACCTTACTATATTTGAATACACTATCACCAAAACAGAACAGAACTTCTGCACATAATATATCAAAAATATAATTGAAATACACAGCACGTCACAGATAATTTTATTGTAACGTAATATCAAAATCAAAACTGATTTCAAATCCGATATAAGAAAGATATTTTATTATAAGATACAAACAATACAGTGATTTGTTTGTTCATATATATATTTTTCATCTTTTTACTTTATCTCGTATAGGGAAAACGGAGAGAACGTAGTGTTAAGACATTCCGCTCATCACTTTTCGTCCAAATTTGAGACATGAGTTGTGAAACTTAACGCCGTGGTCTGTTTTAATAAGACAGTGCAAAAACGTGGCTAAGGCAAGACAATTAATTCATACCCCCGACTGGGAATCAAACCCATCAACACCGCATCAATAACTAGGCGCAATTCCACTGCATCACGATAGTCTAATCGTGATTTCGAATCAGATAGGAATAAGATATTTTATAAGATACTAATAATATATTGATCTATCCAAATCTAAAATCTTGTTTAAAATTCTTCTGCCTTCGTTAGACGATCACAAGAAACAATTAAAAGGGACAGGAGTTCGAATCTAGGAGATTAAAAAATAGAATTTTATCAATAATTTGTGTATTTTGTGACAGGTTACTTTTGAAAGAACATTATCTAAGTTAATATTGATAAAGAAAAATCTATAGTATAATGTGCTAGCTTCATGCTGTATCTCGCACATAGCAGGGTAGGTAGAAGGAACCCGGGAACTTAAGTGTTAAGATACTGCTTTACCGTTAAGACACTTTCAATTTTCACCTTGGCCGAATTTTCCAGGCATTTCGGGTTGAGAAACTGTCATGCTTGCTTTTCATTTAAAGGCCTTATATATGTTTATCTTCAAGTTAGTGTCGGAGTGACTCACCACTCCACTACCAACAGTACTATATAATTCGAAATTAAACAAATCAATATAAACCAATAAAACAACATATAAAAGTCTAGAACAAGATTTCTAAGATTATATCTGGAAGAAGTTACAATTCTGTCTTCACATTACTTTACTATGCGCATGCGCATATTCCACTTAAATCTGCCGATAATTCTTTGATCTTTCAAAACAAACTATTTAATATAAACTCTAAGTTCGAAGTACAAGGTTCGAGGTCCACTGGAGGTGTAAGCGAGTGAACGAGATAGCGAATGATTAGCATTCAAGAAGCAATTGCAATCCGATACGGCGTGGTCTCGGTGGTTTATGATTTTTGATTTTTCTGTTAATGTCAAAGTTGCCGCTGTGTAATGGTGGAAGAGTTAATAAACTTGTTAGAATTGCACGTTTTTAAAAGATTTTTTTATAGAGGCTATTGTGGCTCAATGGAAATTTCTGTATGTAAACGCGGTTGTGAGTTCGATTTTATTTTCCCGCTCTGGTAGACAAAGCGTGGCGTTAAGTTCCGCCGCTCAGCGCGCAGTCTCTCGAAAATGTAGGGAGCAGAGTGGCTGCTATCTTTTTTTAAATCTTTTATGTTTCTGTCGTTNTGTAACATTCCAAAAAATATCAATTTCTTATATTCTAAAATAAATAATTTTAATTTTACCTAATAAAATTTGAATACACTACCACCAAAACAGAAAAGGACTTCTGCACATAATATATCAAAAATATAATTGAAATACACAGCACGTCACAGATAACTTTATTGTAACGTAATATCAAAATCAAAACTGATTTCAAATCCGATATAAGAAAGATATTTTATAATAAGATACAAACAAACAATACACTGATTTGTTTGTTCATATATATATATATATATTTCATCTTTATACTTTATCTCGTATAAGGAAAACGGAAAGAACGTAGTGTTAGGACACTCCGCTCATCACTATTCCCCGAATTCGAGACATTGCGTGTTGAATGGTGGCGCTCAACGCCGTTTTTTGTCCCAATACTTTTATTTTTACAAGTTGTGCTTGTAATTTAACAAAAGAGAGAAACGAAAATAACTCATTCCCCTGACTGGGAATCAAACCCATCACCACCGCATCAATAACCAGGCACAATTCCACTGCACCACGATAGTCTAATCGTAATATAATATCAAAATCAAGTCGATTTCAAATCAGATACGAGAAAGATATTTTATAAGATACTAATAATATATTGATCTATCCAAATCTTAAATGTTGTTTAAAATTCTTCTGCCTTCGTTAGACGATCACAAGAAACAATTAAAAGGGACAGGAGTTCGACTCTAGGAGATTAAAAATTAGAATTTTATCAATAATTTGTGTATTTTGTGACAGGTGATTTTTGAAAGAACATTATATAAGTTGATATTGATAAAGAAAAATCTATAGTATAATATGCTAGCTTCATGCTGTATCCCGCACATAGCAAGGTAGGTAGGAGGAACCCGGGAACTTAAGTGTTAAGATACTTCTTTACCGTTAAGACACTTTCAATTTTCACTTTTGGTCGAATTTTCCAGGCATTTCGTGTTGAGGAATTCTTATGCCCGAATGCCGTACTTTGCCTCGTTACCATAGCAAGGAAATAAAAATATGAAATATTTTTGACTTTCTCGAGGGGGAATCGAACCCAGAACCTATCGCCTATATAGTCGCACCCTTACGTATATGCACCACGATCGGTCTCTTTTGTTGCTTTTCTTTTAAATAAAGGCCTTATATATGATTAACTTAAAGCTAGTATCGGAGTGACTCACCACTCCACTACCAACAATACTATATAATTCGAAATTAAACAAATCAATAAACCAATAAAACAACATATAAAAGTCTAGAACAAGATTTCTAAGATTATATCTGGAAGAAGTTACAATTCTGTCTTCACATTACTTTACTATGCGCATGCGCATATTCCACTTAAATCTGCCGATAATTCTTTGATCTTTCAAAACAAACTATTTAATATAAACTCTAAGTTCGAAGTACAAGGTTCGAGGTCCACTGGAGGTGTAAGCGAGTGAACGAGATAGCGAATGATTAGCATTCAAGAAGCAATTGCAATCCGATACGGCGTGGTCTCGGTGGTTTATGATTTTTGATTTTTCTGTTAATGTCAAAGTTGCCGCTGTGTAATGGTGGAAGAGTTAATAAGGTTGTTAGAATTGCACGTTTTTAAAAGATTTTTTTATAGAGGCTATTGTGGCTCCATGGAAATTTCTATATGTAAACGCGGTTCTGAGTTCGATTTTATTTCCCCGCTCTGGTAGACAAAGCGTGGCGTTAAGTTCCGCCGCTCAGCGCGCAGTTTCTCGAAAATGTAGGTAGCAGAGTGGCTCCTATCTTTTTTTAAATCTTTTATGTTTCTGTCGTTTCTTCAACATATAGCAGGTGATAGGTATAAAAAACTTAGTATCAGGACAGTTCTGAATTCTCCGCCCATTATATCTCTATTCTAATCTATTAGCGGAACCCAACGCTGTATTTTGTCTTGTAACAGAAAAGAAAATGTAAATAATTTTAACCACTAATCGTTTCCCGATTGAGAATCGAAATCATAATAACCATAATCTTTTTATATTATACGAAAAGAAAATAAATAAAATTAGAATTTTCAATACATTCCAAGCCCTATCACTAACCCGCTCTCACACTACTCTCTTTGTTTTTACATTATTTATTTATATTTTCTTGGCGGTTTAAAAATTAACGCACGAGTCACAGTCGAGTTATAATGTCTTACTGAATTATGGTTATCTTTTGTCCTTCGAGAAATTATAATATTCTGTGTGAATATATATTGTATCACAGTGGGAGCGTTTGGCTGTAAAACGATGATTGTGGGTTCGATTCTGGTTAAGGGAAATAATTAATTTCATTTATTCACTTTGAAAAAAACAAAGAAAAGACAAAGCATGGAACTGAAAACAAAAAACGCTCGAAATTTCGGCGGTAACGAGGAAGCGTAGTGTCCTAACACTAAATTTTCCCATCCAGTCCCCTAAATGTGGATAACATCGTGAAGTATTGGTAGTAAATAAGCAGGGTAATCCTATATCTATATCATAATTAAAATATTCTTCCTCGAGCGAAATTCGTATCCACAAATATCGCG
>JAKRZM010001269.1:17420-99223 GCA_036379175.1 Heliconius cydno galanthus
CTACATTTTACTGGCCACATTCAATCAAAATTTAGTTATTTTAATTTTATTTATCACGGTTAAGCGTATTCGCACCGAGTGTGGGCGCTGCCATATTGTGACATGGTCTCTTAATATGAAAATAGTAGATTTTAATATGAATTCGTTGTCCTTTTAGCCTAGTGGTAAGCTTCTTTGCTTAGAAACGAAGGTAGGAATGTCGATTTTTATTGAGTCAATTAATAGTTAGAGCAGCTTAACGTTTTTTTCCACATCTTCCAATTTTTGGAACATTACGTGTTGTAGGAAACCAATGCAACGCACAACCCCATTTTCGGTTTTCGATGAACCACACAAATAGTAAGATGGGCAGAGGGAACCTGGAAGCCTAGTGTTAAGTTCTGTTCCTAGCGGTGTACAACACCGCGCTTTGCCTTGTTACCAGAGAGAGGCTTTTCGCCTTTTCAATTGCACGTTTGTGCTCCTGCACGACGACTGGTCTCAACTAAAATGTCAATAATTTAAAAAAGTAATTCCCCCGGGGGAATCGCATCCAAAATCAATAGGTCTGCATCAAGCCTGTCTTTCTCTACCAAGCGGGTGATGAGAGACGGGTAAAAATTTAAAAAAAACACATCGATATTCACATCCGTTTCAAAACCATCACGTTCACTGTCATCGTCAAAATATTTTTTTTAAGAAAAAAAAATAAAAAAAAATGATAAACTTCATTCATACAACGTTCGATGACTTACAGCCAAAACTATTCAAAACTCAAAAGTATTAGCTTTAGATATAGTAATTTTTACTTCACTTTACAATTTTAAATCTTAGTTCCTTAGAAATAGGATCTATAGCATACAAACATATATTTTTTATATTAACAATGATTAATAGTTCGAACCGACGGTAGCCAAGTTTTTTATACGTCCGGCAAAGGCCTTTGAATTTTATTCATTGATCATAATATCAAAATGTCTCATTATGGACGGTAGTTTGATTAAATCTAATTCAATATCGATATTATGATTCGATTGCTTGGAATTTTTATTATTTTATTTAGTTATGGATCTAATTAGTTGATTTGGAAAATCGATATTTGTATTTAAAATATCTATGAACCTATCTAAATATAATAAATAGAAGCTTTAAATTAAAGATTAAATCAGCTTCAAACTGTATCCCGCACACAGCAGGGTAGGCAGAGGGAACCTAGTGTTCTCAATTATCTGCCGAATTCTGGAAGCATTGCATGTTGAGTAGTGGAACTTAATTATTTAATAATTAGGTATTAAATTTTAACTAGCCAAATAAAAACAAAAACCCAAATAGCTCATTTAATAATAAAAATAATCTAATTATTTCTACGATATGGCATCGACAAGTAATTACGGTGCCGGGTGCGAAGGTAATGTATTGATCAATCAGTGTACTTCCTGAGATCGGCCGATTAAACCAATGTTGATATTCTATCGAAGCCTAAGCTACTTAAACACTTTATATAGGATGTTCGGAAATGTAGAACAGTATTAAGAAGGGCATTGCTGCCTGCCTAGGCAGCAATGCCCTAACGTAAGGAGAGGATGTTGATATTTGCATTCCCCTCCCCCCTTTTCCCTCCCCTTTGTAAAATGAATAAAAGATAAGATAATAACTTTTTAAATTTTAAAAACCCTCGGCCAAAGATATCACTACGTCATCTTGGCAAAGTGCTTGTAGCTCTTAAACTACTAATTCAATTTCCATAAAACATAGCTAAGATCCTTCATGATGAACAAGGTAGTAAATTTTTCAACAGCAAAAAGTTTTTTTTGTTTCGTTCAATATATTTATTTTATTAAATGATAATATATTTTCATATAAAATTTCAATACACCCTGTATACTAGCCACACTACTATCCAGATCTCGATATTCGATAGTGTCTCTTTGATAGATAATCTTTAGAATCGAACAGCGTTCGACGGACCTCACCTTGGCATTAATTTATAACTACATGAAAGATTTAAAAATCTAAACAATAATATTAGGTAATAGTTAATACGGTAATAACCATCAGAGATGCGTGTTTTAATAATGAAAATCAAAATATTTTTTAATTAATTGATTTAAGAGAATGACAGTAGTGCTAGTCCTGTACCAGGCTCAGAAGGAATAAATGAAGTGTCTTAATGGGAACGGCATGTCTTAACACTAGGTCTCCAGGTTCTCTTTGCATACCTTGCTATGTGGGGGATACAGCTGACGCTATAAAAAATATATTATAAAGCGGAAAAGTTTGTTTGGTTGAGCGTTGTAATCTCAGAAGTAAACATGTTCGAACCTTAATAGAGAATAGAGACACTATTTCGATAAAATAACGTAAATCACAAAACGAGGAATTTGGTCCCATCACTTAACACAACTAATATATCTAAATATCTATAAGAATATAATGGTACAAACTACAAAAAAAGATTCCCTAAGAAAAAAACTGTTAATTTCATTGGAATCAAAAACTCCGATATACTTGAAATAGCTTTTGTTATAAGATTAATACGTTTGCATATTTCACGTCGGTCTCTCGGTCACACTAATGTAGATACAATATAACCTATTTGTATGGACGTTTTGCAATTTGTACGCCCATTACTCAATACTTAGCTTTTCGGACATCTCTATTTAAGGTTTTAGAGGAATTTATTTTTTTTTTAGAATATTTTTTTTATACTTTCTTGCTATATTCCACATATAGTAAAGGGGATAAGAAGGAACCTAATGTTATGATACTCCGTTCCCCACGCACTGCGTATTTTTCAAAATATAGCTTTTTGAGTATCTGAACTCATCATCGCGCTTCATCTTGTTTCCAGAGCGAAGATATGAAAATAGATAATTGCCCCAGTCGGAACCACACCCACAATCGTCGCGTTTTCAGTCAAACGCCATCCCACTGTGCCATGACGACTTCTAAACCTATTATCCTCATAAGGTGTGGTCACAACTATATGTACCGAACCAGTTCGAAATGACAAAAAAAACATGACGTGAAGCCTTCAATCAAAATAATGACTTTATTTAACATTGACAATAAAATATCGCGCACCCTATTGTGTCTCGTTCGGTATAAGAAGATGAGCTTGACATGTAGGGTAAGGACGACTAATAAAGGCTTTGCTTTGCTTTTAGGGCTATTCATTTTTTTTAATAAATTGATGATACTGAATTCTTTTCAGTAATTTAATGTGTACCTATAAGATCAATATGATCTATACTCTATGCTATTTTTGAAGTTAGAAAGTTCTACTGTAGAGGCATCCGAATATATCTTAAGCTTTATAGGGTAAATTGCTTCGATAGCACGCAAGATTCGCGTGATAATAAGAAAACATTTATATGTTTTTTTATTAACGAATAACGAATATGATAAAAGCGTAAATTATAAACGTGCATATCTATTTAAGATACAATTTTAAAAAAGCTAGTAAAGCATAGACCATAATAGTTCCTTTACCCTACTCAGTTCCAAACATTTCGATGACACTTAAGCCGACAATACTGATTGGTTCCAATAAAACATCGCATTGAGAGATCCATCCTTAAAGAAACAATGGGTCCCGAGTTCGATTCCGGTCAGTCGAGATTGTTGGATTAAAACTGATTCATATTTATGGTAAGAAAACAAGTAACTGGTTTAGGATGATTCAATGATATTGAATACGTACACAAATTTCATTATATTTTCATACAATGTATGTATATGAGGCCAGACATGGCACAGAGGCACAAATACATATGTGATTGTAAACGCTACTGGTTATAGGTTCAATCTCCACTAGAAGAAATTAAATATTTATTCAAATTTATATATTCATTTTTTTTACTCTGGTGTCGAAGCTAAGCGTAGCACTCAACACGGAATGCCTCCTCCTCCACTCAATATTTCCAGAATTTGGCGGAGAATGGAGAACGGAAGTCTTTTAATGAGTAGAGAGTGTCTTATCACCTAGATTCTCAGGTTCCTGTTTGACTACTCTGGTTTATGTGAGATACAGTGTGAAGGGTGATAAAATATTTTATAGCTTAAGAAAATGAAGTTGGCTTTGAGTGGTCACTAATCATTAAAATTATATTAAAATAGTACAGTTATAAGTAAATATACCTATTTCAACTGAAAACATGACAAAATATAAAAAAACAAAATTCACTTTCCTCCATTATTAATATAAAAACCAAGCTAAAAAAGACTTTTAAACATAAAAAAGTATATGCATCCCACCACCACCCCTTTATCCCCAGAGTCTGTTTAATTCCAATGAACGCTCGATTGTGTTCCGTAACACAAGGACAAAACCATTAGGGGCCCGCGATCTGCTTTAGAAAACAATCGGCAAATGATTCGCGCGGCAATTACAACGAAATGACGATTGGGGCAGAGAGTTTGTGTTGGATAGATGTGGTAAAGGTTAAAGACTAGTAACTCTCTTTTTTTTAAATTCTAAATTAAAAAAAAAACAGAAGGTCAGACGTGGTGCAGGGGTACAAAANACCATTATTAATATAAAAACCAAGCTAAAACAGACTTTTAAACACAAAAAAAGTATATGTATCCCACCACCACCCCTTTATCCCCAGAGTCTGTTTAATTCCAATGAACGCTCGATATACGGAACACAAGGACAAAACCATTAGGGGCCCGCGATCTGCTTTAGAAAACAATCGGCAAATGATTCGCGCGGCAATTACAACGAAATGACGATTGGGGCAGAGAGTTTGTGTTGGATAGATGTGGTAAAGGTTAAAGACTAGTAACTCTCTTTTTTTTAAATTCTAAATTAAAAAAAAAACAGAAGGTCAGACGTGGTGCAGGGGTACAAAATGAGATTTTAAACGTGACAGGTCGTGGATACGATTTCCATTTAAGGAAATAAAATACATATTTTTGTTACCAGAGCGACTTATCAAAAATAATTATTCTCCCGATCAGAAATTAAATCTACGCTCTCAATATCACATTTTAGAAAGATAAAATTCGTACAACGCTACCTTCATCAACCTAGGATATTCTAAGCAAAAACAAAGTGCCTAAACACTATTTTTTTGTTCACAATTCCTTTATTTTTATCCAGAATGAGGTTTCTAGACTAACTCATCTTTGCACTGAAGGCTGCATGGGGTAGCTGTCATTAATGTAAGTGACTCTCCGTTCGATGTACGTTTTTTGTCTGTCTACTTGATTGATAAAGAAATGGTACGGATGCGACACTGTAGAACCATCTTTTGTGTTAAACTTTCATGGAAATATCAACCTTAATGTTTTATTTTAAGGTTTGAATTCAATTGTCGTAATAATATACAAAATCGCTCTTTCAAATCAGTTCGAGAATAGCTATCAAATAAGGTTTGATTTTATTGTAATAGAATTTTAAATTATTAAAGCATTTTTGAAAAAATTAGTAAATGTTTTTGTTTCTTATATCTTTAGATCAATAAGCTTATTGTTTTCCTACGAATATGCAAGGAAATGGTAACTTAATGTTAAACTCCACTATTCACTCTCCGCCCAATTTTCGAAACATTTTAGCGGAGTGTCTAAACACTAGATTACCAGGTGCCCTCTGCCTGCTTGCTATGTGTGAGATATAGGGTGAAGTTAAAAAAGATTAAGGATAAAAAGTTTTCAATTGATATTGCGATTTACAAAAAAAAATTGATAACAAAATCGACAATACAACAAAAGTCACTTGTATTGATACCTGTTATTTATGTCTCCCACGATACCGGGGCGCTATTGAAGAACCTTTAGATCGATGTCAGGTAAGTTTAAAATATTAGTTTTTTTGTACAATTTTTTTAAATATATTTCTTTAAAAATTAAATTATATCATATATTAAGAAGAGTTAGTCGTCGTGGTGAGACCAAGTTCCGCTACTCAAGACGCTATAGCTCCAGAATCTAGAATTAAGATACCCCATTTCCATTAAGACATTTCTAAATTCTGGACGCCTACTTAACATTGTGTGTTAAGTGGCGGGACTTAACTCTGCCCTTTACCAGAGCGAGGAAATTAATATATTAGATATTTCATTCACCCGAGTGTGGATTGAACCCATCATGTTTATAGTCTTATGCTTATACCCCTACACCACCACATCTTCTTCATCATGAAACTTGGCCGTTATACGTAGCTTAGGAACCACATTATTGTAATAATATGGTATGAAACTGGTTTGATGATGGAGCCAGGATTTGATTAGTAGAACCCTTCAGATGCTACTGGTAAACCACTCGAGTTAATTCTCATATAATTTATGGTTCCAAGCATCATAATATAATTATGTATAGCTTAATATTCAGAGCTTGGTATAGAAAAACGTGTTTATTCTTAAACTATAATATTTTTAGTGTCTTTTTAATATAATGTTATATTATATTATATAGTTAAATTATTATTATATATTTTAAATGTAACAGCAATAGCAACTGTTTCGATAGCACCAAAAACCCATCCTTTTATTATGGAGGCAAATGTCAACCTTTGGATTTTAATAAAAAAAATTCTTTGTGCAAACTGTTTTGTTCACGACTTAGCTTAAGAGGATTATTTCGACAACCTTCGTTTTTTACTTTCTTAGAATCCTTTAATATGTTGGATCGAAGCAAATTTATTGAAGTATGATATTAGTTCATCGATATAAGTGTTATAATTGTAAAATATATATTTTTTCTTTGCTAGTTCAGCGGCGGAACACAACGCCGTGCTCATTGCTTTTTGTCTCCTTAAGAGAGCGCGGAGGTTAGTTTTACCACATTTATTTACTACGTATTGAATTCACATTACTACAAGAACAAAAAATCTCTCAAAATCAATATAAAGGCAATCATGACTAATAACGGTCTTGGACAATAAAGTTCAATTTGTAAATTGGGATGTTATGTTCTAACTATGCGATAAGAATATTTTAAATGGCTGTTATAATTTTTGTAAGCACAACGCGGCGTTAAATTTCGCGATTCAATACGCAATGTCTCGAGTTTAAATAGATATTTTACTTATAATGGTGTACCTACTAATGTTATTACAAAATATTTTTGGTACATTTTCTTATTATTTGACATCGTTTTTATTGGTAACTTGATCGTACTTTATATTCAAGTTTTAAATTTATTATTGTATCAGAAATATCCGCATTTCGTTCCCTACATTTCGTAGAGTCAGTTTAATTACACACTTTGTCTTGTTGCCAGAGCGAAGAAAAGAAATGAAAATAATATTTATCACAAGTGAGACTCGAACCCATATCCATCAAGAAACGCTTTGCAACTGAGTTACGACGGAAAAATAAATTAAAAACAGAAATTATTCTTATATAAAGCATGTTATTTTTATAGCTAATATTATTTAATTAAATTATCGAATGCTTCTAAATAGTCCACATGCGCCGGCGCAGACGTTCTTTAATTTATAAAAGAACCGCCATCTAGCGCCATCTATTATTATCATTGATTTTATTCGACCACCGGTGAGCTTTCGTTTTGCTTTTTATTTAAACTATAAAATAAAGTAATTTTTACACCACTGTTACCCAATAAGAGGCCGTCGTGACGCAGCAGCAATGAGCCTGGCTGGCAACGTGACTGTCGCGTGTTCGAATCTGTAATACTTTAATTTTCTATATATGTATATATAGATTAGAATAAAATTGTTCTCTAGATTTTGTTGGACACAGATACTAATTTTTTTTCTTTCGAAATATTAAGTGTAGCAGGGAAGTAAACTTGATCTGTAGTGAGAAGTGAATTAGGCTGTATAGTTAAGAAGGCTATTGCTTGATGTTAAATTTTCAAATTGCTAAGGCCTTATTTATAAATCGAATTTATGAATGAGCGGCCTCTCAAGATCGATCTCAGACTTAAAAGCGATTTATAAATAGGTGCCTAAGACATTTTGCGTTGAGTTCCACTACTCAACGCGTAGATAGTAAACAGAGAGTCCTCACACTAGGCCTACCTTGCCATGCGGCAAAACACCAATCAATCAAGACCTACAAAATAGATATTCCACAACCTGATGAGTAAAAACTTTAAATATACTTCTGATAGCAAAATAAGGTAAAAAAAATGAAATAAACAAATAAAGTAAAGTCCAAACACAAAACGATAAATCGAAAATAAAATGGAAAGAACGTAATTACAATAGCGAACAGATCGACGGAATCGATGGCGGCTCCTTTGACGAAGATGAACTTTGTGTAAAGGTGGGTCTAAACTGTGATACTGATGATCGTTTTATTTATTTATTTACACTTTATTGTGCATAATTATACATTAAGAAGAAAAAGAAGAATATAAAAACGACAAAAACATAACAATTGACACACAAAAGGCGGCCTTATCGCTAATCAGCGATTTCTACCAGACAACCTTTGGGTTAGGAAATCTGTGATAAAATAGAGCGGGTGGTGTAAATAAACTTACATGTCATATTAAATTCTAATACATAAACATAATACATATATATTTGAAAAAAATACATACACATCGTTGTTATCATATAATAGTTACAATGGGTTTAAATTTTATTTTAGATATAATAAGTATAATATTTTAAATTTAATAAATAAATATTTCCTGGTCTATGGTAAAGCGTGCCGGGAAATATTCTCCATATGAAAGAAATAGAAAGAATATTCAGAAAACTGTAGGTAGAAGAATTTTACGATTAGGATACTCCGTTCGCAAAACACTATCCATTTTTTAGATGCTGGGCGTTAAGTGGTGGAACATAAGGCCACGTTTTGTCTTGTCACTAAAGAGAAAAATAAATCATTCTTCAATAATATTAGTGAGAATCTTTCCTTTCTTCTTCTCTTCCTTTAAACGTCGAATCTACAGTCAGACACTGCTGCTGCACCACATTGGCCTCATTGATCTCATTTGTACAGGTTCGTACTTCAGTTGATACATTTAACTAAATTTTGCTGTGTGTATTGTATATTAATCAATTTTTGGTATTTCATCCATCCACCAACGTCCACAGCTGGACCTAGGCCTTCCCTAATGCTCGCCACTCTGTTCAGTCCTGCGCCCTTTGAATCCCACAGATTCCCGCTGTCTTCTCAAGGTTGTCGGTCCACCTGGTTGGAGGGCCGCCTGTACTCCTTTTGCCGAGACGTGGTCGTCAACCGATATTCAGTTTCGACTTTTATCACACATATACAAATATACATTCATAAAAATCAATAATTTTAAAACCAAACATCAATTTCAACTATATTCCTTGCGTAATTCAGTGTCTACTCACCTTAATCAAGAACTTGTAACCAATATGTGTTGTTATAACTCAAAACACTTACAACCCAATACAACCCTAACCAACAACAAAATAAAGTTCTAAATAGTAAAACCCGATGATAATATAACTCTTTTTCTCTTCAAACCAATATTTATAGTATTAAGATGAGAAGAAGATAGATATTGTAATCTCGATGGGAGAGAGAGTGACGGAGATGACGCCAAAGTAAAGTAAAGACAGGTAGCTCTCAGCAATTACCTTTATTTCGGTCTAGATGTAATTTCGCTGGCCATTTTCCACTATACGGCTCTAATTAGGCTGTAATCGAATTGGTGGGGTTTTGTCATTATTATGATTGAGGATGATTCACTAATAGAGATTAAAATGTGGTAATATAATTGTTAAACGAAAATAGAATAGATTGGGTTTGTTTTAGTGTTTGTTTCTATGTATGTTTTTATATTGTTTTCGTATAAACTTGTTAATATTTAANAAATTTATGATTTCTCCGCGCTTTGTTCGTTCATTCCGTTCCGAAAACACTATACATTTTTTAGATATGGGGCGTTAAGTGGTGTTGCATGTGCATGTTTTGTCTTGTCACTGGAAAGAAAAATAATTCATCAAATTCTTCAATAATATAAGTGAGAATCCACTCTTCAAACGTCAAGTCTACAGTCAAACACTGCTGCTTTGTCACAATGGCCTCATTGATACTTGTTAGTACGTTAGTACAGATTCGTACCTCAATTGATACATTTAAATAAATTTTTGGTTTTCAGTTGTACTATATTCCTATTATGACACATGAAAAAAATATATATATTTTTAAAATTCTATACAATGAATTTATATTAATTCATCAAAATCAATAATTTTAAAACCAAACATCAATTTCAAGTATATTCCTTGCGTAATTCAGTGTCTACTCACCTTAATCAAGAACTTGTAACTAATATGTGTTGTTATAACTCAATACACTTACAACCCAATACAACCCTAAGCACCAATAAAATAAAGTTCTAAATAGTAAAACCCAATGATAATATAACTCTTTTTCTCTTCAAACCAATATTTATAGTATTAAGATGAGAAGAAGATAGATATTGTAATCTCGATGGGCGAGAGAGTGACGGAGATGACGCCAAAGTAAAGTAAAGACAGGTAGCTCTTAGCAATTACCTTTATTTCGGTCTAGATGTAATTTCGCTGGCCATTTTCCACTATACGGCTCTAATTAGGCTGTAATCGAATTGGTGGGGTTTTGTCATTATTATGATTGAGGATGATTCACTAATAGAGATTAAAATGTGGTAATATAATTGTTAAACGAAAATAGAATAGATTGGGTTTGTTTTAGTGTTTGTTTCTATGTATGTTTTTATATTGTTTTCGTATAAACTTGTTAATATTTAATTACGTATATTTAATGTTATATTATTTTAATATGCATTTTTGCATATTTAAGGTATAAATCCGGGTAAAAAAATATTTAAAAATATAAAAGAAATACATAATCTATGGGGGCTTTCAAATTAAAATTTAAAAAATATTTTATAGTTAGTTTCTAAGATTATTTTTTATACCTTGCATTTCTGCATATCAAACCTAACAATAAATTATATATATCATTTATTAATACACAATATATGAACCTGCCTTCGTGTCACAGTGGACGCTGGTGTGATTATCACTTGGAGTAAAGTGGGAATTTATTTATTCTCATTTTGACCACCACGGAGTGTCTCAACACCAGGTTCTCTCTGCCTCACCTGCAACCATTAAAGATGCGTGAAGGTAACTACTTCTTTTCTCTCCAACCTGACGTCAACGACCCACCTGACAGACTTAACTCAATATCATCTCAAAATTTTATTGTACTTGTGTCACGAAACCTCTTTATCTTAGGAAAATGATACACGAGAGGCAAATAACGTATTCGTGACGAGTTCTCTAAAACAGATAAAAATCTAGTTGTTCGATAAGATGTAAACAACAGTAACGATATAATGCATTGCATTATTATGCATTAGAAACAAAAATAAGAAAAATATAGAAACTGAAAAAAATCTTTGAAATTAATTATTTTAAAGGGCAGTCGTGGCAGGGGAACAGTGTGACTGTAAATGCGACAGGTTGTGGGTTCGATTCCCACTCGAGGAAATGAAATATTTACTATTTTAATTAATATTTTTAAATATATCTTTATTTAGGAAAACTGCATTTTTTTCAATATTCGACAATATTCCTTTTTAAAGAATTGTAAGAATCGAACCCATGGTTATAGTGTCAGATAATACTGATTTGCATATTCAATACTTAAAAGGTATAAATAAATTGAGACCGTCTTGGCGCAGTATAGCATTTTATCGTAAACGCGAACGCGCGGTTGTAAGTTCGATTCCTACTCGGGGAAATAAATTATTTTTATTTTCTTCCTCTGACAATAAGATAAAATGAGGCTTTGAGTTCCTCTACTCAACAGCCAATGACACCTCTATGACGCGTACCTATAATGAAGTGAACGACGATAACGTAAAAATATATGCAAAAAAAACTTGCAGTAACTACTATTAGGCCAAATAAGGACTTTACTGCATAAACAACTTCAAGCTCTTTGAAAGTTTGAATCGACCCTTAGAAGAACTTTGAAACAATACGGCACGGATTGTACTTAAGATCAACCTGATAAAAATTATGGTATATTTTATTAAAATTTATGTCTTATTTGAACTTCTGAGAATTTATTAATCGGCTAATATGAATTCCGTGTGTGTTTTTCTTTGTAACAATATAAATGTGATACAGCGACGCGGCTACTAACGCCGTATACAATCGAAGTAATTGATTTGGGATGAATCCTGATTTATGGTTCGTTTCTTATGTTAGTCAGAGTGTGAAGTAAATCATGTATTAATTTTTTATTTATATAAGTTTATATAGTTTTATTTATTAAAGCTGGATTTATTTCAATTTTTATAATCAAAATAGGTATTGAAATTGATTTATGTAAATTGATACTATCGTACAAGTCGAGGGTCTTTAATTTTTCTCAGATTTAGCCTTTTGTAAAAAAAATCCTGGAGCTGTCGTGGCGCAGTGGAACACCATTAATGTAATGATTTTGGAATCACTTCCAACTCGGAGAAATAAAATAATTTCATTTTCTTACTCTACTAAGAAGACAAAGAAGATATCCTAAAAAATGGACAATGGGTGGAACACATTTTATTATTATTATTTAATACTTTATTACATCAACATTATTAAACACAAAAAGAAAAAAAAAGGAAATAATAGTGTCTTAACAATAGGTATATCTCTCTGTCTACCCGGTTATATGCGGAACGGTTATTTACAAATGTTAAAAAAATAAATATTATTAAAGACTATTTAATTAAACACGTTTGCCCATAAATCATTTAAAAGCAGCATTAACTAAAACCAATAAACTATACATTAACCATAAACCATACAAGGTGATCTATTAACACTCAGGAGCGAAGGCACGGTCCAAGCGACCCGTATAGATTTAAAATTTATTTCTATATTACAAAACTCGAAACTCTTGATTTATAATTCTATTTAATGCCGATCAAAAATGCACTTTAAATACAGGATAGAATGGCAATTCTAAATTTGTAAAGCCAAAGATGTTAACGTTATTTCTTATAACCTAACGAAATGAGCGATTTTATATCTTATACCATATATTTAGGGGTCGCGTTTATTTTTTATGGATCCATATAAATTGTATCATGCCAGGTATCCTTTACACGTGGTGGGTCTGTAATAATTAAATATCCACACAGTTTGACAAATGAGAGAACACGGCAGTTAGGCCGCGGTGTTTGTGAACTCGGGGTCCGTACGACCGGTTACATAGCCGTTGAATGCTCGAATGTTTAGTATTTATAAGCTATTTGTAACGTTTATAGATTGGTTTAGATAACATTTTTAATGTTTATTTTTATCATACATTAATTTAATTTATTTAGTTAATATATTAAGATTAAATTAAAATTATATCTAATGATAGTACTGAGGCCGTTATGGCGCAGGGACACAAGCGTTACTTGCGTTACGGTAACTGTAAATACGACGGTTGTGGATTCAGTTTCTATTCGGAGCAATAATATATTTAATATTTAATTTAATTTTGTACATATCTAGACATAATTTTCATATAAATGTTTACAGTCATATAAATATTAATCAATTTCCAATTTAAGATGAATCCCATTCACATTTGTGTCCTGTTCCAGAGACACACCCACGTTGGCTAGAAAGGTTAAACATTAGCGTTGTACAGAGAAATGTTCTGGAAATGCCCACATTATTAATTTTAAAGAAATTATAATAATTGAGGCATCGTGATACAGAGGTACAAGTTTGTGACTGTAGCGCGGCGGTTGTAAGTTCAATCCCCATTCAAGTGGCTTATTATTATTTATTTCTTCACTCCTAAGGAAAAAAGCGCAGCGTTGAGTTCCGTCTCTCAACACGCAGTAGGTACCTCGAAAATTTGGTGAAGTGGGGTGGAGTGTTTTAACACAAGGTTCCCTCTGCTTACTCAGCTATATGCGGAGTACAGCGTGTACTAGCCCGTAGTCATCATATATTATAGCAAATGGAACATAGATTATAATAAAATAACTAAATCATTGAATACTAACACTATATTTATCATTTAATTTAATGTTTTCTGCACGAATATATTACTGGCTAAGTAGCTATACCAGACAAAAGAAAATATTCCAGAATCGAACCCCCAATTACTGTGTATACAGTCAGACACTGTTTAANTATTTGTAACGTTTATAGATTGGTTTAGATAACATTTTTAATGTTTATTTTTATCATACATTAATTTAATTTATTTAGTTAATATATTAAGGTTAAATTAATATTATATCTAATGATAGTACTGAGGCCGTTATGGCGCAGGGACACAAGCGTTACTTGCGTTACGGTAACTGTAAATATGACGGTTGTGGATTCAGTTTCTATTCGGAGCAATAATATATTTAATATTTAATTTAATTTTGTACATACCTAGGATATCATTTTCATATAAATGTTTACAGTCATATAAATATTAATCAATTTTCAATTTAAGATGAATCTCATTCACATTTGTGTCCTGTTCTAGAGACACACCCACGTTGGCTAGAAAGGTTAAACATTAGCGTTGTACAGAGAAATGTTCTGGAAAAGCCGCCTTTAATAATTTTAAATAAATTATAATAATCGACGCATTATCCTACAGAAACACAAGCTTGCGACTGTAACGCGACGGTTGTGAGTTCAATCCCCACTCGGGTGGCTGAATTATTATTTTTATTTCTTGACTCCTAAGGAAAAAAGCGCAGCGTTGAGTTCCGTCTCTCAACACGCAGTAGGTACCTCGAAAATTTGGTGGAGTGGGGTGGAGTGTTTTAACACAAGGTTCCCTCTACTTACTCAGCTATATGAGGAATACAGTGTGTACTAGCCCGTACTCATAATATATTATAGTAAATGGAACATAGATTATAATAAAATAACTAAATCATTGAATACTAAGACTATATTTATCATCTTATTTAATGCTTTCTGCAAGAATATACTTGCTAAGTAACCATACCACACATACAAAAGGAAATATTCCAGAATCGAACCCCCAATTACTGTGTATACAGTCAGACACTGTTTAACTACATCACCATGCCGATTGCGATTTTATTTTGTAATTATCGTAGTCTATTTCAAATTTAATATATATTAGGTTTGCATCTTCTAGTACTAATAAATCTTAGGCCTCACGTGGTGGTCACCTAGGTCACCCTGAGCTTACCTTTATATCGGGCTTTGTGCGAGAAATTGATCACGCTGCACTATCAGAAACAAAAGTACGCTTTGAATAAAGCGAAGTAACATATGAGCATTTTAGCTGACTTTTAAAGAAAAGGTGTTATTCTTCTAGTACTGGCTTTTAACTGGTTTGCCTTCGTTTTTCCTTGCCTTTCTGGCATATATCGAGATAATCTAGTGTAAAGACACTCCGCTCTTTACTCGAACTTACAACCATCGTACGTACAAAATCATCACTTTCGAGAATATTGTACTAAATTAAAAATATAGCTAAATTCACTTAACATTAACATAAGAATGAGTCACTAAAAATTCAAACATGATTTCTCACACCTCGCTCCCTTGTCACTTATCGTTTTCAAAGGACGAACGTTTGTTTCATTATTTTTTATCGATATTCGGTCGTTATAGTCGAATGCATTTCGCTACCGCACCTTAATCGAATATTTACAAATAAACCAACTGTCAGTCTGTACAATTCCACCTTATCTCTTCTTCTTAAAGTTCAAACAATCATCTTGTCCTTAACGTATTGAGATTAAAGTAATATTTTTAGTGATTCCCTTCACGATTGAATGCGTACGCGCACCCGTTCATGCATATAATATTCCTGATATATCTGTGTATGTCAATTTGACACTTCTTTTTGTTATAATCTGTTGAGATGTTGACGTTTAATGACAGATAAATTAGTGAGTAACCGTCTAACTATTTAATAACATATGGCCCGACGTGTTAATTTGTCCAGTAGTCGTGGATTTGAAATTCATTCGAGGGTATATTTAAATTTAATACATAGAATCCCTAGTCTTTGGCACAATAGTTTAGTTAGTAGATAATTTGGTAGTTATCACCGCGAACTAAAATTAAATGTATATATGTTTTAAACTTTTACCATTGATAAGTAATATAACTAAGTATTCTCTGCCCATGCCTTGAAATATCAAATTCTTACGTCAACTTCATTTAAGTCCAGAAAAAAATAAAAATAAACACGAGTTGAATTCGTACCCACGATCATGGCTTTCAGTCAAACGGAATGAGGCCAACTGACTCACTACAATTCATAACAATAAAATTAAATACCTATTTAATATAAAACATTGATGCTACTATATAAATAAAAAAATTACAAGATAAATGTTGTCGCGTAGAAAAAAAAACATGTATTTTCGATGTCACCGCGGGACGCCTTTGTGTCCTGGATTGACAAAAAATGTGGACACCCAGGGCTTTGACTGAAGAAGACATGCATTAAAGTAGCCATTATTGTAATTCAAAGTGGACATTATAATACGATTACGGTATAAATTAGGAGATTATAGCATTTAAATGATTATTATTTAAATAATTATTTTGAAATTAAAAATAAAGATAGAGAGAGTGATCTAACACTACTATTATTGTTCAAGAAGTAAGGAAAATAATAAGACTTTAGATTAACTGTATTTTTCAAGTGCATAATATATTAAAGTTATTATCCGTCTGTATGTCCAGGCTAATCTCCCGAACAGGCGATTTTACCTACGGTGAAATAAAGAAATTATAAAATATTAAGTCACTACCGTCGTTAAGTATATGACTGTATATGAAATATATTTTTTATAACATATTTTGTTATTTAATTCTACCCTTTCTTTCATATTTACATACAACGACAAAAAAAACATGGTTTTTATATTTAACCCTAAGATCATTAAGGCATTAAAAGGGTTAACAAGTGCTACAAAGTTACAATTATAATTTGAACTAAAATTGAAAAATATAAACAGTAAACAAAATTAAAATTAAATTCTAAATATTTTTTATTTAACAAGGTATAAAAATGTAAGTAGTGTCAGTAAGCATTAAAAGCGAGGATTACTTAGAAATATCAATCTTCTAAGCGCCATTTTCTTTAACTTGGACCACATTATAAAATACCATTTACGTACTAAGTGACGATTATTACCTCGCATACTGATTTCGCGTTTAGTAATTTGTATACGAATTGAATTTATTATGTACATTCGTATTTATGTGTATTGTTCTTTGGAAATGTCAATTTTTATGGTAAATATGAGGTTTGTGTTATTTACTTTTATAGCGGAAGGTTTTTGCAATATTGCTAATATATTGTCAAAAATAAGTTATAATAAGTTTATAGCTTTACTCTGTATACGGCACATAGTTGGGTGTGGTATGGCACATGGTTGGGTAGCCAAAGGGAACCTGGGAATCTAGTGTTGAGGTACTCCGTTCCCATTAAGACATTGTCCACTTTCCTTAGGAATGGAGCGAGTGAAGAAACGAAAATATTAAACATATCATATCTTCGGATATGAATCGAACCCAAAACCTGCTACATTTTTATTTCATATTATAAAAATACTTGTCCTATGGACGGATTGATGGAGTAAAGGTCCGTAAAGGGACCGACGGTTGTGAATTCAATTCCAGCTCCAGGTAATGAATTATTTTCATTTCATTGCTCTAGTAAAATGGCAAAACCCGTGGTTAAGTGATGTTTTGAAAATTAGGCGGTGCGTGGGGAATATAGTGTTTAAACACTATCTTGTTACAGCGTCACGCTTTAATAAACTTGATCTATAAACTAAAAACAGATAGGTACTACCCACGTACCAATAAAAAAATCATCAAAAATTTCCAATTATGTGACATCCCAATAAAAGTATTATATTGCGAGACGGGAGCGCGATAGCATAGAACGAATTACCGGAAAGGGGATGAAATGGGGGGTGGGGGGTGAAACGGGAGCATTTAAAAAAGTTTGATTGGAGAACAGGCGAAACTTTTGATTGTATCCTGAAGGTTCGAGACGTATAAATAAATATATTCGAAATATTTGGTCTTTGAATTTTATTTATGTAAAAGATTATATATGTATATGTATATAAAATTTTATATATGTTAACTTGCATGTACCAGAATAACCGAAGTTAACTCAGTGTTAGACTCCGTTCATAAAACGGAAACGGAAAACAAACGGCAGGTTTCTAAGCTGACAATAAGAACCTCAAGTTCATAAATATATATAAATATAAATATAATAAACAACTAAAATGAAAATTTAAATCTAATTTATAATACACTCTACTCTCCTCGTACAAAACAATATAAACATTTTTATGTTATCTGTCTGACAGTCAGTCGATGCGAGCCAATCTAACTTTGTCGAGAAACAACACATTTATAGCGTTTACTAGTGTCGTCGTTCAACTGGAAATTGTGCTTAAAGATTAAAAGTCTATAAATATATAATTAGATATAGTGAGGCTAGTTGTAGTACAGAGGCTTAGGTGTGTAACTGTTAAGGAGACAGGTTATGGGTTCGATTCCCTAAAAGAAATGAAATATTTAACATTTTTATCGCATTACACGCAATGCCTACAGAATTCGAGGCAAATTGGGGAACGGAAGTGTCTAAATGACAACGGGATATCTTAACACTAGGTTCCCAAGTTCCCTCTGCCTACCCTGCTGTATGTGATAATATGAAATTGATTCAAAATAAATAAATAATATTTTACTTTACTTTACTGTCAGTAACATCTTATTTTAAGTTTTTAATGAAATATACTTGAAGTCAACGTTAGAAAAGAATTATTTAGTGGTCGCCAAGATATCAGAAAACTTTAATGACAGGGATTAAAAAAACAAACATTAAAAATTAATATTATATTATTATTATTTTAAGAATCAGAAGAGGTAAATAACAATTGAAAGCTTACTTAGAACAGCGTCTTTTATAGTTATTTTTGTTTTCAAATAAAATCCAAGTAGAAATCGAACTCACAACCGTTTCATTTACAGTCAGATGCTCTGCCAATGCGCCATATTAGGTCGTAACATATATTAGGTCGCGGGCAGGTGTTCAATTATAAATTAATTAGCAACTGTCAATTATTGATGGAGGTTGTGTTCTTATCTATAGGTAATATTTGTTTTTTGATAAGATCTCGATGTTTTTATATATTAGAATTTGTGATACTTTGCTTTGGCGCAGTGCGAATCGTCGATATATGCGATCGTTGTAGATACGCTCCCGTCTTGGGAAAATGATTTTATTTAAATCTAACGAAGCACCTGTGGCTTCGCCCGCTTAAACTATACAATAATTTATTTACTAATTTGAATTATTTTCATGTTCTTACAATATCACATTAATGACAATTGAAAATTATAGTTTCAGCTAATTCAATATTCGGTAATTTTGTTGAATAAAATATTTAATGTAAATTACTATGACTTTTTTATGAACCGATTTCTTAGTATGCAAACAAGCACAGAAAAATAGACAAAAAAACAATTGTTGTTTGGTTACATGAATAAACGCCCTCAATAAGTTTTTTTATAAATCTTAGGTAGGTACATGAGACAGCGATCAGTTACAATTTTATTATATGCATAGGTTATTTTCATTTGCCAGATAAAGACAAAATGCAGCGTTGAATTCCGTAAATCAACATGCAATCCTGGTAAGTACAGGATTAAGCTTTACTAGTAAACAAAAATTCCGATAAAACAAAATACCGACCTACCTACAGATAAATTATATAAAAAAAATATAAACATTAAACTCCTTAGGTCAGGTATTTCTTACAATTACTACAATATTACATGGACATTCTATAATTCAATGCACCACACATGGTCTTGATTCCATTCAGAGCGAAGCGTAACACCCACGCACTCAGGTTTGTGAAAATAATAATTTTGATAAAGAATAAATTATTTTTTATTTTCACGCTGTATCCCGCAAAAAGAAGGGTAAGCAGTGAGAACCTAGTGCTGGAAAACTCCGTTCCCTATAGCACTTAATTTTTAAACGTGGAACGTCGGTTCAGATTCATTTCCACTAAAGGAAATATATATTTCACACAAAAACGCAAAACGTTATTGAGTCTCGACATCCAGCAGCTAAGGCATCAGACCTAGGCAATCCTAGAGCCAAGGTGATCCTTTTTACAAATTACTCAAATTTTAGAGACCTGACCCTGCCATAGGAATATTAGAAAAGAAGAAGAGAAACTCTTTAATATACCATGTGTGACCATAACGTTATAGAGGGAGGACCTCTTGGTAGTGGCTGGGGCTTGCACTGTGAAAAAGACAACTTATTTCATATAGAAAACAAAAAATAACTCAGCCCCAAGCGATGACAGCCCTAGCCCCAACATTATACCTACATAAGCTACCTCCTCATAGTAGAATATCGCGATATTTTTAACTGAAGCAAGGTTTGATTCAGTATACCATTGTGCTGGTAACAATGACACGCACTAATCTATTCTATATTCAACTTTAATAACCTTTATAGGAGAAAATCTTGGAAGCTAAGTGTGTATTCAAAATAGTTTTTTTTTCTTTTCATTTCTTAGTAGGTAAGATATGGGGAACTAGCTTAGCTAGGAGGAGACCTCGGTTGGCCTTTGAAAACATATACTGTGTTTTCGAAGATACTGGAGGAAGGTCCCGTAAAAAGCATGAGGACCCCCCGGAGGGCATGTATGAAGAGGTTGATGGTAGTGGACGTGGCCAAAGAGGTATCTAGAGACTGTAGCGCTTGGTTCCGTTGTCTCTGACTACTCCGTGATACAGCGTGAAGCTAAGTTAAGTTAAGTTTTTTTTCTGGCGTCCATATAAATGAAAATAGAATCCTGCATATATCAGAGCAGGCAGAGAGATCCTACCAGAGTGAGGAAATGGAAGCATTAAATATAAAATTTACTCGAGATATTCTTTTTTTTAGCTTCATGATGTGTTCTACACATAGTACAGTATAGTAGGCAGAGGGAACCCGGGAACCTAGTGTTAATTCACTTCCCATTAAGAACAGAAGGCCTGTTTCCCACCATCCGCCGAATAACGATGTTTTTAATTTCTCATTCCTGTATTTTTCAATAACACTGTTTGATTTATTCATACGTCATATATCACACATACATTTGATGACTCGCCAGCTCCTTTCATAGAGTACGGTCTTTATTCGCATATAAGAGTATAAATCAATGGAAATAAGCTGTATTGTGAACTTATTATGTCCTCTAATCCTTTAAGAGGTCTTACTTCTGACAGAAGAAATGTAGTACAGGTGGAATATTGAGATGAAACTTATATTTGTACAAAAAATTCACGAGGGAAATCGTGGCGTTGAGTCAGTCAATAAGCAATGTCTCCAGAATTTGGCGGAACGTGGAAAACGGAAGACTCTTAATGAGAACGAAGTGTTTTATGTTTAATAGGTTCCCAGGTTCCCTCTAGCTACCTTGCCATGTGTGGGATACAATAAAGTAAAGCGTGAAGCTAAAGCTTTAATACTTTAAACTCGCATTAGTAGTAGACAGATACAAATATTTTCATTTCCTCGATTCTCTCCAGTATCTAAATCTAATAAAATTAGACGACAGATATAATTATAGCAGAAAGCTGTTTTTTCCTTACATTCGATTATTTTTGAAGTTAAATAGTGTTTCCAGTTTACATCGGAATTGATATCCAAAAATTAAAGTAGGACTTGCAGCTTCATCGAAATTTTTCTTTACACTATCTCTAAACAAACAAATCACCTTTAATTATTTGAAGTCACCACTTGACTCGATACGACACAAACTTTTGTCATAGACCCATTCATCCTTTATCTAACGTATGACAAATTACATACCATACAAGGATGATTGGTATCATAATGATTTTCTTAGTGATTTTTAATTATTATAAATGATCTATAAAAATGATCTATAAGAGCTGAATGAAAGTACTCGCCTTTATACGGAAGGTGATGAATGAATGAAATCGTAGGATTAGAGTGAATGTCTCGAGATAAGTATGAGATTATGTGCAGGTGTGTTGTGGTTCAACCTTTGTGTATAAACTGCTATTGATCTCATAATTCAATTATATTTTTTTAAGTCTGTTGTTCTTTAAGATATTTCTGTAGCTTCATGATGTAGCTATCCCGCAATTAGCAGGAAAGACAGAAACTTGTTTTTATTGGAAGAACTCAACGCCAGGTTTTTTCTTCTTACAAGATTCAAAATAACAATATTTTCCTTTGTTTTTTTAGCTTCACACCGTATACCACACATAGCAGGGTTGGCAGAGGAAGCCTGGAAACATATTATTAAGACATTCCATTCTCATTAATTATTCCATTTTCCACTTTTCACCAAATTGACATAGACATTGCGTGTTGAAGGAATATGCCACTTTACCTCAAGTGGAAATCGAACCCGCAAACGCTTCTAAATGATATAGATTTAAACATACATATATTCTAAAGTCATCGCTACAATATACGGAAATATACGATCTCGTGACCAATACTGAGTCACTAATTACGATCGACGCCTCTCTCGTCTCACAGCCATTAAGCCCAATCTAATCTTGTTAATTTAATCCGACTGCCCACGCTCGAGGAAGTCAATCATCAGCATTTTTAAGTATATCGAGAATATAATAGTGTTATGGTGTTGCCTTTGTTTTGCATGTGTCTTCTTGAATTCTTAAAATCTTAGGTCAACTTCTTCTATATGAATTGAGGTCATCTGTGGCGCAGTGGCATGTAAGACGTCCTCCAGCTAGATGGGGTGACGATATTCGCAAAGTGGCGGACAACGGCTGGATGCAAAGAGCTGAAGATCGAGCTCAGTGGCGTGCCATTGGAGAGGCCTATGTCCAGCAGTGGACGAGGACAGGCTGATGATGATGATGTGGCGCAGGGACAAAGCGTATGGCTATGATGCTTTCAGATCAGATTGTGGTATCAATTCCCACTCGAAGAATTGAAATATTTAATATTTTCATTTCTTCGCTCCGGTGTCGAGTTAAATTGCGGCTTTGGGCAACACAAAAATAAGCTTCTTATATTTACCGTTAATAACAGTTGTCTTTTAATTTTCTATGGCAACACTATTCTTTGATTATACTTTTCGTTAAATTGTATAAATCGAATAAATGAATTAACTTCATTTCCCAGTATTGATAAGAAGACAGGGACGCGTTCACACACTACTACCATACTACAAGCAATATATCGGTTTGGCGCTACGTATTATCTCATATTTCACTTATTTAAACGACTCTCCTATTATATTTAAATAACCTTAAAAAAAATGATACATTTTCACGACAATTATATTTAACGAAAGGGTTCCCGACTTCCTCTTGGACCTTTTATAACTTTTATACGTTTAACTGCTTGTATTTACCATACAATGACTCGAACTGATCTGATCATCGCTGTTTGTATCTTCAAACGGTAGTGTAGACTTAAGACTTAATAAGCTTAAAAATAATATTTGTTTTATGTATATCATTCTAATAGAACAAATATTATTCTTAAGCTTGCATAAGCTGGCTTTCTATATAGACACTAAATGTGACAAGTTGTGAATTCGATAACCATCGAGGTAATGAAATATTTAATATTTTTGCTTCTACGCTCTGATGCCGGGGCCTTGAGTTCCAATACTCAACACACAATGCCTCATATATAAAAATTGTGTCATATCCAAATGCCTAAAGCAACTAATCTAGCCTATGCTCCTCTAGATAACCAATAGTTCCCGAGATTAGAGCGTTAATTAAACATCTGGTAGTCACTGTCTTCCGTCTACAACGTCCTCAAGATATATTGTTATCATTTGCATATGTTAACGCGTGTAAATTTTGTGGGCTGAGCTTGCATTGTCTACGTGCAGGATGAGTCAACTTTGATGATATTTTTATCTCACTTGGAAGTTTACAATAGATTATTATTGGATTTTTTTCTTTGGCTTTCAATTTAGTAGCTATCCTGATATAATTTTGTGGGCAGAGAGAACTTAGTGTTAAGATATACTGTCCTCCACGTACCGAGTAATTTTCAAGACATTGCGTATTGATGGTTATAATAATGAAAATAAATTATTCCCCTTAGTGGAAATTGAACCTACAATGAGTTCGATCTCCACTCGTAGTAGCGATTGATATTTGATATTTATTTTAATTTCCTTATTGGGGACTGGAGTTCTCTTAGCCCATCCATCTACAAAAGTGTGACGCTGCCATTTTTTCAATATGTAAATACTAATAATATCACTCAAAAGAATTGAACTTACGTACTATTTAAACCAATCTAATATTACTACGTACAAACGTACATACATATAAAAATAAACCATAAGCTATAAGATTCCACAAAGGCTTCAATTATCGGCCATCGCAGCGATCACTTATTATAAAATTAATTCTCTACATATATTCCACCGATCGTGATATTTCACGCTCCGTACTATTAAAATCAAATTATATGGGGTAGTGCAGACATGAGGCCAAGAAGTCGAACGTATTTATTTTGTCTGTGTTCTGTTGTTAGTCTGAAAAGAACTCTTCTGAAGTCTGGAACTGGTACAAATTGAAGAAATCCCTTTGTGTTGGGTCCTATCATAAAACTCTTCATCATTTGTAACTTCAGTAGATGAGTATGATGAAAAAATAGTTTTTTTACCTTTCCATTATTGCAAAACCTCTGTTATATTATTTTCTATTCGGAAAGCGCGGAACGGAGCGTAACGCTGGGTTCCGAAGGAACCCTTTGCCTCCTGTGCTATGTGCGGGACACAGCGTGAAACCCATACTCCCTAATATGAAGTAAATTGCGAAATTTCAACTTTCTAAGTGTAGTAGTAGTAGTCTGTGTCTTTTATCAATCACCCAGCAAAATAAGTGTTTATGTATAACTAAGAATATTATTACTTTAAATCCAAACAGACATCTTTTTCTTACTTGTCGTTTGTCTACAAAATACACATTTAACATTTTCAGTGTTAAAATTGATAGTAACTCACTTGGTTTCTTTCTCAGTTATTTTAAGATATAGTTATTTAAGTTATGATGGCGCTGTCTATACTCGTATATGTAAGGTATTTTAAAATAGTCCTGCCAATTACTTTTTCAACGACTTATTGTGAATGCTTCGTAGAAATCATTTGCTAGGTTATTTAACTGGTTATTACTTATTATAAAGATATTTTAAGAGGAGCGTTAATTCTATATCTATACTGCTACTATTTCCATACTCAATGTGTCGAATTTAGTGGAAAACGGAGTGTCTTGACACTAGTTCACTCTGCCTAGCCTGGATGTCCAACATTGTAATTATACATACTAGTACACTTTACGAAAAGTGAGATAAAATAAAATAAAAATTGAAGATCCTATTATTTCTCGAATCATTTCGAAAGTATTTATAAAATACTAATATTAAATATTTAAATTTAAATACAAAATAACATATAAATACAAAATATTTGTTGATTTTAAATAAGAATACCATAAAAATAAAAATAAAACTTACGGCTTGCGCACGCGCTGGTGCAAGTAGCGACATCTATTACGAAATAGCGTAAAGTTAGTCGAATACTGTGGAGTACTTCTTGTAAAATAAAGAAATCAAAGATAATATCTATGTTTAATATTTTTATTATTATTGCTTAATATATTATTACATAATTAAAATTATTATGAATTTTATAGGTATAAAATTGACGATAACTAATGTATTTCCACTCGAGAAAATGAACATGAGGAACAGAGTGTCTTATCACTGTTACATACAGGGTGCAGCGTGAAGCTATTTATTATATTATATTATTTTCTTTATTCCCATTCTAAAGTGAAGTGCATTTTATAATTCTAAAAAATACCTGCCACCAAAATCTATTTGTCTTAAACTTTCATCACGTAAGTGACCATTTTTAGGCATTATGCAAAAAAGTATGTTAATTTTACTTTCTAGCTAAGTGTAAATAAAAACTCTACAGCACCACTCTAAGTTCAATATTTTGAATCATATATTATTTTTAACATATTTAAAGTCAATAGACAGTTTCGACAACATTCTAGGCAGAATAATAATATTGATTCGTAGCCGATTCTTATTTAGTAGAAATATTTTTTAAAAAAAATACATATTTTTAAGCTGAAAACTGAAAATGACTTGTAAATGAGAGTCTCTCCCTCTGCCTATCCTTCAAAATACTATACATAATTCAGAAAAAATGGCTAAAAATAGATTATACGCTAAATTGGACATTTTTATATGTAGTATTATAAATATAAAGACCGATACAATCAAGATAGACCCCCATTAAGCAGTCACTGACATTACCATGAAGCATCACGTTCGCATATATATAATAATATATTTGTATGATTCATACATTTAGTGAATACTCTCCTGCTCCCACGTCCAAAGCAATAAAGATAATTTTAATACAAAATTTTAATCGCAATCGCGAAGTCAAATTCATGATATGATAAAAATCATGCGCGCACGCAGAACGAGTTCTTGCCATTATCAGATCGATTTAGTGGGCGTGGCGTCCTCTGTCTCTCTCTAATTAAATCTTTTATACAATTTTTTGACGTGTTAGAAAGAAACAACACAATTTCACGCTTGATCAGCTAATTTTGTATGTTGGTATTCTTGGAAGCAGAGGTCTTGTGCTGCAAAATGCTTAGTTTTATATTTAACTTAAGAAAAGCTACCGTTTAATTTGAGTTATTATGAACTTTGAATGTTATTTCTGTTTTATAAAATTCGTATTTTTGTTCTATTTATATTTTAATTTATAATTTTTGAAATACCACGCTATAAAACTAAAGAGTTTGTGTGGTTGATCGCTCTAATCTATGGAAGTACAGGTTCAATTTGAATTCTTTATCAAATTAAATAATTACATTAGATACGTTATCCGTTTAATATATATCAAAATTTCCATTTACATCATATTTAAAGAGGATATTTTGGAAATTATCCCAGTTTCTAAGACTGGAGTTACACTGGTATGAAAGGAAAAATATATTTTGGAGGATAGTCCATCTATGAGGCAAAGTTATATATAGGGTACATCACGCTATGATCCAGAATGGAGAGGACTAACAATAAAAAAATGCAGAAAGCTTAGGAAAGATAAATTTATATAGGCCCTTTTTTAATGAAAAAAATAATTTATCAGCCTTAATAATATCAGAGCAGTTTCAAGAATAGATATACACTATTCTTAAACTAAAAAAATAACTATATCTATTAGAATTTTAAATTCATATTAATAGTCTCTATAAGTACACTACAAACATAAACACACAAAAGCACGAACACATTTCAGTTCACTAAAAAAATATAAAAGTATTTTACATCTACCCTCCGAAAATCGAACTAGCTACCACTAATTAAAAGTTTATCACCACATGCCATCAACACTGGTGGGCACCATTAGTGACGCACAATTGACAATATTAGTGCCACTTTGATTCGAACTGAACATATCTGTGTAATTTTATCTCTCTCTAAAGTTTGAGATTAATGGGCCGCAGCGTCTAGTCATACGGTTCCACCGAACGCCGTAAAAACGTGCAATTCGGGTTTTTATTCGTGAGTTTGGAAATTCTTGGATGAGGTATTTGTTTTTTCGGCTTCACGCTGTATCCCGCACATAGCAGAGTAGGCAGAGGGAGGAAGTAGTGTTTAGATACTTCGTTCCCGGAAGAAAATTGCCATTGCGTACGCAGGGCACAGCACCAGGGCGAAGAAATGAAAATATAAATTTAAATAAATATTTAATGGCAATAAAGTTTTATGTTAAAAAAGTGAGTGGTAAGAGAGGTAGGGGATGACTTCTGTCGGCTTTCAGAAAAAACAGTATGGAAGATACTGGAGGAATGTTACGTAAAAAGCATGAGGACCCCTAGGAGGGCGAGTATGAATAGGTTGATGGCAGTGGAAGATGCGAACGAGGTATGTAGAGACCGTAGCTCGCTAGGGATACAGCGGGAAGCTAAGTTAAGTTTTATCCTAATTTACATGCCATATCCATTTAAAAAACCGTACACCCCCACATCCCACCCTTTAATTGCTGCCATCTTGATACGGGTGTTATATCGAGCGGCAAAATGTGTTTTTCGCGGTAACAGCAACTTTGTACTCTCACATTATCGAATTTGTCAGTTATTAGTATTTTTTGTATGTACATAATGTATGTTTGGTTTTTGTTTAACCTGGATATATATATTTTTTAAATTTTTTAGCTTCACTCTGTGTCACCTGTAAAGTCTTCCAGTAAAACAGGGTAGAGAGGGGACCTATTACTACCACTACGTTTCTCCAGTTCGCCTAAATTTCGAGGCATGTTTGTTAAGTGGAGGAAGAAAGACACGATGGCCTTGAAGTATTTCATGTACTTCTAGAGATAGGGAGAATATCACTTTACTTTTGAAATTCAATTCTAGTCTGAAAATTGTATTTTTCAATGCTTAAAAGGCCAAAGAAATGAAAATAATTTAAATATAATAATATTTTGTATTTACAGACGCTGTCTCAAAGCACCGCGAAAGCTTCGCCTACATAAAAGGTATGTGAATATTCCCTTATCTGGAATTTGAATATACTACTAAAACGTTTAATCAATTCTATTTATTATTAAAATAATTCTTCTAAAAAAACGTGTAAACATTCCAAACATAATAGTGTATAAGCATTTCGAATCGACACGCATCGTTATTTGGACCATTTTTTTACATAATCAAAAAACACCATGACATTCTTCCTAACCACAATAAATTTAAATATTTTAAATAGTTTTTTATCTTTACTTATTACATATATTGAGATTAGTGATCAAATTGAAATCTAGTGTCAAAACTCTCCGTGGCCTTTCCCCAATTTCCGCCAAAATTTCGAGACAATACTTGTTGTCAACGAAACTCATCACAACTTACTTTGTCTTATTATCAGAAGGAGAGGATAAATATTAATTATAACATGACAGTTCATTCCTCTAGAGGGAATCGAACCCGCAACCGTCGTTTTCCCATTCACAACCACCTCAAAAAAATCCATGGTGAATAAGCGATTCAAGGGCTGATATTGTAATTAAACATATTTTTTTTGCCATACCGCCACAGGGCTCATCAGATAGAATGTTTGAAAACGTCAAAATAATTATATATTATGGTAATAATGATTGAAAGGTCTAAGGTTCGGTTATAGACTAAATTATGGGAGAGGAATCTTGTAAAAGGTTTTGTTGGACAATTTTTGGTCACTATTTATTTGTAGATATATATATGGCAGGGTAGGCTGAGGGACCCTGGGAACCTAATATTAAGATACTCCGTTCCCATTAAGTTTCCAAAGAATTCTGGAGGAATTGTATTGAGTGTTAAATGGCGGAACTCAACGCCGCGCTTGCCTCGTTACTCCTCAATAGTGTCTTAATGAGAACGAAGTGTCACAACACAACCTAAAAAAATTATTTAGTCATTGATTCATTTTTAAATAATTAATGTCCAGTATTTTTTTTTAAATAGCTACAGCTATAGTGTTCAAATATAATATTCGTTGTATTAGTATTTTCTTTTTTAATGTTACCTAAAGAGTGCCTTTATGTTGACATAAAACTTGAGTAATTACACAAGCTAATGACAAATTTGACATAGATATAACTAAAAATTTTAAAAAGTCCGTCGAGTTGTGGCGTAAAGATTGCGGGTTCGATTCCCGCTCCGGGGAAAGAACTATTTTCATTTCCTCACTCTGATTTCCAAGCACAGCGTTGAGCCCAAATACTCAACCATTGCTGGTTGAGGTTGTCTTAATACTAGGCTATCTTTATCTACCCATTCCCCACCATTTTACATATAATATTACAATATTCAAAACTACTCTACCTTTTTAAATAAGAGATCGCCTGAAGCGACTCATCTGAATCGTATGAGCTGGCGGCTTGTCGAAGAGACGTCCGCTATTAAAACGTATTTACTGCGACAACCATTTCATACAATAACTGGAATTACCAGAAATAACCATATTCCATTGGAATACGGTTCTTTTGGAACGCATATACCAATTTGTAACAATAACGCAAATTTACTGATAGTTTAAAGGATTTTCGACTTTATTGGTACAATATATGGAATAAAAGATGGTAAATAGTGAACGGGAAAGGCATCTGGTAACAAATGAGTAGTTATTTGGAAAGACCGATTGGAATTAATGAATTAACCACTGGTTTTGTTCGATAAGCTCAAGTTAAACTTTTTTAGTCGTTACGAGAGTTATTTTGGATTTATTATGATGGCAGTATTGGATATTTCTTAAAGTGGTCTCTTTCGACTAATGGCAGTGCATATTTTAAAGTATATTACCTAAGTTATTTTTCTTGAAATTTAAAAAGTTAAGTAAAGTCGAAGATAGGACAACAACGTTATATAAAACATCGATTAAATGTGATACCATTCATTATCTATAAAAAATGGGGAAATGGAAAATGGAGAGCCTTAGCACCAGTAGTTTCTCTCTCTGCTATATAGGGGATGCTAAAAAAATTACGAGTTAATAAATTCAACATGAAATCTAAATATTTTACTATTATAAGAGGGTATTATTGAAAACAAAATTAATCAACGTCTTACTTAATCTCAGTGCAATCATGAATAGTGATAGCACTTCAGCTTCGGGACAATCGAACAATTCTGTTCAGATAATTCTGTCGCCGCTATTCCCTAGGAGCCTGGATCGAGGTAATATTCTATGACTTGTTTGTGTAAAGCTAGTGCAAGTACCTAAAATGGTGTAAATACTCTATTAATTGTTTCTTAGCAAGTATTCGTTCGAATTGATTCTTTTTTGGTGGTAGGGCACTTAGTATATATGTCATGTGTCATACAATATTTAACTTCCTTTTTACTAAGTGGGGGAAATCACAGGTATGTATAGTTCATTATATTTAATATTGCAATCTTTCTTATGTACCTCAATTTTCATGTTATTTTGTCAATCACTCTAGTCTACTCCAGAAAAAGAATATCTCCAGACTCTATACCACATATAGCAAAGTAGGCAGATGGAACTTAGTGTTAAAACACTCCGTACCTAACTTTCCCACCAAATTTTCAAGATATTGCATATAAACTGACAGAACTAGAAGACATATCTCTATCAATTCTCTCACTCAAGTAACTTTCCAGTACGAACGCGCTCAGCAATACCATTGTGTACCCACCTGTGGTGCACCGACGACAGATCGGATGATACCTAAAACTGAATAGCTAAACGCGCCCATGGGATTCCATAGATTCACCTTTAGTTATTTGTCCTAGATTATACAATTTATTTGTGATATTAGCTATTATTTCAATATTGTATCAATTTATAGATGATGATATTTTTTTTAGTTGTCATTAATATCTTGTTAAAGCTTTTGATTAAGATGACGACGGTTTTTGATTCATATTGTCATGTAACGTACACGACATATGTTGAAAATTAAATGGAAAATTGGGAACATAGTGCCTTAACTCTAAGTTCTCTCTGTTATACTCTATACATACAAGTTTGTACTATACGATTATATGATTGGCCTATTGTTTTCACAGTAAAATTTTAGATTTTCACGACTTTTACATATTTTAACCGAAAATTCTTTAACCGAATTAATTTGATGTTTCGATCAGGAGTACGTGGTAAATGTGTAGTACTTAAATTAAAGAGATTAATTTTAAAATATACTGATCAATTTAGAGATCTACGAAAAAAAATACGCCCATTTAGTAAAACAATAAAAAAAGAAAGAACTTATAAAAATTTCAGATACCAACCATCAAACATTACACGAACTCAAGGTCTTAACTCTTTAACGAAAACGAAACGCCCAAAACAAAAATCCACCAAACTTATTTTCCGAAACACCCACTTAAAATAAGACTCTACCTTGCTCTACGACAGAACAACAAGAACAACAAAAAAAATAACGAAAAGAACTTTCTGGAAAAAACGTACGAAATTATTTGGGATATTCAACAAATGCTAACCGCTAACGATGTTGCTTAATATTTAGGATATAACAACAACAAAAAAAAATGGGGTCTTTGTCGGTAAAGGCGGGTACTAACTTTTTTTTTGGGAACCGCGGTCTGTTTCTATATAAAGAGAAAAATGCCCACACCCCAGTGGAAAAACTTTTTTGCGGTAAGAAAGGGTCTTTGTGATGCACGGTGTTTATCAGATTTTTTTTTCGCCAACAAAGTTATGATCAATGTCGCCGTGTAAATTTACTGGTGTGGCGGAAAAATGAAGGGGTCACCTTTCATTTTTCACTCATTATTTTGCTACTTTTTTTGGGAATTATGCTTCTGTTTGTTTATTGTTGATTCTATTTTTTTGCTTAATTTAAAATGAAGTTGAAAATGATTTAAATATATATAACACTCGTCGTTGTCTGTAACTTCTCTCTAGGATTCTTCAACGTACAATGGAAAAACGCTCTACTACCCATCCTAATCTATGTTTTTAAGGAGCGTAACACAACGCTGTGCTTTGTCTCGTTAACAAAATGTGGAAACGAAAATAATTAAATATTTTATTCATTGAGGTGAAAATCGAACTCACAACTTGTCGACCAAACCAACTTTCGACGATTTGGTTCAATAATGACGAAATAGCTTTTTTAATGTCAAGTAGGTGAATGCATACAAAATTTACAGTACCTCTTTTGCATTTAATAAAAAGACGACGACGAAATATGTACAAATGTATAAGAAAAAAAATATTATATCAAAATTTAAATTGAATCTACAATGTTATTTACATATCATATTTTAAGAATATTTATTACCAGATCTCGATGTTTTTGAGTTATTTAAGGACAAACGAACTAATATTATATTCATGATTCTATTCTGTTGCTTAAGTAAGTTGATATATTTCATATATATTTTCTATTTCTATGCGATAGAGACATCCCCCTTCAATGCTACTCTTAATCGGATAATTATTCAACAAAACTTAAAGCTTGTGATGTAGTGAGCCTGAATACTATTTTTTTTTTAAAAAAGAGGTTTGTTGAAGACTCTGAGAAAAAATAGAATAACATAAATATTAATGAGGCTCTCATACAACAAACGTGATTTTTTTGCGTTACCATTTTATTAGAGAATTCTCGGTTTAAAAGTTTACTTTTTTAACTTCGGGTCCGGAAGGAAAGTCGCGAAGGTCTGCGCTAGAGACCAGCAGGTATTAGACTGGACTTCTATTATAGCTCACGCATGCTTCATTAATTCTATGATCATCACTATCACATTCAAAATCCTTTTGATCCTCTGGTTGATATCTCGAACACACTATTATAAATTCATAAGGATCTCATAAAGCCAAAAAAAAATCAGCTTCACGCTGTGTCATGGATATAGTAGGCAGAGGGAACTTAGTGTTAAGACACTCCGTACCCCACTTTCCGCAGCTCCTATTAACTATAATCACCTCTCAATACACCCCCAGCCTTACGACATTGTATTACATCGCATACTCGTCCAGTACGAGGCCGCACAATGGACCACCCTAATTTGAATACTGGGAGCACTCGGCAAAAATATGAGCAATAAACATTGTGTCTTCGAATGTTTGATGGTTGCCACTGCTTCGATTCCTGGATTAGTTAGTTTGGAAATTCACTATTCAATTTTTACTTTGTATCACGCGAATACCGCAGAAGGAAACTAGTGCCCGAATACTGCATTCTATTGTATGGCTTAATTCAATGACGATGGCTAAATCTAGATGAGCGCCTAATTAAGATAATAACAATGAAATAAAATGAATATTTTATATTAAGTTATTATTTGAAGTAATGGGTGGATAGTAAATATTTTTTTCCTTGTCATTTCTTTCTTCATCTTTAATGACATATGCACAACTGAGATTTTTTTTTTATTTGTAATTAAAAAAAACCAGCTTCAGCACACATAGCAGGGCGGAACCCGGGCACCACCACCCGGGAACCGTGTTAACACACTCCATTCCTATTAAGATACTTCCATCCCTATCTTTTTTTTTTCCTTTATAAAAAAAAATATGACATGAAAACCCAAATTTACCAACGCAGAAATTACAATTTTTCACATATTTCTGTAATGGAATTTCTTAAATAATACAAAAATACGAATACAGAGTATCAGCCCTATGATGAATATAATAAACAATACGACGGAGACAAATATGAAAATAACTCTTGCTCGGATATCGGCATTGTACAACTCATTTGCCTACCGTTGGATGTACAGCGTGTAGCATAAGTTTTGAAAGAAATCCTTTAAAAGCAACATAGCTTATCCCGCACACAACAGGATAGGCAGAGGGAACCGCGTGTTAAGACAGTCTGTTCCCAATTTTCCGTGGAATTCTGGTGCCATTGCGTACTGAGCGGTGGAAATTAACACCAGGCTTTTGCCTTGGTGCCATGACTGGCGTCAATACACTGATCTAAATAACTTATAGCTAGCTAGATTTATTATGGCTTAGCTAATAGCTTAGCTTTAGCTTATCTTATAGCAAAATAAATAGCTTAGCTATGCCTTAGCTTATAGCTAAGTTAGCTACAGAAGTGATTAGTGTTAAGGAGTTATCCAAAAGAAATCCGTTCCTTTTACATCATCCCCCGTTATACCTTGAAAACCATCTCACTCTGACCACTAAACCAAACATTCTATTAATTAAACCAACAACTCCCCCAAATTACCCAACTTATCCCCATCACCGTACAAACAGACGTACGTTTTAATACAATAAACAATCATTACTTTTTGCTTTCACGATCGTTCGGTTCCTATAGAACCATTGGGAACCTTAAACGGAATGGACGCTATTGATTTTTAATCGCTACAACATGGTACAAATAAAAGATACAAATCTCTCCTCTATAGCCGGTAGCTTATATTGGTTTTGTGCTTTTTGTATGAGAAAATTATATATGGTACAAGTTAATTCGTGTCTGTTTGTTTATACTTACTCCGGACCTACTTTTTGAGATAATGTATGTATAAAAATATCAGTGTATTTCCTGTATTTAAGTTGGTTTTTTGTGCATATAGAATAGTAACAAAGATTACAGTTATAAGACGCACCTTGCTGAAAATAGTTCTTTTTTAAAGCTTCACGCTGCTCCCTCACATGGCATGAAAGGCAGAGAAAATCTGAAAACTTAGTGCTAAGATACTCCCGTTACTAAAATTTCTCATTCTCCACTGATTTTTTAAAATATGAAAAGATTAAATATTCAACTTCATTCCCCCTACTTTAAATCGAATCCACAGAGCTAAGTTCTAGATAAAAGCTAGTATTGTATTCAATTCCACCACTACCTATTACATAGAGACTGAGAGAGAGTAGCAAGTATTATTATGCTTAATAGGATCGGATGAGACGTTTCTATAATCTTTATTTAATCGGTCTCTCGCAGCAAATTTGCAATTGCAACTCTCGTTTTCACTTGATTATACTAACTATTTGGAATTTGGTCGATATAGAAGCGGTAAGATATAAAAATTGAAAAGTTTTTTTAGTTTCATTCTGGATCCCGCACATAGCAGGGTTGGCAGAAGGAAAAAGAAGGATTCTAGTGTTAAAACACTTCGTTCCCATTAAGACGCTTCCGTTTCACACTTTCCGTCAAATTCTGAAGGTATGGTGTCTCAAATTAAATAATTCATTTCTCCGCATCGGAATCGAACCCACGACGTATCGATTTTTATATTAGTTTATATTAGCCGCATCTGGATTAAAAGACATTATAAAAAATCTTATTTACAAATAAAAACAATAGTAGGCTACGTTGAAATCGTCATGATAGGCTGTTGAATCGAGAAGTTATAGGTTTCTTTGCTGATTTTGGGATATCTTTCATTTAATAGTACTAAGTTAATGCATAATAAACAAAAACTGACAGTATATTATAAGAGTGAAAGTAAATAAAATAAATATTATAAGTAAATTTTCAAGATTGCAATGATTTCCCGAAATTTGATATTTTTATTTAGATAATTCTAAAGAATGCTAAATCTAAAAACAACAAAATATTTAAAATCTGAACAACCCAACCTTTCACCATACAAAAAAACCACTAACTGCCACATTTAATTTCACGCATATAGATTTATAGCATTTCATAATCACAATTTTACACCACTCATCCCAGCATTTTGATCGACAGATTGGAAAAAAACCACGAGAAGACGAAGGAATCGCCATTTTAATTATAACCAACTAACCTTTGCCGTCAAACCTATACGAGTACGATATACGGGCGAACAATAAAACAAAACTATTGAAAAATCAAAAATCTAAACATCAAATTCACCTTGTAATTGGTCGATCTTGTCTTTTACGCCCCTTACTTTTTGTATGGGTCATACAAATTGGATCTCTATTTTTTGTGGGTAGAGTATGAATTTGTATGGTTTATAATGGAAATATAAGGTTTGTTAGACTGTAATATTTATAAGGCATCAAAAACGAAGCACCGCTGTCTTCCAGGTCGATGACGTTTGACGTGAGCCCCGACATCCCCTTTAGCGTGTGGTCTATGGGAAGAAGTGATCGGTTGTATAATGAATATTGTGAAAAAAGATACCGTTTGGGCGCAGTGGGGCCCCATCTGGCTATATACGTGATGTTTGTGGGTTTGATAATCACTGAGGAGAATGGTTATATTTAATTTATTTTCATTTTTCTGCCCTTGTAAACAAAATGCGTTGAACGTCGAATTATGACACTCAACACATAATGCCTCGAAAATTCAAGAGAAAGTGGGGAAGGGAGGCTCCGTTAACTTAACACTGGGTTCCCTTTGCTTACACTGTTATGGAAGAAAAACGTGAATCTTCTTTTTATTACAAAAAAAATATTATTGATTTTCTTTTATTAAAATTATTTATTCGTAATTATTATAAATCGCTTAATATTTTTCGAAATTTGGTTGGCTAATAAAAAAATATATTCTTTAATTCAATATACTTTTACATAAATTAATTTTCAAAAAGGATTACAGTCCATTCTTTTCTTTTTCTATTTAAAGAGACATATTGGGAACATTCTTTTTTCTGTTAAAAATAAAAAAAAAAATAAAAGAAAATAAATAATAAATTAAACTTAAACCACACACAAAGTATTGCAACTCGATGAGCAAATAAAACACACGAAAGATTCTTGTATCGTGAGCTTTGAATAAGTTAGAACCAATATGAAAATTGTTTCACGTTCCTACTCGTATATACGAGTACATAAGTATTCTGTACAAGTTGATTATAGAGGATTATGTATAATTATAATATTATATTTAGATATTTGAGGCCGTCATGGCGCAGGGAGACAAGCGTGCGATTGTAAGCATGGCAGTAGTGGGTTTGATTCCCATACGAATGAATAAAATCTTTAAAATCTTTTCTATATAGGTAGGTATTACTATAGACGTGCAGGAAAAGGGCGTTTGACTGTTAACGTGTTGAATGTAGGGTTGATTCCCACTCGAGGAAGAACATTAGGTTCCTCCTGCCTAACCTCCTAAATGCGTAAAACCGGCGTGTAAGAAGCGTAAAGCTGAAAAAAGTACTAAAATTCCACGATGGTATCAATCTAATTTTATTTGTAAAATAAGTAAAGCAAGTCCTTTAATTCAGACAATAAAACTCTTTTTTTCATTATCAGTTAAATTCTATAGCATCTGATAAGTTCACACATCACCGCATCTATACTGGAGGCTGGTGCCCGCTGTGTACCTATGTCAATTTCATATCATTTTTTATTAGAGAAAAATAAAAATATTAATAAAAATATACTCTAATATAAAGTACTAAAGTTGAAAATTCAATAATCGAATTATAAAGCGTTATGGTTATAATTTTTTTGAACGAATAAGAACTCTATAACAGTTATATAAAGTTCAAAATTAATTATTATGTATTTTTGGCACTGTGGGCAATGTTCAATATGTTCTGATTTTTTGTGATATTTAGTTCGGTGTAAAGTTCAATTTCTATATAAAAAACTAATAAAAAACAATGTTTTGCGGCGAAATCGATTATACGCGGTGTTTTTGAGATGTTTTTGTCATTGTTGACATGTAGTATCGATATCAGGATTACACGCACGAAGAACTCTTAGGGAAAACTTAAAATGATTTAGAAAAGAATAAGGAGGTCGTCCTGGCACAATAGGACAGCGCCTTAGTAACAGTAAGCAATGGTTGCGGGTTTGATACCTAGTTGGCACAATTAAGTTGCAAGTTGCGAACGGATATTATGAAATTAGGTTCTCTCTGCTATACAGGAAAAAGGTAAAGCTTTTTATTATAAAGACAAAAAAAATCTAAAAAATGTATCCTACAAATTGTACTGCGATTCCATCGTGGAGAGTGACTGCAAGCTTGGTCCTTCTAATGACAGAATTAAATTAATCATTTCCTCACGACCAGCTACACTAAGAACAAGGAGCAGCGTTGAGTACCGCCACTAAAACCAAATGATAGATATTGAGTGTTGGTGGCGGAATTCAGCTGAACCATCGGACGAAGCATGGAGAATAGTGTTATCACTGATCTATCTTATCCTACTCTATTTTGTACAAAAAAAGCTCATTCATATAAGCAAAATAAAAACAACCTATCTGTTCCAAATAAATCAAATTAAAAATCGTTAAAGTTTCATCAAAATCCATTAAAAAACGATGGCATGCGATAATTTAAATTGTAGATTATTATTAAAAATCAAAACGTTCATATCAAAAACTTCTATAAAATCAAACAAAAGGTACACAAGTGTAGGGCCGTGATTGACAGACAGCGACTAACGCGAGGTGAGCGTAACTCGCGAAACATGGATACGTGAGGAGCACAAAGATAAGCCAGAAAAAATATATTGGTTCTGTAGAAAATTATAAATTTTGAAATAATATTTCTGTTTTGTTGAGGTTAATCGTGGCGCAGGAGCACAAAGTGTGACAGTAAGCACGTCTGGTTGTGGATTCGATCCTCACGGGAGGAAATAAAATATTTATTTACATTTATATTTTCACTTCTTCGTTCTGGTGTCAATCAACACCACGTAGCAGGTTAGGCAGAGAAAAGTGAGATAATCTCCTCTTCTCATATAATTTGCAAGACATTGCAAGTTGGTCAGCTGAAATTAACGTGCTTTTTTAATAGTTTTTTTTATATAATCTCGACGATTAACGATTTAACTTACATATACTTTAACTTTCTTCAAGACGACAAAAGTCATAGTAACCACAAGTATTTTATGGGAGACCTTTTTATATAATTAAATATATTAAGTTCTCTTCTTTTATAAAATTAATTGCAAAAATTTTAAATATTTACAAATTAATTCTAATTTCAGTAGGGATCTCCAATAGTTTCTCTATAGGGTTTTGTGATACATTGTAACCTCACAGCTGGATGTCCGATTCGACTCTAATTCCTGAGATCCGTGGCATCGAGATTTTTTCTAATCGCTTGTAGGTGTGGATTTGTTTAATTCGAGCGTCAATGACGTGGTTTATGTTTTTTTTCTTTAAAAGAAACAAAGAATTTGTGGAATTCTTCATTTTTTTGGATTTTATATAATTTTGGAAAACATTAATATAATTATTACAGTTAGTACTTATGATTTTTTTTTGAAAGTGACCTGTTTGAATTCGCAGGCATGGGAAACTATTATTAAAAAAAATATACCTGTATTCATTCTTACAATCAGTTTTTTAAGAATTAAATAATTAATTGAAATTACAAAACCTAGTATTTGTTTCAAGCAAAAAAAATCTTGGATAGAAAAAAAGCGGAAAAAAATAAATAATAAGTTTAGCATAAAAAGCTATTCGTATAGCAGGGTAAGCAGGGGGAAACTAGTGCTAAAAATTTTCCGTTTCCTTTCGTTCAATTTTAAAGATATTGAATGTTGTNATCAGTTTTTTAAGAATTAAATAATTAATTAAAATTACAAAACCTAGTATTTATTTCAAGCAAAAAAAATCTTGAATAGAATAAAAAAACGGAAAAAAATAAATAATAAGTTTATCATAAAAAGCAGCTTTACAGCTTTTCGTATAGCAGAGTAAGCAGGGGGAAACTAGTGCTAAAAATTTTCCGTTTCCTCTTCTTTCGTTCAATTTTAGAGATATTGAGTGTTGTCCGTCCCCCACTTTCCACTGTATTCCAGAGGCTTTCCATGTTGAGTGGGGGAACTCAAACACATCTTTTGCCACGTTATTAGAGCGAGAACATGAAAATATTAGATATTTTACTATATCCGCGAATAGAAATCTAAAGTAGACATTTCTAAAGATTCCTACATATCATTTACCGTCACTAAGTTTATACTACAACTATTACAGCATAAACCGTCTTTCATACAATCTAAGGCTTAAAAAACTTTTCATAGTAGCCAATTTTAAGAGATAGCTAATATAAAGAAATGGACAAAAGTCGTGGAAATCAAAATTCAACTTTTGTAGCGACGTACGCCTAAAAAAAGGTTTAGTAAAATATTGTTTGGTGGGCCTTTTTATAAATCACGATAATTTGTAGGATCGTGTACGACTCTAAGGCCTTAAATCAATCGGGGGTATACATTATTTTCTCTATTTCTAGGACTACTGAAAGTGTCTGGTAGGTAGAGTGTAATATCCGAAATATTGGGTTTCCACATATGTATAAAACTAAAAATACCCAATTCGGATTAAGAGTCTTCTTCAGCTCCACTTGTATTCCACATGTAGCAGGGTAGGTGGAGGAAGCCTAGTGTTAAGACCCTCCGCTCCTCACTTTTTGTCTGATTCTGGAAGCATTGCGTGATGAGTGGCGAAACTTAACGCCGCGATCTGCTCTGATGTGCGCCCTCACCACAACTAGCCTCACACTAGAATTAAGACTTCCATTTAAAACAAACAAATATTTCCATCGCATCCTATAAAACCAGGTCCAACGTCTCCGCAATTTTTGTTATTAAAATCTTCAATAATACCTAATGGATGTCTCTGGATCGAGTCGAAAGTGCTCGTATTGAGTACACCCTTAACAATTCATTTTTTTTTAATATCGTTCTTTGTATTCATCCCTTTGTCTCATCTAAGTATTTGATGTCCTCCCTATTCTGTGTAGTGTGATAATTATGTAATTTTTTAGGGGATGAAATTGATATTTCAACTTTGCCTAATGGGTTTGTGAGGAGAATGGCGTTTTCGTGTTTATTGCTTAAAAGATCATAATCTGTCTTGTAATGTTTAATTATAGTGTTAGATTATGTGATTAATGTTTAATGGGAACGGAGTGCTTTAACACTAGGTTTCCAGGTTTCCTTTTTCCTACCCTGCTATGTATGGGATACAGTGTAAAGCAAAAAAACTGATGATAATAAAAAATCCATATTGGTCAGTATAATTCATTGATATTCATTATAGAATTGGATATTAAATAATTCAAATTCAACCTTTACTAAGACATAAAATGGAAAATCTGGTTTTTCACATTGCCGTATGAAATTTTAACTTCATGCCAAATTTCAACTTTCCAAAACTAGTATTTTTTTCTGTGCGTTGCTTGCCAGTACATCAATAACAAATGTACAGACAAAAAACCCTCATAACCGATCATCTATAAAAAACCCATAAACAATTTATGGGACCCATAACCCCATATTAGAAACTAAACGTCTCCTTTATTGGAAACGCAACTCATACTCAATGTCGTAAACAAATTATTCACCAGCCCCTCTTTCTCTATAAAAGTTTGCTCGAAAAGCCGAAAAAATTCACCAACGTAATAAAGAAAAGGTATAAACCAAGCAAAAAATGGCTGGTAGGTATACATGAATTCATTGATATGACATTTGGGGTTGGCCAAACGGTCACGGTTATAGCTAGGAGATTGTCCTCTAAACATATTTTCTGGTTATAGTTTTACGAGATCGCTCCTGCCCCTTATTGGATCTTATCAGTCGTTATGATTTTATTTTGCCCACTCCTGGGGTGGAGGTAATGAGTTCGACCCCTGTCAGAGGCAGCGATATTGAGATAGATGTTTGGTTTTTTGCTAAGTGCTACGGGCGTCCAGATCGTATAAAAATGGAAATGGACAGTTTGGAAAAAGTTTAATAACAAAAATGTTTCGCTTGGAATCGGTAATTCGTGGCGTTGGGTTCCGCCCAGCTCGTAATGGTGTTTGGGCGGAAACAGGTTGGTTATCCTACCATACTTTTACGATGTTTGTTATATTGTATCATTAAGAAAAACATATTTTAAGAGAAATCTAATGTTTTGAAATTTCTAATAAGAAATAACAGAAAAGGTAAAATTACTATTCTTACAGTGATTTTGGTATTTTTATAATACGCTAAACTACTTACGAATATTTAGTGACTGCAAACTCCATAAAAGTATTTTTTTACGAGATATTTAATTTCCTTTCGCTTCATACTGTACCCTGCAGAGTAATTAGAATTCTAGAGGTAATTCAACAATGCCCTTTGAACTAGAGTGGAGAAGGGAAAATATTAAATATTTCAATTCCTCTAGTAGGAATCGAACCCACAACCTATCGACAGTCACACACATGTGCCCCTGCGTCACGACTGCCATTATCACGAAATTTCTATATTAAAATAGCCATTTATAATTGGTAAAATGTAAAGCAAAAGGAATTTAGCAAAGCAAATCACAAAAGGCTATGTTTGTTATAAGCACGGCGCGGCACGGTATAGGCGGGGGCGGGGGGGGCAACGCCGACCGATACGTTTTGTCGCTTCGCAAACCACGGACACGGAGCTCTTTACTGTAGAACTATGAATGTTATAGATATTGTTGGGTAAATATTTTAAAATATGTTCATTAATTAGTGTTTTGGCAAAAGCACGGCGTTGAGAGCCGCCATTCAACGCGCAATGCGTTTAAAATTTAGCGTAAAGTGGAGGTGGAGTGGCTTCTTCTGTCTACCATAAGTCATAGCAGATACAATGAAGCTGAAAAAAAGGTATATATTTCTTTTCTCATTATTTTTAGATGTTTTATCTTGTATCTCAGAAGTTAAATTATGAATTTAAATTATGAATTTAATTTTAAATATATTTTTTTTCTTTATAAATTCAAACTATTCGCCAAAAAAATATTGCGCCATTGATATAAAAAGAACTTCCAGGCTTATTAGAACTTACTAAATTCCAATTCAATTCAAATTCAAGATTCTCTAGATCCCCAAAAAAATAGCCACACCCTCCCCAAAATCCACCACCAAACACCACACCACCACAAAAACACCAAACCCGTGCCATGTCTAGACATTCCAAGAACAGCCTACCATCCGTGCGGCCGCCCGAAATTTAGATGTCACGACTGCAACGCTTTCCTACCTAATGCCCGCCGTACGCAATAGTTGTTTGTTACTGACTGCATGCGGTAGGCACAAGATTGAAGATAGCAGGAGTTATACGGTCTTCTATGTACCAACTGGCTAATGGGTTTTGGCGTGTAAATCACGATGCTTTAGCTTTTACTGTGTTTTGGGGTTTGGTTTTCTTGGTGGTTAAGTTTTGTGGTGTGCGATTTGATGGGGGTGGGTGATGGTTTGATATGATAAAACTTTGTGAAAACGCTGTTGAAATCTTTTAGCCCAGACCATATATTTTTCGAAGCAGACCGTAGAATAGAGAATTAGACTCTACTACCTATGTAATTGAATACTTCAGCTACCTTACTGGAAACCGGAACTTTAAGCATGTCATCGATCTTTGACTTTTTAAGTTGCTTGTGAAAAATGTAAATTTTCGAGACAGTGTGTGTTGAGTGGCAGAACCGTGTTTTATATTGATACAATGCTAGGAAATGAAAATAATTCATTCCACCGAGTTTAGTTAATCATATCGACGACCGTCGTATTTACGGTCAGACGCCGTTGTGCTATGATGACTTCTAAGATGAATAATAACTATTATTATTATTAAAAATACGTGTAACTTAATTAAAAATTGGGTTTGAATTATTACCAATTGGGTTTATATCTTATTTGAATCTTAAATGTGAAGAAAGAGCTCAAACATATTTCAAAATGCTTAGCTACTCAATTTTCGCATATGAAATTATTAATATTTAAAAAAAAAAAATTATATAATATAAAAATATCTAACCGGTGCTATTAAAATCTGATTTAATTTCAATGCAAAAAAAATTTTACAATAATTTATTAGAAAATTTCTTTAAGAAAAACATGAAGTCTAATATGAGGAGTGGCAAAACTCATCACCGCTCTCATCTTGAGACGGAGAGATCGAAATAATTGATTCCCCCATTTCGGTATTGAATCCACAACTCCTTAGTAAAAACATGTTGTAACATTCACATTTAACAAAAGGCTGTATCTGATTACAATTCCATCTACGTCACCAATAACAATGACATCAGCGATAGCGACAACTGTATCGCCGATCGGAACAACCCCTACAATTAGTTCCACGTTCAGTTCAATATGAAATACAGCCGCTCAGATCAGCTAAGACATATAGATTAGTATTCACACACGGACTGACAGAATATTGTCGAATATATATTTGCTTTGCTATTTAGTCCAAGATACAGGCAGAATTCGATGATGGCCGTAGTTTCGTTTCCCACATGGAAACGAGTTATTTTCATGCCCTTGCTCTAGTAACAAGACAAAATGCGAGGTTAAGGTCCACCACTCAACGTGAACATTCTTGAAAATTGAACAACGGAGTGTCTTACCACTACGCACTAGATTTCCTCTATTTACTCTCTTATGCTGAGAAAAAAGCGTGAAGCTTCAAAGAAAATATTCGTTCATATAATAAGTGATGTATCAATTCATTAAAATTATTAGTTTTACATAATAAAATGTTCTATAGTAATATATTACAATATCTGCTGTGCACGCCGTGGTAAATTACTGAATCTATATATTGGTCTATTACTGAATCTATTACTGAATCTGTATATTGGTATTAAGAAATACTAATAAAAGATAATATTAGAACACTTTTAGAATTTAAATATTTAGGAAAAACATGAGGAATAATATAAAATGAACTTTTAATAAAAAATCAGAAATGAAAATATTGCAATACGTTACCAATTTTCTATTCAGCTAGATTAGACCGTATGTATCAACAATGCCAACCCTATAACATATGCCAAATCCATGCTTCAACCATTTTGCATTCGACGGTAGACTCCCTTTCGGATGACATCAATATATATCTTTTATTTCCTACAAGGTCTTTAATCCTATCGTTTCTGCATCAGGAATTTGAACTTTACCACCAAAAATTTAAGTTACATTTTCATTTAAACCCAGAATAGTGTTAGAAACCACACGTCAAAATAACTGATATATAGTTTCACCTTCATTGAACCCCTGATAAATTGATATACAGGGAAGATTATTCAATAACAAGTGCGGTGGCTGATCACACGTCATTTGTAGGCTTTGCCGTGTCTCTGTACGGCCTTATGGTGAAATCTGAATTGGAATTTGTAATTGCNAAAAACATGAAGTCTGATATGAAGAGTGGCAGAACTCATCACCGCTCTCATCTTGATACTAGACGGAGAAATCCAAATAATTGATTCCCCCAATTTCATATTGAATCCACAACTCCTTAGTCTCACAAAAACATATTGCAACATTGACATTTAACAAAAGGCTGTATCTCATTACAATTCCATCTACGTCACCAATAACAATGACATCAGCGATAGCGACAACTGTATCGCCGATCGGAACAACCCCTACAATTAGTTCCACGTTCAGTTCAATATGAAATACAGCCGCTCAGATCAGCTAAGACATATAGATTAGTATTCACACACGGATTGACAGAATATTGTCGAATATATATTTGATTTGCTATTTTGGTTTGATAACTATTGTCTACGTGATAAAACAGAATAAATGTGAGTTCAAGTCCAAGATACAGGTAGAATTCGATCATGGATGTAGTTTCGTTTCCCACTTGCAAACGAGTTATTTTCATGCCCCTGCTCTAGTAACAAGACAAAATGCGAGGTTTAGTTCCACTACTCAACGTGAACATTCTTGAAAATTGAACATATTGGAGAACAGAGTGTCTTACCCCTACGCACTAGTATTCCTCTATTTACCCTCTAATGCTGAGAAAAGCGTGAAGCTTTAAAAAAGTATTTGTTCATATAACAAATTAATCAAAAATATTAGTAAAATTTAGTAAGATTTTTTTTTATTAGTATTATGTTACACAATAAAATTCTATAGTAATATATCATAGTGTCAGAACACTTTGAGAGTTTAAATATTTAGGAAAAACATGAAGAGTGATATAAAATGAACTTTTAATAAAAAAGCAGAAATGAAACTATTGCAATACGTTACCAATTTTCTATTCAGCTAGATTAGACCGTATGTATCAACAATGCCAACCCTATAACATATGCCAAATCCATGCTTCAACCATTTTGCATTCGACGGTAGACTCCCTTTCGGATGACATCAATATATATCTTTTATTTCCTACAAGGTCTTTAATCCTATCGTTTCTGCATCAGGAATTTGAACTTTACCACCAAAAATTTAAGTTACATTTTCATTTAAACCCAGAATAGTGTTAGAAACCACACGTCAAAATAACTGATATATAGTTTCACCTTCATTGAACCCCTGATAAATTGATATACAGGGAAGATTATTCAATAACAAGTGCGGTGGCTGATCACACGTCATTTGTAGGCTTTGCCGTGTCTCTGTACGGCCTTATGGTGAAATCTGAATTGGAATTTGTAATTGCGCTTGATAGTATTAATCATGCGGCGTTATTGGTACATGTTACCTATGGTGCGTGATTGCTTGGAGAATAATTTATGGAAGTAGCGTGGTTTTGTTAGATGAGTGGCCTATTGTTCTGGTGTGTTGGTGGGTAGATTTGAATATTCTTTGGTAATTATTACTGAAATTTGTATAAGGATTATAGTTTGTCCTGGATTTTAGAGTAAATTGTTACTTAAATACTTGGGTTCTCAGAGCTTTCTCTACTCAGACGTTCAATAAAATGGGTCAAGCAGTGAGCGTAAAAATAATGATTAAGATATTAATGATTTTAAATAAAATACAACTTAAAACTACTGACCAAAAATATAACCTTTGTCTATAAGTTAAACTTCAGAATGTTTAATATCTTAAGTAAATTATATGATATATTTTTTTCACAATATTTAAGAAAGTATCCACTATAACTTACAAATTCAAAGCTAAAGCAATTTTTATCCAAATTATTTATTCAGCAGTCACCAACACGACATGAAGAAACAATACGAGAATGAAAGGAACCCAGCACAGCTACACGATCATCACACTGATTGATTTATTCACCGTCCGTACGTCCGCTCTGTACACGACACCATTTCCCCGTTGTCGCGTCTAATTGCTACTATAATTCATGTCTAATAATAATCTTGTGCTATTATCGGATTATATAAACAGGTGCCATTGTTTCATTCACAATAGTTTTGGAGTAATTATGTCTCGTTCCATGTGTTTGTTGATGTTTGTCGGTGTTATTGTAATTCAATTTGTGTTTAACTTTTTTTTAGTAAATCTATTTGTGGTAAGTGAAGGCTTACCACAAGTCTTTTTTTGTTCCCCTCTAAGAGATTCATGTAAGCATGAATCTAGAATGTTCTTAATTTTGCCAAGATTTTTAATTTTGGGACATTAATGAAAGCCTTGGAAGTTTCTGATTGAATTCATTAATTAAACTATCTGGTTAAATTTCAAGTGAGCTCTGAAATATTATTTTTGGAATAATATTTTTTTTTACAATATAAGGCTTTCACAGCCTCAGATTCTACATAAATCAGCCGTCTACCAATAGTTAAGGTATGTTTATGACGGTTTTATAATGCAAGACAGAAAATAATATGTACAATTTTAAATTTAATTTTAAATCTTCTTAACAGTGTCTTACTTCTTAACTCAATCTGCAGACAAAACAAAATGTGTACTTGAAAATTTTACCAGCCTTCGCATCAACTTCTTGCATCATCACTAAAATACATCCATTCCTATAAAAAATATAATTTCATCCATATATCCAAAACGGAAAACCGCAATTATTTGAACCATTCCATCACAATTTTGTTCCAGGCTTGTTACAGTCAACACAATTTGAATAACAGCCGCATAATAATGACATATCAATGTTGATAGCTTATTGATTATCTTGAGCCGGATGTAATGTTCGTGATTAATTGCCTCGCACTGTCAAAGGGAGCCATTAGTTAGGACATTGTGACATGAGTGCCACATTGGGTTTTGTTGATTGTGGAAAATTGAAAGGAATTTGGGACAGGGATGATGTTTGTCTGTCGAGTAGTTGCAGGTTTGATAATTATTTGGGGAACCATATATTTAAATCATTTTCATTCTCTGATAGAGATAGCGCGTTGTGTTAAGTTCCGCAGCTTAACTCGTAATGTCCCAAACATTCGGCGAAAAGTCAGGACTAGATTTTCTTAACGCTAGGTTCCTTCTGCGTGCATATATTTTAAATTATATTTCATGTGAATAATATTGGCGTTAATAAGAGATGATGACTGGGTTCAACTACACAAAGATATTTTTTCATAATTATTAAACTGACTTTAAAAAAATATATATATATTATATGGCTAAAATATAACTTTATTGTCTGTACGTTTGTAATATTCGTCTGTCCTTTTCTCAAGACTCTTTTTCTCATAAATAAATAATTGATCTTTATTTAGCTAATATTAATATCAAATAATCAAGCACCTCTATTCAGAGAAAAAAAACCAAAGATCTAAGTCTACACAATCAAAATAAATGACCGCATATGTTGCATCTAACGTCAACGTTGTCCAATGCCAACTTGTTTACAAATTTTACATTTGGTACGTTTGATATGAATAACTGAGGACATCGCGGCGCAGTGGCACAAGTGTGTGACTTTAACGCGGGGGTTGTGGATTGGTGGACCCCCATTCGAGGAAATGAATTATTACTTACGGGTTTTCTTATCGCCTCAGTGAGGAAATGGAAATAATTCATTCTTTAAGTTGGCATTTGAACCCATAACTCGTGTGTACAGTCAGTCTCTGCGCTGTTCATAATTGAGATGGTACACGTCTTATTATAGCACCATTAAGATTAATGGCGTTATCCACCTATGATCCTACTAAATCTTAGCATACTGTAACGACTCATTAATGTGATCTCGTGTTTAGTGCTAAATGTGACGCTGTTAGTGCATTGGAGTATGATTCGATAGAAGTTGCCAGTATATTTTTTTCAATACATGTTGACTAATTCATTTCTTCGCTTTAGTGCGCGTGCCAAAGGGCAGTGTTGAGTTGCGCCAATCAACACGCATTGCCTCCCGAATTCAACGGAAAGTGGGAAACGGTAATTTTTTAATGGGAGGTTTCCCCTACCTACTGCCTGCCTAATCTAGAAAGAAATAGAAATTTGAAAAAGAAAAAAAAATGGCCAATTATTTTAAACTTAAACGAAATTTCCCTAAACTATCATCCCATCTGAAAATATCTGATCTAATTTCCTATCTCAATTGTTTTTTCCCTCAAAATAACCTCAAATCCATCCTAGACCTCCAAAGATCATCATCTGCTCCACATCCGTCCGTGTCGCCTACAAAACACAGTTCTATACAATCGTGGCCGCGTCTAATATTGAAATAGTGATTTATAGCGCTATAAATCCGTTGAGTGTCCACCCGACAAACGTCGGATAATCGCATGACGTACGCCTCAGTCGTATGCACCTTTAGTTTGAGGCATTTCTGGCTTTGGTTCGCATGAAAATTAGAGCTGGACTAATCTTACTTATATGCTTGTTTTATATGATATATGCATGGTATATGCTTGTGGATACATTATTATTATATTATGTTTTCTTTACTATAGGAAGAATAGTGTGAGTCGCAGAACTCGTTGTTCCATATATTCAAATAGTTCGTCCTCAGATATTCCATGTTTTTAATTTTTCCTAAGGCCGTACTTCATTAAGAGCTGTCTGATTCTTATGATTATTCATCAGATGCTCTAGATTTTTAATTTTATCATCATCGTCATGTTCAATATTTTTTGTGAAGGATGCATTTGCAGTGATGAGCTCCACCACCCTCAGGGTAAGGCCCTGCTATACGAAAAAAAATCATTTAATTTTAGTACAAAATAAGTACATTCTAACTATATTCTTCAACCTCCTATAGAAGGATCTATGGCCTCATGGTTAGGTCACACCATGGAGTATAGACGGTATGTCACCTCCATAGCGTGCCCCATAGTGACACATGTCGTTCCGCTATCCGTGCTGCGTGAAACCTTCTGCATATTTAAGGGAATGTACGATTTGTATGGATATTCTGTTTTTATCTTAAGATTTTATTAGTATGAAGAAGAAAAACGATAGAAATAAATGTGTGCGATAAATCCGGATTAAAAAAGATATGTAAAAATTGTGAAAATCAAGGACCGCTTATAAAGCTTTTTTGTTGTATTTAATAAAGATAGAGTGTTAAATGATTTCATTATTGATTTTTAAAAAATTTTAGGACATTAGTAACAGTCATTAATTAGGTTTTTTTATCCTTTGACAGAAAATCATCGTCTTGATCATTTTTTTCGTATCTGCGATTTGAACGTACAATTATCTCATATAGGCCGTGGTGGTACAAAATCACAACATCTGGCTGTAAACGCAGCGGTCGTGGGTTCGATTCAACATGTTCAATTCAAGATTCATGTCCGATTCAAGATACTGACGCAGGCTACCTTCAAAGAGTGTAAGTACGCCATTGTTGCAGCATTTTTTTAAAGATTTAACTCAATCAATTAAACTTATCACAAAAATCACAATCAGTAGAACAAAATCTCTTAAAACATACACAAGTACCCACAAAATTTCATAAAATATTCAACTGTCATTTATCAATCCCTTATTCCATATTATCCGAGCGTGTGTTCAAACCGCACTATTTATATCACAGCCACGCGCGCTCTGACCAATCACCGTACGATACGCGGCAATTTGAATTTGGAATTACTAAATCTACAATCTTTACTTGTACTACCGTGGTAATCTTCCAACGGTAATATAGTTTTTATTACCAGGTAATACGGTTGGAAGTGTTGGTAGTATGCATTTAATGGTGTAAATGGAAGGTAAGTAAGTATCACCTTGATTTATGCTTTCGTTCGATGAATTATTCGTGCAAGTGTGTCGTCGACTCGCACTTTGCGATATGCTCGGCATCAATGTTTTGTTTTATATTAAATTTGGTGTTTTATGTATGTTTGTTTGTTTTACGATTCTTTCTCTTCACTTCATCTCATTTTACCTTCATTTGAAAGAAAGTATAAAAAAATGAGTATTGTAGCGCAGTTATTGGTGACTGACAGGCTCATGCTTTAGCTTAGTTATAAATTTCAATTTAACTGAAATTGGGAATTTAAAGAGTTTAAGGTTTTCTTCAATACCGTTGTCTAACAGAATGGGGAACATTACACATCATCATAAACATCATGATAATTAAAATCATTCGCCCCACTGTGGATCGAACTCGCAACCACTTGCTGCCACGGCCTTCGAATTTTCACAACTCTACAACAGTGTAGTGGGTACAGACCCACACGAACAGAGGGAACCTGGAGAAGGAACCTTACGACATTTCGTTCCTCACGCATCAACCAATTTTCGAAACATAGGATGTTGAGTGGGAGACACAAACATAAAATTCGATTTTGGCCCTATTAAATATTATTTTTATAAAATAATATATCGAGTAATACCATAGTATTTTCTTATATCACATAGAAATAAATAAAGGCGGTATCCAAGCATGTTTTGATACTAGTTCTGCACTAAAATTTATGGGTTGATAATACGTCGCTATACAAGTTGGACCGCCGGCTCCGCTTGTACGTGCAGATATCAGTGTGTGGGCGATCATGAGAAATAGATGTCATTCTGATGCTTTTTGTTTGTTATTCATACTTCTACATATATATTAGCTGTTTTATAGTATTTTTTAAAATTTTTTTTTTTTAAAAAGAATTAAAAATATTTTGAGACCGTCGCGTCGTGGGGTAACGGTAAAACGATTGATTGTAAACGCAACTGTTCTAGGTTTGATTCTCACTCTAGAAAAGAATTGTTTTGGCAAAACACAGTGTCTCATAAATTTAATGGTACGCGGTGAAAGAAGTGTTTTAACACTGGAAACGTAGGGATTGGAGAGTCTTAGCACTAGGTTCCCTCTGCCAACCCAACTATATGCGGGATAAAGCGTGAAGTGAAAAAAAAGTAAAACAAAAAAAAATATCTTTTATCGTTTTGGTTTACTTCTACACTTTCATTTATTTTCCCTTTACATATTTATATAGGAACCTAATCGTAACAAAAACAGGGCGTCTTAAGATGAAAATGAAACTGACGTTTAAATTAACGTAAACATAATGGTAGTTAAAAGTTATTCAGAACCTGATCCACCCCTATCGCGGAGTCAATTCTATATTTACCACTTTGAGTGATAGTTGAGTAAATACGCGTGTTGTAGATACGTTAAATGAGAGGGCGATTTTTTAAATTCTTTTTTTAAAGTTTCACGCGTTATCCCGCATAGCAGAGTTGGTAGAGGAAACATTGTGTGTGACAAGATATTCCGTTCCCCACGCTTAATTTTTCATATTTTCACGCAAATTATCCACCAGAGCAAAGAAATGAAAGTAAATTTTATCTTTCTTCCTATTGGGAATTGAACGAATGACCTTTTTTAGTTTCACACTTGGGGTTAGCAAGAAAAAATCTAGACAAAATTCAAAATATTACATTTGTTGTTGCCAGAGCAGAGAAATGTAAATAAATAATTTTCCCGATTAAGAATTATTGGACCCTCTTCCGAAACAGAATATAATAATTCGTTTTTTTTATTTTACACTGTATCCCGCTCATGGAAGAGTAAGCAGAAGAAATTTAGTGCTGACACACCCCGTTCGTATTACGGTACTTCCGTTCCCCAGTTTTAGCAGAAATCTCGAAGCATTACTTGTTGATTGTTTGAACTTAACGCCATTTTTTCCGAGATAAATAAAAATATAAATAATTTTATTTTCTAATTTTCACATCAGGTTCTCCTGTCACAACCGTATTACACACAGAACTGCCAAGACCCAACATATACAAAACGTTCTTATCTCTGTTACCACTTACGCTAGTTTTAATTAGCTAATACTCGCATTTTGCGCGAGTTGAAAATTAATCAAATCATTTATAGAGGGTTAAGGCGTCAGTCGGTGGATGGTGTTATGCAACGAATGGAAGGAAGACAGGTTAAAATTTACATTTCTCTTCTAATCTGTCAACGTCGGTTGACCTTTGAGGATACAGTATCGATGATGCACACATATGGAGGAAGATCAGGTAAAAAGCACTGAGTACCGCCACTCGGCAGGAAATGCCTCCAGAACTTGGTGGAAAGTGGGGATCGGAAGTATCTTAATGGGAACGAGGTGTTCCCACTAGGTTTCTAGGTTCCCTCCTTACCCTGCTACGTGGGGGATACAGCGTTAAGCTACAAAAGTCCAGTAATTTGATTTGCACACGTTATGCATAGCATCGTTAATTGAACGGCACTCAAAAGTCGGATGAGTACGAAGCAATCTGAGGCCGACACCTGTCTCTAAATTGGCACAATAAATAGTTTAATATATTTCAAAATTGCTATTATGTTTTACTTCAGGCTTACCTCATATGTGAGGTTGTCTTTGAAAGTTTTGTATTTTACACATTTTTTTTGAGATAGTCGTGGTGGTATAGCGTCTGACTGTAAGCGTGACTGTTGTGAGTACAATTCCAATCCCATACAATTAAATTTAATTTAAGCCTCTCAAAACGTAATGTCTCTAAAATTAGACGACAAGGAAAGGAGTGTTTTACCACTACTTTCCGTCGAATTCTGTCGATACGTCGAATCCGTCGAGGGGTGAAATTCAAGCCCGATATCAGAGTGATGAAAATAAAAATGAAAATAAAAATGTTAATATATTTCAGTTCCCCGATTGGGAATCGAATCTATTGTTTTATCCAGAGTGTCTTAACATCAGGTTCTCTCCGCTTACCTCCCTTATTACGGAGAAATAAGTACACGTACGTACACACTAATTAAAAACATATCTCCCATACTAGAAATCAGTATACAAGTACACTTAATAACAACTTAGAACCACCCCGTCAAACAAACGTACGACAAATCCAGATTTTCGCTTTGTGCTTGTCAAAAATATAGCGAACAAAAGATATACGAGACGAATAAATGAAGTGAGCTGATGTGTTCGTGGCTAGTGATGGGGGTGGGGGATTAGATGATAATTAATATCGATGTTGAGTTATAATCGATGTTATGTCAATTTTTTTTATTAAGGTTCACGCTGTCTTAAATAGAGGGAGATGTTAAGATAATTAGTTTTTCAATTTCTGCTCATGTTTTGAGATGTTGCCTATAGATTGGCGAAACTCAACGCTGTGTTCTGTGCTGTTACTAGAACAAGCAAATGAAACCAAATCATTACCCCATACTTATAATTAATCTTGCTAGATAGTTTTCTAATAAGATTAATTATAAGAATGGGGGAATTATTTGGTTTTGGTCGTTAGAATCTACTACAGAAGAAGAAGTACAAGAAGTTTTTCGAGTTTAATTTGCTTATTTTCAAATTAAAGGTATTTACGACACATGTCTCAACGCGAAATGTCTTACACTATAATGTAACTCACACTCTCTGCCTTCCCATAAACGAGCCACTGGATGAAGCAAACGACCTCAAATCTATTATTACTTATTTCTAATTAAATACAAATAAAAAAGAAACCATCGACAACCCACCCCCATCCCTAAAAACAATACGCATACAAAGCTATATAAGTGACGTATCGCACACTGACACCCAGTCGCGGGAAGTATGCAAAGAAGTTGTACCCCACCGAACAATCTTGAGATTCTTCATACTAGCCGCGAGGCATCCAAGTTTGTGACGTCTCCCTGAATGACAGTCCGCACTTATGTTCTTTTAATCAAACGCTTGTTTGTTCGTGTATTACAATTTGTCGGGATTTTTTTTTCGTTTTCTTGTTTCATTTGAGATAGATATTTGGGTATCGTATGGGCTTGGAATTTGTTTTGGGTGATTAGAATATATTTTTGAGCCAAGAAGTAGATATGAAATATTTAATATAATCGTTTCCTCGCTGTCGTAAAGCGACAAAGAGTGGCGTAGGGCTCCGCAATGTCTTCAGAAGTCGACGGAAAGTAGAGAACGGAAATGTCCTAGTCGGTGTGGAGTATTTTAATACTAGGTTTATACGTTCAATCTGTCTACCCTGCTATGTGCAGATACAGTATATGTATGAGTGCAGAGACTTATGTAATTTTAAAAGGTATATAAAAATATTGCATTTTTTTTTACAAAACTTAAACTTCTTATACTATTAAGTAACAAATATCCTATCTTGCTACGATAATTCTCATTCATATTTCTTTCCCATTGACAAGTAACTATGACGTAAGATCCTTTTAACTATAAGTTGTATCCTACTGAAACCGTGATAGACAGAGAGTGCCTAGTGTTAAAACACTCTGTTTCCCAGTTTCAGCCGAATTCTGGAAGCATTGAGTGTTGAGTGGTAGAACTCAACGCCGCGCTTGAAATAATATAAATAATAATAATAAATTTAACTAAATATTTCATTCGCGTTTACACTCATACTTTGACTGGCCTCATAAAAATACTCATTTCCCTGAATAAGAATCGAAACCACAACCTTCGCGTTTATAACCATAACTACTAAAGAAACTTCTGTAAAACGACTAAACAATTTCCAACAAGTATCAAAACTAAGCAATCCAATATCATATCGACAGTAGCTGCTAACAATAATAGTTCCATATCCCATTTGAATATTAGAACATCCACTGAAGATTTCTCTACAGGGTGCCTCCCTCGCCTCGCCTCGCCTCGCCTCGCTCGCTTTAGACTGCTAGTTATTAAAGTATTTATATCTATCTATCTGTGTTATTATTTTTGTATGAGGATTGTGGTTTTTTCTATATATTTATAAGAGAAAAAATCTGATTCACGATTTTTCCCGTATAACAGGGTAGACAGAGAAAATCTCGATTCCGTTTGTCTACTGCGTCTACTAGAATGGAGTGCCTGATGGTGAGGAAGTGTAGAACAGTAGTGTTAAGGCTCTCTTTTCCCAACTTTCTAGACATACCACAACTTTTAAGACGTTGAATGGTAAGTAATGGAACTCCATGCCGCGCCGCTAGAGTTAAGACACTCAGTTCCCCATTTTCTGCCCAATTGTAGAAGCATTACGTATTGAGTGGTAAAATTCAACGCCGCACTTAGCCTTTAGAGTTTAGTTTTATTCAAGAGCGAAGATACACAGATTCCTCGAGTGAGAATCGAAACCACAACCTGTCTCGTTTACAGTCCCACGCTCGGGCCCCTGTTTTCTAAACGTGTTGACTGTTTCTAAACGATACAGCTAAACGATTATATGGAAAAATCTATTATATCAATATGGTAGAACTCAAAACAATTATTTTATGTCCATATTAATCCTTAAAACGGCATAAGCGACTTAAATGCAGTTTTCATTATCGTATTTCGACAAACTCTCCTAAATTAAGTGTTTTAATTTAAATCGGTTCACAAATAAAAAGTTTTGTCAATCTAAAATTATTAAAAATTAATTGTTATATTTTATTAGCCGAAACATTAGTTCACAATATACCTATAGATATTGTCTTTTAAATATCAATTGTACCGTTAAAGCGGGCGAAGCCCACGTTTATCGCTAGTTCATAATAAAAAAAAACAAAAATAAAAGAAAATATTCAATATGTTAAAAGCAGCCATAAACTGAGCTATTTAGAAAGGGGGGAAGGTATTGAAATCGAAAATCCTACGACAGCACTTCATCACAGATATATGTAGATATATAGAAATGAATACAAATCACCTTAAATATGACATCTTTGAAATATGTTTACAATAACACAGTATGTATGAGGCACTTATGATATCAAAGGGGGGAATGGTAAAGGAAAGAGGATGCGTGGAACAGCGTAGGACTGTGAACGCGAGAGGTTGTGGTTTCGATTCCCATTTGAGGAAGTGAAATATTTTCATTTCATCGCTCTGGTAAAGAGGTAAAGCCGAGTTGAGTCTCGCCTCGCATTACTGCATCCGGAATTTGGCCGAAAATGAGGAATGGAAGTCTTAATTCTAGGATCCCAGGTTCCCTTTTTCTACTCTGCAATGTATGGGATACAGCTTGAAGCTCTTTAAAGGACGGTTATATTTAAATTATTTTCATTTTCTTGTTCTGATAGATAAATGCGTTGTTTAGATCCGCTTTGTGGAAAAAATAGGGAATGGAGTGATTTAATAAAGTAAGTAAGTATAAGTAACTAAGTTTCGTCTGCCAATACCCTTCTAAGAGCTTGAAATAGCTTAAACCAAACCCTTCTTCCCAGTTTTCCAGAATTTCTGTGTTTAGGAATGGAATTCAGCGCTGCTTTGTTTTCTTGCCAGAACGAAGAATTACGTATTTAATTCATTCCTCTAAGTGGGAATCGAACCCAAAAGCGACGAGTTTTTAGTTTTAAGCGATGCAAATTGACTTTATATACGGTATATTTTGTATGTATTATTTAAATGCACGTAGTAGTAGGAGAGAATTCAGTCACAATATTTTCAATTTTCCATCTATGTTAGAGTTCAACAAGAATGTTTAGCGGAGCCGAACGCCGCGTTTTAACCGACTGAATTTATTTTCAGATTCACGCTGTACCCCGTATATAGCAGGATAGAGAGAGGGAACCTAAAATTAAGTTTCTGTTATCCTCAAATTCATTGGACGTCGAGTGGTGGAACTTAACAATGTTTCGTCTTGTTACCAGGAGAGAGAGAAGAAATGAAGATAATATTTATACAGTCGTAAGAGTGAGAATCGAACCCACATCCATCGCGTTTACAAACAAATACTGTGCTACTGCGTCATGACACCGACGCGACGGCCCGCTTCCACAATATGACATTTCATTATAAGACTCAAATTCAATTCAATAATTATTCAGATAAACAAAAACAAAATACAAAAAAAATCTTAGCAAGTGATTATATATTGAAAGAGTTTCTAAAGTTGGTAACACAAAGCCTTTGCGGGTATCAAACGTCGGACGTGACAAATGGAAGTACTGAGCCATCGGGGCAATATCCTCTTCCTGTAGCTGAGAAGTGTTGACTTTAATATACCTAGACACGGCGTAGACAAAAATGTATAATATAAATAATACAATTCTCAATAAGAAATGTCTGAAGAAAACGGAGAGAAGTGGGGAACGGAAGTGTTTTAATGGGAACGGAGTGTCTTTACACTACGTTAAGATATCTCTGCTTATACTGCTATTATACAGTATGAACCTAAGCAAAAATCATGATAAGAATTTCAATATTTTTTTTTAGTCCTCACGATCTACAATCTAACAAGGAAACTGTACAAAATTTAGATCTTTACATTGCGTAGTACGTAGTTCATATTTCGGTTACTTAATAAACGTAATATATATTTTACCTGAAACCTGGGAACCTTGTTGACACGAAATCACCATTAAGACGATTCCGTCTCCAATTTCCGCCGGATTCTAGAGATATTAAATATTGAGTAGCGTAACTAAACACCGCGCTACGTCTACCATTTTCCGATTGGCAATTGAATCCTCAACGTTATAGGTTTACAGTTCATTTATTTATTTATTATTTTTCTCCCTCCATGTCTCAACATTCCTAGTCCACCGGAAGGACATTTCAACGCGACGACGACGGCGGCGAGAATTCTCTTCGAAAAATATATTTTATACCGAATAGAACGTTTTATATTGACAACGCATTCGCACTTTATGAACCCCTTTATTACTTTTTATGGCGTTTTTCATATTTCCTTAGCGCCAGAATGGGGTTGGAATTCAAATCCGCCGATTTATATTATAATCGATGGTGCCGATGAGATTACTGTGGGGGGTATCAATTTTCTAAGTGTCTTGGGAATATTTTGTGATTAAAAATAAATAATAATTTCGAGGCCAGTCGTGGTACAGGGGCACAAGCGTGGAACTGTTCATGCAACAGGTTATGGGTTAGGCTCACACTCGAAGATATGAAATATTTAATATTCTTTTGCTCTGGAGGCGAGGCAAAAGGCGGCGTTTAGTTCCGCCTCACAACACGCAATGCCTTCAGAATTCGGTGGAAATGGAGAACGGAAAAAATATATTTGTTGGACTGCATCAAAACTAACCTGATCGACGATCACCAGCAAACAACCTGAATATTGACTCGAAGACAGGAGCATAGGATATTTCAATATAGGAAATGACTTTTAAAAGGATTCTTCTAGTCCTACAAACACCATAACATCTTATTGACATTTATGAGTACGAATGAAAACGAAAGTGAGAACGCTAGGTATTTCCAAGGTCAACTTTCCAGATAGATTGATAAATTTTTACTAAGAAAACCTATAAGTTAATCAAGAAAAACCTAACAATAAGAAGACGCGGATATCACATGTATCTATAAAGATCTAAGAGTGGGCCTCAAATACTTTACCTTGCACTTATCATTGAATTCTAATCCATTATTATTATTCTAGGTTTTTATAAAAAAATATAATAAATCAGTCGTGTTGAATTAAATTAATTAAATAAATAATATTTAATCTTATAAAAGTATACGTATTTTTAATAACAATAATCACAATCACACGCCAACAGAAAAAAAATCACTAAAAATCAAACCTACTACCTCTTACATTAACCACACCTACCTAGCACAATAATAACTGAAATCTCTATACAAAATTACCTCGTCACGTCCAAATACATACTCGTATAACAATATGAGAGACAATTACAATTTCCAACTTCTCAGTACAGATGGTTATCAAGGAAAATATTTTTATTACAAACCATATAAATATAATGGTTCACTCGAATTTGAGGTTTTTTTTAACAATTGAATAAAGGCATTCGTTTTTATTTACGTCAATGGGTTAAGGCTCCGTAATTTATTTTATTTTTTTAATACTTTACAACAAAAAATATTTTCTTTTTCAGCTTCACGCTAATCCCCCATGTAGCTTAGGCAGGGGGAGCCTAGTGGTAAGACACTTCGTTCCCCACTTTCTCAATCTCACTTGGCGGAACTAAACGCTGCGCTCTCGACACCAGAGCGAAAAAATAAAATATTAAATACTACATTCTCTAAAGTAAAAATCGTCGTGCTTACTTACGGCTGTAAGCGGTAGTTCCCCTCTAACTATAAATATAAGCGGGCGAAGCCGCGTGTGGGTCACTAGTATAATATAGCTAGATTAAAAATATTTTAAACTTAAATTATTATATCCCCTTAACCGGCTGTGGACATAAAGCGGTATCGCAGATCAAACTGCTTAAAGAGACGCGTTACGACCGTTTGTTTCATACTTATGGAAATTGGTGACTCTCTCTCTTTTAGACGTAATGTTTTTGACGAATTATTAATATAATGTTGCTAGGTTTCATTTAGGCCAGATATGGCTCAGGGGCACAAGCTTGTGATTGTAAAGGCGACGGGTTGTGGGTTCGATTCCCACTCGAGAAAATGAAATATTTGATATCTTCGCTCTAGTGTCACGGAAAAGCCTTCACAGTTGGGTGAAGAGTGGAAGAGTCTTAATTTAAACGGAGTGATCTAACTCTCGACTCCTACAGTTACCTATGCCTAGCCAGCTATGCGTGCTGTACAAAAATAAAAATTACAATAAAATAATTTCATCTCAAACTTCACTTACCGGACCTCGAACCCGCTACCGAATCATCACAAAAACCCCCAGCACAAACATCTTTTTACCATATACCGGTAATGACATACAAAGTTGGTAAAAACAAAGCTTCGCGCCGGGTGATTAATAGAAGCAATGACAATCGCTAGAGATCAAAGTGGTGTATCGTTTCATTGTGTTTCGAAACGAAAAATGGTGGAAGTGAGTTTTTTTTTAAATAAAAAAAAATACCTTCACGCTGTATCCCTCACAGCACGCTCCTTGTTATCAAGGTAGGCAGAGGGAACATAGGGTCACCTTTCCTAACCTAACCCGCAACCGCTAATCCGCCTCTAAATTATTTTATTTTTTGATTTTCATTCACTTTTATGGTAATTTTTAAATGTTTACTGTAAAATAACATGTTATATTGACATTTAATTATATTTTAGTAATGTTAATTACATTTAATAATAACGTTATGAACCTATAACAGGTCTGCTGCTAAAACCCTTCAACCTCCAGTTCACCTATTATCAGATACATTGCATATTTAGTTGCGCAACTTAACGCCGCATTTAAAATATATTTTCCTATTAAAAATTTTCAGTTCCACCACTATCATATCCACGCTCATGTATATTCCGATGCAGTCGATGCATGCATGCATTGTTACTCCAATACTTTGATGCTTTGAGTGGCTTCGTAGTTTGTTTTGCCCTTAACCGAATGGGGTGTTTTTGCTACCTTAAAATACACTTTTGTACCTTAGAATAGGGTGGAAATTAGATTAACAATTTTAGAGATATCAGTAGCGTGTCTTAAGAGGTATGAATAATAGATAGGTATTTAAACAGTTATTGTTTTGTTTTGTTTTTGAGTTTTTAATGAAATGCTAAAATAAAAATGAATTTTTGTAGCTAAGAGATCGATTAGGCTGTTGTTCTGCCGCGATGGTCGCGGGTTCAGTTCTCACTGAATGAATAAAACCGCGGCGTTGAGTTCCAACATTCAATACGTAATGTAAGCGAAAAATGAAGAAGAAATTTAAGCGAAAAGAGAAGAACATAGCTTCTTAACCCTTGATTGTACCTGCCTACTCGACAATATGCAAAAAGGTGAAATTGGAATAAGCAATATGAGGCTATTCGTGGCAAAGGTCCACAAGCGAGCAACTGTAAACGTCTAAGAAAACATATATTTCATATTTCTAAGGTTTTTCTGCTTACCATGCTATATGCGCCACGTTTGGCGTTGGTACTAGTGGGGGGAAATTAAAATATTTAATAATTAAATAAAATAAATAAAATCCACCCCCTTATATTAAACTAAAAATAAAAGAAATAAACTTAGAGAAATAACGACCACACTTACTTCAAATAAAATAAGGGTAAAGTCAACCCTGACAACAAAAACAATATCAAAAGCAATCGAAACAGCCGATATTTCGCTATGATTTTTAATTTCAAACTTTGTTAATCTAAGAGAGGACCACAAAGAGATCGGCTCGTTGAAAAATTATTGAGGGGGTGCCCATAGGCTTTGGCTCTACCAACATAAAATTACAATTGACATACAAAAATACGACTCTACCTTTCTAAAATAGAGTTCAAAATTGTATAATTAATGTTTTTTATCAGCTATAACAGATATTGGGATGCTATAAAGGGGGTTTGTGTAATAATCGTGATTTTTTAATCAAATTTCATCTGTAGCGGCCCTGTACTTTTCATTATTTAATTTTCGACCGCTCTCTGCTCCTTGGAGGGGCCTCGTTTGAAGCGTTTTTTTGCTTGTTTAAACACTGGATTCTGTCACAATGTCGATTTGTATATATATTACAGGAGTTTGGATGTTTTAATTATGTTGGGCTTATTAGCTTCAGGGTAGGCAGGGATCCTGGCGTTCTAGTGTTAAAACACTCCACACTTAATGGCCACGGGGCAATTAAGACATTTGTTTCCCATTTTCCACTGAATTCTTGAAGCATCACTTGTTGAGTGGCGGACATCAACGCAGCGCTCTCTTCCTTCTTCTTCTTCCTGGCATTAATCCCGGCTATTACCAGGGTCTGCCTTCCTACTCAACCTACTCCACTTTGCACGATCTTTTCAAAATTACATGAGGCACCCATTGCCTCGTGTAGTTTTGAAGTTACAAGGGCGAGGAAATAAAAATATTAAATATTTAATTTCCTGGAGTGGGAATCGAATCCATAACCATGTAGACATACGTTTATGCCCCTGTAGCGCTTGTTAGTTAGTGTAGATTCATCAAGAGCATAGTATTGATGAAGGAAATAGCTTAGAAATGAAGTTAGGCTGATTATTTGATTCCCATTAGAGAAAATTAAACTTGTAGCTACGATTGCCATTTGAGGAAATAAATGTTACGGGTGTGGGTTCTATTCCCATTCGTAACAAGATAAAGCGGGACGGTAAGTTTTGCCACTTAGCATATAATGACTCGATAATTATTTAGAAAGCGTGGAACGGAGTATTTTAACACTGGGTCCGCTCTGCTTATCGTTCTCGATGCAGAATACAGCATGAAGCTAAACAAATCCCAACAACAATCAGATAAACCTTTCTAACTTTACCAACTCCATGTATAAACAAAACCTCCCATCAACCAAAAGCTCACTTTCCAATAACTAAAAGTCACTCAAAATAGAAGCTTTTCCAAAGCTTTTTCCAATTAACATCGTTTAGCCATTGAAAAAGGCCAACACAATATGCAAATCGAATCCCGGTTTCAATAAACCCCGTGGGAAAATGTACGGAGTGTGAAAATCCCCGGAAAAAACGAAAGGGAAACGACAAGTCCGAGCTATTGATAGGTTCCGGTGCTTTTCAGGGCTTTTTTTGTGGCATAGGGTAGCTTATATAGATTTTTTTTGGATTGCTCGCGGCTTGAATTTTGCTCTATACGTAGAGCCTTTTCCTCATATTATATTTTTGTGATTATTTTAGTATATGTATAGCGGTACAGCGTCCGTTCGTAACCGCGACGGTTGCAGATTCGATTCTGACTTGAGGGAATGAATAATTTTCATTTCTTCGCTGTGGTAATTAGATAAAGCATGACGTTTAGTTCTGCTACTCAACACGCAATGTCAGGAAATATGGGTAGAAAGTATATTTAGACTGAGTTCCTTCTACCTAGATTTTTTTAGAGCACGTAACTAAAATTTTACCCCACAGTAAATGTTAAAAGTGGGATACACATGGACTAAACACTAGGTTCCTTCAGAATAACCGCGAGAAAATATGCGAGAAAAACCATAAAGCTCTTTTTGTTTAAATTAAATCAAAGTAGAGCACACATCAACCAATAGCAATGAACATCTAAAGTTCAAACATATATTTATAGACTGAAAACCATTGAAACGTGCCCAAATGGGACCCTCCTCGTGCGTCCCTTTCACATGTATGAAAATTTGTAAGGCGCCATCTCGCTCTGGCATTGAAGGATATCGAATGTTCGATGCAACAGGTTATTGGAGCTAGGGGTGGCAGTTTGATTGATTTTCATTTATGTAATATATTTTACTTATTCTGCACTTCCTTTCCTGTTCTAATACAAAGCATGGTGTTCAATTCCGCCACCAAAATAAGATTTAGTGGAAGGTAGAATGATTGTCTCAATACAAGGTTTCCCCTGCCCTCTTTTAGGCAGGATGCAATTTGGGCTTAGTGAACTTGAGTTTAGCTTATTATTGTTTTCAATGCTATAGACAATCATCAAAATTATTGATACCACTTCGATTTAATTATCGCGATGTACGCATCAGCTAGCGTTAAATATTTTTTATTAACATTTATAGATAAAAATAAGCTTACATTGTAAATAATAAATTTACCCTGTGTCCTGTACACAGGGTAGGTATAGGGAACCTAAAGTGACACTCGATTTCCCACTTCCTGCTTCATTTTTCGAGATATAGTATGTTTAGTGGCGTAACTCAACCCCGCGCTTAATCTTGATTCCAGATTTTCCCAGCGAGGAAAACATATACTAAATCAAAATATTAAAATGAAAATGAAGCGACAACCCTATTAACTGTGATCGTTTTTCAACGTGTGATACGCGTCCCGTTACGGAATACCAGCTTATTGGTGTCAGGTGAACAATGTTACTGAGAGGTGGAGATTAATTGATTCGATCTTCCTTTTGTTTGATTTTTTAACGTGGAAATTTGCTATTTTATATGATTTTTAGTGTGTTTTTTCAATTTTTGTTGGGATGAAGTCGAGGATTCTAATTTTTGGAGTTACTATTAACCGGCTTCATTTGTTTATATTTTATCATTTTCTATAGTTTTTTAGATATTGTGTATCGACCAGAATCCCTTTATTATACTTAAACTGGGAAATGATAATAATTTTAAATATAATCATTCCCCTGAGGGGGTATTGAACCCACAATCATCCCGTTACAGTCCAACGCTGTATTACTGCACTACGATTACCACTATTATTTTATCTCATATATTTATTATCTAATATAGGTAGATACTTATATTATACAAGATGGATGATTTCTAATATTATAACATCAAATTTAGCTATTTACCACTAGTAAAGTGCCAATTTAGTGATGTACCGAGAAACATCGATTCGTGGCCAATCGATAAGTATCGGTAATTTAAGTAAAGTGCGAGTATAGTATCGAATAACGCCTAGGGTTGTAATCATTGTGATATGGTAATAGAATTTAAAGGAAAATATACGGTTTTATACCATATAGAGGTTGTTGTGACGCAGTGGAAAAGCCTTTGACTGGTTGTGGATTCGATTCCCATTATGGATTATGATTATATTTAAATTGTTTATTTTTCCGTTCTGATAGACAAAGTGCAACTTTGAGTTCAGCCACACAACATAAAGAACAGAGTGTCTTAACTCTACAAATTTGCTAAGTATAGATTACGTAACATTCTATAAAGTAAAAATTGGTACTTCTAAATATATCAAATATGTGTATATATTTTAACGAGATTATTTAATTTACATATATATGGGATTACAGATTCATATTTTGCCTGCATAGGTGTAAAGGCAGAAACCCAGAGTGTTAAGACAGTACACCACTTTACAGCCTAAGATATTACCATTGCGGAACTTAAAGCCGTAGTTTGTCTTTAAATAAGCGTGAGTATCAAACCTACAATCGTCGCGCTTGTGCCTGTTTGCGACGACTAACCTGAAAACGACAAAGTGATTTATCACTACAAAATCCAAAGAAATTAAAGAGAAAATAATACCTAAACAGATTTTTAGCTATCTAGGTTCACGTAATAGAGCAAGAGACACGTATCGGTCTCTTTGTAGAGTCGTGTGGAAATATGGCCCTCGGCGAAAGTAAAGAGCTGCTATGAAGTAGACGTGACCTCTTACAGAGTTGAAATAGTAGGTTTTTGTTGTATTCTGTTTGTGCATATCCTGTGTTATAGGAAGTGAATATAGTGATTGTGTGCTGTAGTGATTGTGTTCTCCGTTTTGTCTATTTAAAGATAGTGTTTGCTAAGTAGTGTTGTAACTAGCGAGCGCGGCGTTAGGTTGAATGTGTTTTGACAGATAATGAGAGTGCAGCTGAAACCGCGACAATTGTGGGTTCGATTTCCACTCAGGGAATTAAATATTTAATATCCTTTAATATTCCTGACTCTGGGGACGCAAGAAAGCGATGATACAATCAACTCGGATAGTGACTATGTAAAAAATTGCTTATAGAAATCTTTTCTTTAATAGAAAAATATACCTATTTGTAAAATTGTTTTCTAGATTATAATACCATACCAGCAAAAGAAAAATATTTAATAAAATGTATAAAATTTTTATTATTTGTATAATTTTTAATTGGTAGATAACAGCTACGTTCGAATTTTTATAATTTTTATTCAGCCTTACGCTTGCTTGGTTTGTTTTGTTTTGTTTTAGGTGAAGGCTGTACTTACACAGGATCTCTTTTTTTTACATGTATTCTATAATTGTGTATATTTATCTTTTTTATTACCGGTCAATTTCCTTCGTGTGTTTTCCATACAACGTGACATTGGCGAAATGAATTGTGCTCAACTGGCACGCTCGAAACGCCATATATCGAGAAATCAATCAATCAGCCTTACGCTTTTTCCTGCAAAGCAGCGTAGACAGATTGCATTGTTTCACGTCACGTGCACATAGCAAAGGCAGAGAAAAACTACGAATCTAGTGTTAAGACACTCCGTTCCAATTAAAACACTTCCGTTCAACACTTACCGCCGAATTCTCGAAAGATTACGTGTTGCTTCGGCACCAGAGTAAACACATAAAAATATTAAATATTTAACTTCCTCGACTTCCACAACTGGTCATGTCCCATCCTCCACGCTCTTTTGCTAGAACTACCATCAACATCACCAAACCCACCACTTGCTCCACAAACAGGTAAAACTTAAAATGGTAAATGGTAAACTACTTCCCTTTACCTCTATTTCACCTGTCTATAAGCACATAGCACTGCTCTCGTTTGATCCCGCTATTATGCTAAGTGATGTGCGGCTAACTTCTTTGTCGGAGCGGACATCGGGCGATAGTTCGCATAACTTTATATGTTGTACTATTAATGTATGAGTATTAGATATTATTTATTAAATATTTTTATATTATGTGGGTTCGATTCCTACTTGGGGATTTTTTTTTTATTTTGTCTCTTTTAGTTGAGTTTAACTCTGTCACTGCCATTTAGGCACTGTGTTGTTAATACTATTTTCCTACAATTATACTAGACATAGGCGTGATGTTAAAAAACATAGTTTTTTTCGTAACAAGATCGAAGATAATTTGATGACACATTTTAAACTCCGTTTTGAGATAAAATAAGGCATCAAATTTCTTACGATACTTCGATTTAGGATGCGGACCTCAATGCCGTATTCATTTGATTTATCTGGCAAAAAAATCATGAAGTTACTAAGTTTTATAATTATTAGTAAGTGAAAAGCAGTTTTTTAGAATTTATTAGACAGTTACGAGTATAAGTTGACCTAATAAAAACATGTTAAAAGCTGAATAAATGTTTTTAATAACGAGTACAGTCGTGGCGTAGGGGCACGAGAAAGAGATTGTAAACGCTACAGGTTCGATTCCCACTCAAGAAAATGAAGTATTTAATATGTTTATTTCTTGAGTTCCGCCACTTAATACATAATGCCTTCATAATCTGGCAGAAGCGGAATCAATCCCTCTGCCTATCCTGCTACACGCACGACACACGCGTAAAGCTGAAAAAAAATTCAAAACAATCAAGTATCAAAACCATTCAACATTAATAAGAATAGTCAAAAGTTCACAGCATACGCTATAAAGATATGTAACACGTATCAAAGGTGTGCTTACTCCATAAAGGCATATTTCTACATCCTCACGGCACTTCTACATACATAATGTACGTACATTATTGTTATAATAGATTATATACAATGACCGTACTAGGTAGTNTTTAGGCACTGTGTTGAAAATTGAGCGGAATCTTAATATTATTTTCCTATATATGAGATATAACTCTGATGTTAAAAACATTTTTTTTTTCGTAACAAGATAGCTAGAGATTTTTGTGATACATTTTAAACTCCGTTTTGAGTTAAAATAATGTTTTAAATTTCTTACGATACTTCGATTTAGGATGCGGACCTCAACGCCGTATTCATTTGATTTACCTCGCAAAAACTTCGAAAAGTTACTAAGTTTTATAATTATTAGTAAGTGAAAAACAGTTTCTTAGATTTTACTACACAGTTACGAGTATAAGTTGACCTAACAAAAATATATTAAAAGCTGAATAAATGTTTTTAATAACGAGTCGTGGCGTAGAGGCACGAGAAAGAGATTGTAAACGCTACAGGTTCGATTCCCATTCAAGGAAATGAAGTATTTAATATGTTTACTTCTTGAGTTCCGTCACTCAATACATAATGCCTTCAGAATCTGGCAGAAGCGGAATCAAATCCTATGCCTATCCTGCTACACGCAGGACACATGCCTAAAACTGAAAAAAAATATTTAAACATTCAAGTATCAAAACCATTCAACATCAACGAGAATAACCAAAAGTTCACAGCATATGCTATAAAGATATGTAACACGTATCAAAGGTGTGCTTACTCCATAAAGGCATATTTCTACATCCTCACGGCACTTCTACATACATAATGTACGTACATTATTGTTATAATAGATTATATAAAATGACCGTACTAGGTAGCCGTTGTGGTTGTGAATTCGATTCCCAGTTGAGGAAATTACATGTTTAGTATTTTCATTTTCGTTCTGTTAACGAGGTAGAGCGGGCCGAGTTCCAATAGTCAACACACATTGCTTCAGAATTGCCGTGTAAAATTAGAAATGGAAATGTCTTAATAGGAACGTAGTGCCTTGAAACTAGGTTCTCTGTGCTCGGAGGAACGGTTGTTCTTAAATTTTTATCATAAGTAAAATTATTTAAGTTCATTATCAATATCTAGCCATTCAATATCTATTCGTAACTAAATTGGATTGGCGAAAATGTCTCCCCAGAGTTTTGAAGAGGCATTTTCCCCGATCCATGGCTAGATTTTTTAGCTAGATTTACACAAAAAAAAAATATTTTACCACAAAAAAATTAAAACGCAAAATCAACTAAAACAATTAGTAAAACAATTAATTAATTTGCTGTGTGCGGGATACTGCATGAAGCTGATTTAATTTTTACAATATACATTTATTTTACATACAAAAAACAGTTTTCCGTAACTTAGACTAAATTAAACTAAACTAAAAACACAAAACGAACTAAAAACAAACATAAAATTAATGTTTAATTCATTACATAGATAAGTCGACTGTCAAGTGTTTAGGCAGATTGCTAGTCAGTACGAACAATTAGCTGGCATTGTTCGATATTCAGTGTGCCCAGTAATGGCACTGGGTTGAGGAGGACAGGGCTATGTTGATATGGTTGATATTATTTAGTCATTTTTTATTTGGTTGGTTTTTTTTGAGATTTTTTTTTTATTTTCGTTCTATACAATATCGGATTTCTACGATGAATGGAAAAAAGGATTTTTTCTCTGCCAATATCAGGTGACAAGCAGAAAACACAGTGTCTTAACACTACGTTTTTTGCTTACAGTACGAATAAAATTGTGAAATTAAAAATTAATCCATTTGTTATCTAAATAGCAATCGTCATATATATTTCTTTCAATTTTCCCTCTAAAGACGTATCTACACGAATCCGTCGTACTCATCTATAAGTCTAGTACTGCTGCATTCGAACGAATGGTCACGTTCGTATAATATTGCTTCTACAGTTATTAATCGCTTAGCTTAGAGCTTTCATTCATTATATTCAATAGACTAACTAGACTTTCATTATACAGTGTGATTATAATAAAAAAAGAGGATATTATCCACTTGTCAGTTGTGTCAGTTATTGAGAATTTTTTTTTATTATCTTCTCGTATGTTTCTCCTTTATGGATTAGACTTTGACTGTTTGTTACATTGAGTTTTCCATGTCATTTTGCCTTTTGAGAAAAATAGCTATTTAGTATTTCTCGTTTAGAATGACTATAAAATCAACAAAAAATTTTATTTATTTTTTTTGTTTTGGACTGAATTCTTTTATTGTTTGCCATATATAAGTATATAGTATCAATTATCTTTTTTATTATATTTATATATCTTAAAATATATACAGTAATAAGTACCGGCTTTTGATTGTTTGAATTAACATATAAATTAAGCATACCTAAAGTTATATTTTCTATCAAAAAAAATATCAATAATTTGCATTGAAGTGCTTTACTTCCAATCATCGCATTATAAAAAAACCTCAAAATAATTATCTCAAAATTTAATTCACAATCATTGCTTGAGCACCTCGCTCTATACTGCATATCAGAGTAATCAAGATATCGAGACACTCTGTCCCCCACTGGTGTCTTAACTTTGAGACATTGTATCTTGAGCAGCGGAACTCAAAATCACATAATATTACCAGAGCGGAGATCTGAAAATAATTTATTACTTCCATTTAATCCAGCTAGTTTGTAGATTCGATTCCTCCATTGAATCGCACTTATAAGACGCTATTTTTTAATTACGCGTAAATTAAAAATTATCAACTATGTCCCAACCAACTCTACCTAACAAAAACATACTGTAACAACAAACACCACCTAAGCCTACAAGAACAATCATCCATATCACATTTAACCGGCAAACGCAAATTGTTTTGAAAATCGTCTCCCATACATGTATGTCTGTACGGGTACTTGTACTACCGCAGTAAATCCACGTATCTGCGGCTGCCAACGTCGCGATTTATTTTAACACATTTTGTTTATAAATTATATAATACGATACTGTACGCGTTTCGGGAGATTTCGCGGTGTGGATTGTATGGGGTTGATATTACTGAGTAAGACGTTTGTAGAATTGAAATCTATCTATCTATCAGCCTTTTAAGGTCCACTGCTAGACATAGGTCTCCCCCAAGGGCGCAGGACCGGACGGAGTGGCGAGCATTGGGGGAGGTCTATGTCCAGAATTGAAATATTAACTAATAATTTATACAATTTGTGGTTTGTGGGATAGAAAGAATGTGGTAAGATAAGATAAACAACAAGTAAACATGATGGTTGTAATGTCATAAGATAAATTCGTTCAGCTACTCCTAATGCAATATCTTGAAAATAAAGCAGTATCTTGAAAATAAAGAATGGAATGGAATGTCTTAACACTATGTTACTACTGCTGCCCCTATATAAGTGACACAGTGTGAACGTAAACATACATATATAAAGTTACTAAACACCATTTCTACAAAAATATTAGCTAAAAAAAATATTAAATCCATATATATTAACATCTTAATACAATTCCTCAACATACAGGGTGTTAAGAATGCTCACGTACATTTCCTAGCACTCGCGCTTTATGTAGGGCATTTATTCTTACCCCCAAGGGGTTGGAACCACCCCACTGTTTTGTTTACGAATGCCGATCTATTGGTAATTTAATTGGATGAAAGTATTGTGATTTTGTATTCACATGTCTTTAGTATTTTGTGGATAGGGTGAAATCTTAATGAAACATGGCTGTGTTACGGTGTCTGCTTAAATAAGATCCTTTTTTAAGAAAATCATAATATTTTTTAGCTTCACGCTGTATCCTGCAAATAGCAGAATTGGCAGAGGGAATCTGGAAAGCTAGTGTTAAGATACTCCATTCCCCATTTTCTGCCTACTGTGGAGAATTTTGATACTTTTTGGGAAGAAAAGTAGAACTTATGGTGAAGTTTATATTATCTTATATTGAGTATTTGGAATGAGTAGAATATTCGTTTTAAGTCTTATCTCAATTTTAATGCACAATGTCCCAAAGTTTAGATGTAAAGTAGATTACGGAATGTAGGTTCCCTTTGCTTACTATGCGGGAAGATGTATGACTGCTTCATATTTTTTTTATGGACTGGACTTCTCCAAAAGTATACTCGTATATACTCGTATGTAGTTCTATTGAGTTACATATTTCTATACTAATTTGCCCCAATCTCCCCCAACACGTACATCCCACACCTCAGATAACACCTCCCACATTTAAAATCCCATGACACTCAAAAGTAATATTAGAACGAAGATTCATATTCTAAATCCCACAAACCTATATATTCCTGTCTTCAACTCAATTTATTCGGCCTATAACAAACACATCGCGATCGCGACGTTATTTATTGGGTGAGAAAATTCTATGATATATCACCACTCTGCCTCATTCTACCCCCAGTTCCACGTAAGGGTTGCGATTGCACACAAATCAGTCTGGAGCACGTGATGCGTGATTCTAATTTTTCTTTTCTATTTTCTCTGTTTTAGAGTTAGAGGTTCTTATCTAGAAATAAATATAATTTTGTAGTTTGTCTTTGGAGAAAACGTGTACATACTCGTACATAGTTATGTTTGCACGAATATTATTATTATTACTAATACAGTAAGATTAACTAATTAGAGTAACTACGAGATTCACGCTATATCCCGCAAGCAGCAGGATAGACACAGTGAACACTCAGTTCCTTACTTTTCGTTAAATTTTTGGGACGGGTTGAGTGGCGAAACTCAACGCCATGCCAACACAACCGCCATTTTTACAATTAGACGACATGCCGATGAAAAAACAAAATTTACTGAATATTTTATTAATATTTACCATATACAGACAAAACCCACATCAAAAAAAGAAGAAAAATCTATACTTGCAATATAAAAAAAAAAACAACAAATCCCATCAACTGAGTGCTGGTACAGTTAATATAACAAGAAGATTTATAGTAGAAATATCGCATCTACTATTATCCCACATAGCAATATTTTTGCATATCAAAAGGGGGAAAGAAAATATTTATTGTGACATCAACAATTCTATTTGGGAACCCGATTTGGTATATTTTGTACCTGGGCAAGGGTTTTGCGCTTGGTTCCCGTAGGGTTGTATTAGGTCGTATATCATAATATTGAAATATTTGGGACTGACTGAAGTGAAGGTAGATCGGCCGTTATTGAAACTTCCTTTGACAAATGATGCGACAATATTATGTTTGATTTGAGATTGTTTTCTTTTTAGCATCACACTGAAAAGCAGAGTATAGACTTAGTGTTGAGACACTCTGTTCCCCATTTTTCGTCGAATAGCGTCAGAGTAAGCAGATGGAATTATTTAATATTCATCTCCTCGAGTTGGAATCAAATCCACAATCGGTCACACTTTGTGCCCCTGAGCCACGAATTGTCTCGATATTATTTTTATTGTTTGTTCATAATTTTATCTTTAATTTGAGTAAGTGTATTAATTATTTTCAGTGACTCAGTTGTACAATTATTCCCGATGGTAAAATAGTGGAGGGGATAGTCAAATTTATGGCTCCGTTCCCATTGAGACACTTCCCACTTTCTGCTGAATTCTGGAGATATTGCCAACGTTGCGCTTTGCTTCGAGGCCTTACGAGAAAATTAAAACATTAAGCTTTTATCTCCTGGAGTTGGAATCGAATACACAATCTGTCATGTTTACAGACGCTTCGCAAAATAAAACTAAATTTTCGCCTATCCATAACCCCCAATTAAATGAAACATACCACCATACATATATATATACAAAAATCCATACAAACTTACAGAAAGTAAAGCAAATATTAGCGTATAAGATAAAACACCCGATCAAGACGGTACATTGGATCTGTAAAACACCTCCTCTCGTTACAATCGCGAACAAACATGAGAATTCTTAAGGGTGCGCTTTTGTTTTGGAGCTTTAAAATCTTGCTTTTAAATAAGATAAAGAGAAGAAACGATAAAAATTATTATATATTTTTTTGTTTTGAATAGCAGAAATGGAAGCCAGTTCTGTGGCAGGGGCTCAAGCGTGTGACTAACAGTCACTCGATAGGTTGTGGGTTCAACTCCAACCCAAGAACATATTTTTTTGTGGTTTTCTCTGTTTATCCTGCTCTATGTGGGACATGAGTACAGCGTAAAGCTAAAAAAAGAGGAGAAATATACGCAGAGAATATGACAGTACAGCGAAGATAACGTAGTGTAAATGTTTTGCATTTTTCGTCCAAATTCAAAAAATACTCTATTGAGTAGCGGAGCATAACGCCGCGCGTCTGAAAGTCACATTTGTTATATTTTCGAGACATTGAGAGTGGCAAAACTCAACGCCAGGTTAAATCTGCTAGCTTCACGAGCGAGCGGGAATCGAACCCACAATCGTCACTATGCTTTTATATAAATCCCATAATAAAGCTATATTTCTTCCAAGCAGCATATTAGTCACCCCGGTTACCCCAAGACGTTCCCCAACCGATGTTTTCTTTGTTTAAACCGTAGTCCAATATTTGGCCCAATTATACAGTTGATTTCACACTTTAGTCAGTTTGTCTTTAACAATTCTGTTTTCTTATCGAAAATCTTTTGGGATTTCTTATAATATATTTGGTATTATGTATGGAATAGGAGTAGTAGAGTTATTGTGTGGATCTTATTATATTATAGTAATTGTGTTAGAAGGCAGTTTTAACATTTTCAAAGTGGTATTTCAAGTTTAGGAAAGATAAATGCTACTTTTTAAAAATATATAAATATTTTGACCATAGCGGAATTTGAACCCGCACCTCTTGAAAATTAATTGTAATCATTGTAATTTTCTGCGTAATCAAAACCTATTGGGTACTTCTCGTGGACCTACGGTTATGAAATATTGAAGTGAGTACTTCCTTCCTTCTAACACAATATAACAGAAGAAAAAAATCCCAATATGGAAATTAAAATACTATACCTAAGTTTGTCTAAGCCTCAACGGCGAGTTCGGCTCGCACTTGACCAGTTTAAAATTATTATGTTGAATATAAACTCTCTTTCTATTAACATTGAACCCACACCCCCACCCCCAACACAAACACACAACTACTAAACACTAACGTGATAATTTCAACCCGTCAACACATAATTTATGTACAAACTTATCGATAGTTAATGCATAATAGAGTGTTTGATCTAAAGGAGCGAACCAGAGCGAAGATTAAACATTTTGGTGTGAATACTATTAATCAGATAGCCGATTGCAGTCTAAACATTGGTTCAGTGCTTTCGATATTTTATCGATGATTTTATCGATATTGTCATAAAAAAGATATATCAGCTTCACGCTGTTTCCCGCACACAGCAGAGAAGACAGAGGGATCCTAGTGTTAGGACACTGCGTTCCACAACTGCCGGAACTCAACCTTGCACGAAGAATTGAAAATATAAAATTGTGATGTGGGTTCGATTGACAGTTGAGGAAATTGAATATTTAATATTTTATTATTTCTTTGCTCTGATAACGAAGAAAAGCGATTAACTTGTGCTAATGATTTATTCAATTTAACTACTTTTAATAAGAGACTGTAAAAATAACTTCAAGTATACTATATTAGTTAAATATTAATTTAGATGAAACATTTACATTTATATAATATCTTGTTGCCAGAATAAGAAAATGAACATAATTTAAAAAAATCAATTAAATCAGCTTCACGCTGTATCCCGCACACAGCGGGGTAGGCAGAGGTAACCTAGTGTTAAGACAATAATTCAATAAGTAAATATTTTCCAAATCTATCTCTCGATATGTGTACTTCCAAACAACACTAAAACCGAAGGGATCGGGAGAGCGTCGGTTAGTGTGAACTAAATGAATCATTAATAATTCAATGTTAACGCGGATCGCGTTCCCGGCAACCACACGCCGATACTGGGAGCCTGTATGTATGTATGTATATGTAGACATAACTACAGAACTTTAAGTGTTTGCTGTAAATAAATAATCATTTACTGATAGATTTGTTAAAACTACGGTATTTATTGAATTCTATGGTGGAGGGACAAAACGTATGATTGAAAATCGGAACAGATTGTGGGTTTGAGAAAATTAAATACTTTATATTTTTCTTTCCTTGCACTGATAACAAGGCAAAAAGACGACGGACGTTGAACTCTACTCAACACACAACCTCGAGAATAAGAAAGAGAGTTTTAACACTAGGTTTCATGTTCCCCGCTAGTTAGCTTGAAACTAAAAAAAATCAGTCGAGTTGTAACGGTAGTTGCTGACTGTAAAAGTAATTGTAAAACTGTGTCTTATATTAACTCGAGGGAATGGTTACATTTCGAAATGTTTTGCTTATTATTTTCATTTTCTTACTGATAGTTGCTGTAGTAGAAAACCACCACTAGACATATAATATCTCAAATACAAGCAGAGAACGGAGAAAAGGAACGGATTTGAATTGCATAATTATAAGAATAAGAAACATAAATACCAGACGTAAATAAAACATCCCATATACATATGACTCTTCAGTACCAACCAACCAATTTCATTTCCATATTTTGATAGATCAACATAAATATTTGATAATACAACTATCCCAAATGGTTATGAAACATAAAATAACATAACATAATTTTACATAAAATAACATAACATAAATACATACGTTAGTATTCACGTCAACAATCTAATAAATATCTTTAGGAAATTCAAAGACACGAGCAGTGACCACCCCATGACAAGTGTTGTTTTGAGTTGGGATCGGTCACGCTAGGGCTGAAATTTTCTTATATAATATTAAATAGTTGTTATTCATTAATCAAAATGTTGATGCAATTAGAGGTTGTCATAGGTTCAATTAATAATTTATTTAGATTTACATATATCTCTCTTCTCATCTTAACATTAGGTTCTCTCTGCCTTTCCTGATATATGCGGGATACAGCGTGGAACTGAAGAAAGGGTCAAGACAGTCTATTTTCCATTACATATTCCTTATCATAAAATATAGAAATATTAACAGTCTTAATGACCAAGTGTTAGCCCTAGGCATCATCAGATGACAATCGCTCGAAGACCGGAACCGGAAGCCCCATCAAGTTTGGACGTTCAATATCCTTCCAAACTACGAAATAATGAGAGCTTCTCTTAAAAATTACTTGTTTAGTGTCAAATTCTTCCTGCCCGCCCTAACTCTGGGTGAGGGAAACTTTGTATGAATAAAGGATTGGATATTAAAAGAAAATTGACAGATATATTTTGAAATGATGTTCTAATTTCTTATATTGATGGCGTCGCGTCGCGGCACAGAAACACTGTATCTAGTTACACCCATAGCGTATATGTGACTGAAAGGGGTTCGATTCCCACTTGGTGGAATTAATTCTTTTCGTTTCGTCGCTTCGCAAGAGAAAACGCGGCATTGAGTTCCACCATTCAACACGAAATTTGTTGGAAATAGGGCAAGAAGTGGTGTGTTGTGGAACGGAGTGTTTTAACAATAGCATCCCTCTGCTTACCCTTCTATATGGATAGGATACGACGTAAAGCTAAACAAAATTAAATTTTCACATACAACTTTATAAAACCATTTTTAACATATTTAAACTGTTCCTCTTACACTTGTTCTTCTACACTAGGAAACATTTCCTCAAAAATTACTATTACTAAACCCATATCAATGAAACTATTACACAAAACACAACTAAAACGGAACGATCCATCAAATCTAATACTATAATATACAGCTAACCCTTCTGTCCATCGCATATCATTTGTTACTTGAAACCCGCTATCGTTGTTCCTTAATATCTTATATTTATTGTCAAAACGGCAGAGATGGGGCAAGGACGATTTGTCACGAGCTCGAGATGTAACCCCTATGGATGAATATGCTTAGGATACTACTGTCTTTTTAATATTATTATTTTTTGTACGTATTTTTGGGGAGTTTTGGTGTTTTTTGGTTTTTTGGCAGTTTAAGTTTATATGGTTTTCTTAATGATCACATAAATATATTTTTGTTTCATATCTATATTCGCAAATAAGAAAAAAACGAAATATATCAAAATTTTTATTTATTGAAGAAAAAGTTAAAACCAGTCGTAGCGTAGGGATACGTGTGGCCGTAAACGCAACAGGTTGTAGGTTCGATTCTCACTCGTGGAAACGAAATATTTATTATTTTCATTTCGAGGATAAAGTGCAACGTTGAGTTAGTCCAGAATTCGGAGCAAAATTTGAAGCGACATGTCCTAACTTTAGACTCCCTCTGCCTATCCTGCTGTACTCGATATAGAGCGTGAAACCAAAAAAAAAAATAATTAAGACAAATCTAAGTTACACATTATCAAGGGGTTGAAATCCATATACATATAAACCAGAATAAGTAATGACAGCCATAATTTATAACCATATATGGTAAATATTACTCTACAAGATTATCCCATCTTCCCATCATTGATCATATATTATTGTCAACTCTCATGCAAATATCTCAATGGGTGTTTCTGACTGATTACATGATGGGTTTTGGGTAGGAGTCCCTTTGTGGGGGTGGTTGTGATGTTAGAGGGTCTTGGGTTTGGATCTTGAGTTGGTGAACAGTTAATTTGAAAATTCTGTAGTTCTATAGATATGAAGAAACAAATACGTAAGAAATTTTAGTTTTATTTTGCATTTATAATTTATATATCTAAGGTATAATAAATTATACAATAAAATTAATAAACGGGCCGTCGAGCCGCGTTGAGTATAAACGCGACGGTTATGGATTCGACTCCCAGTGGGGGAATTAATTATTTAATATCTTTATATCCTCGCTCTGGTACCAAGGCAAAGCGAGCCATTGGATTCCGTCTCGAAAATAGGTAGTGCATGAAAATCGGAGAGTATTGACAATATGTACCCTCTACTTATCCTGCTATATGCGAAATATATCGTGAAATTAAAAAAATGGAAATACTGTTAAGAATTATATGAGTTCTGACACTAAACGACTGTTTGACATGAAAATAGCTCAACAAACGATCTTCGAATAGCTCATTTGAATGAAGTATTTTTCAGCTTTTGCGCTGTATCCAGCACGCTTTTCCCCACTTATCACTGAATTTTGTGTGAATCGAACCCATAACCCTCGATTTACAGTCACACTCTTGTGCGAATAAATACATAGAATTGTAAATTTTAAAATATCAGAAGGAAATATCACACTACCGTCCAATTCTAAAGGGTGAAGGGTTTACATGATGTATAGTATCAATAAGTCAGCATGTATTAACACTTGGTGCTGTTACTGCTGGTGGGTGGGTGTGGGTCACGTGACTGATCGTAGGAAATTTAAGAGATTTCAGCTCGAATTGTCACTTTTGATATTTTGGAGGGTAGTATGTGATTTTATCTGATCGATGGGCGGAAATTGTATGGAAATTTGGTATAAGTTATTTGTTGAACGGTGTTGTAAAACGGTTAAAATATTTGGAAATAGTAATAGAACTAAGAGAAGAATCATTTGACACTAACTTTCTCTACACTTTCTGTGTGGCGCATATAGCAGGGTAAACAGAGGGAATCTCGGAATCTAATGTTAATACACTCCATTCCTCACTTTCCACCGAATTCTGGAGGAATAGTGCGTTGATATGCGGATCTCAACGCCGCGCTTTCCCTAATTACCGGAACGAAGAAATAAAAATATAAAATATTTCCTGGAGTGAGAATCGAAATCCCAACCTATCGTATTTACCAGTTGTACTCTTGTACAACTGGCCCCACACAACCAGAACTACCCTACCCTATACATATAACCTAAAACAACCACTTTAATTATAAATACATCAATTGTAGCAATGCCCAATTACAATTCATTTTTCTTATCCAAATCCTAGTGACGTGCGCCCGGGTAAGGGTTAGTAATCGTCCGGTGATAAATGACCTGCAGGATGACATGAGACGGACTTAAGGATACTGGGTTAGGATGGTTTGGTAGCGGACTATGAGAGATATTTTGGAAAATAATGTATTTTAGTTGCCATAAATATTATTAACTTTAAAAACGCTCTACTACAGCTTTGCTACAAGTGATAGAGAATGTGCTCGGAGCTTAAACTTGAATGGCTTCCTAGTAAACTTTAAAAGCTTCCTCTAATCAGGTCCTGGCTGAAGCCAGCTAATCTAATGATGGATCATCAGATCAGCTCGTTTTTACCATATCCTAATCGATACGATCACCTAATCTTCGTGTATAAAAACTATTCACTGCAAATTAAATCTGCATAAAAAATTCGCAAACACTATTTCCACTGAACAACTATAGCCTCAAATATGTAAAGATATAAAAAATATTTTAGCATACACTCTAGCAACGGGTTTAAACGCCGGTTAACCGGGTCACAGGCGTGATACAGGTTTTAGTCGCCCAGATAGTCGGGATTGATGGTTTTGTACTGTTAATGTTGTATTGCGGATATTTATAAATGAAAAAGATTCTTTTTTCCTTTTTCTTCTTCGCGCTGTATCTCGCATTGCGCTTTGTCCTAAACTATATTTAAATAGAATTTGTACAATGTTCTCGTATATGTCTCTTAATATTTCATTTTAATTAATTAAAATTAAATTAATTAATATTTCATCAATTCATTCCCCCGAGTAGAATTCGAACTGACGACAACATTTTTACTATTTTAACAGTAAAAATTTATTATAATTTTAGATAATCTACATATTATATAGGGGTGTTAATTAACGCGTTACCCACTTGACCGGCAACTCGCACGGGTGTCCGGTCAACCGTGGCCCGTGAGTCCACCATATGGCGCCACTGTTTGATTGAGAGGGGTTTCTGTTGTAATTCAATAATGAATATTGTATTGAGACCTGTGATTCAGTGGGATAGTGTTTGCTGTGTGATGGTTGTAGGTTCGATTCTAAATCGGGGAAATTTGTATTTTTTTCTGAGTCTGAGTTCTAGAGGCTATATTTATGAAAAGACAGTCTTTACTAATATTTATGTACATATATCTTGGTAGAATTTAAACTTTTTTTTTTCATGCTGTGAGAGGGAACTTGGGAACCTAGTGTCAAGAAATTCTGCATCCTACTAAGACACTTCCGATATCCAAATACCAAATTCTTGAAGCTTTTGCGTGTTGATTGGCAAAGCTCAACGCCGTGCTTTGCTTACCAGACGTTACCAGAGCTAAAAAATTTAATATTCAATATTTCATTTCCCTGAGACGAAATCGAACCCATAACTTGTGCCCCTGTTTCACGACAGCCTCAATTTATATTACCACTCGTAGCCGCTCAGCTAACATATCGGCCTGTTCCGATGAATGTGCAGACGATAGCTCTAGTAGTCGAGCACCTGACATTGCCTGACGCACAGTTAAACCCTCAGTGATGCCCAGCTGCACTAGATTAACGCTCTGCTGCGCTCTTTCTAGGGCCTGGGCATAAGAGACCCCTTTCGCAACAGCCTCTGTCGTTAAGGTGATCATAACCGCCATGGTGCGAGGTTGCTTAGCCACTTTAGGTCTGCGCGGCTGCCTCTTCG
>JAKRZM010001269.1:99773-134672 GCA_036379175.1 Heliconius cydno galanthus
CCCACTTATCACTGAATTTTGTGGGGATCGAACCCATAACCCTCGATTTACAGTCACACTCTTGTGCAAATGAAGACATAGAATTGTAAATTTAAAATATCAGAAGGAAATATCCCACTACCGTCCATTCCTAAAGGGTGAAGGGTTTACATGATGTATAGTATCAATAAGTCAGCATGTATTAACACTTGGTGCTGTTACTGCTGGTGGGTGGGTGTGGGTCATGTGACTGATCGTAGGAAATTTAAGAGATTTCAGCTCGAATTGTCACTTTTGATATTTTGGAGGGTAGTATGTGATTTTATCTGATCGATGGGCGGAAATTGTATGGAGATTTGGTATAAGTTATTTGTTAAACGGTGTTGTTAGTTTAAAATATTTGGAAATAGTAATAGAACTAAGAAAAAAGTCATTTGACACTAACTTTCTCTACACTTTCTGTGTGGCGCACATAGCAGGGTAAACAGAGGGAAACTCGGAATCTGATGTTAATACACTCCATTCCTCACTTTCCACCGAATTCTGGAGGAATAGTGCGTTGATATGCGGAACTAAACGCCGCGCTTTCCCTAATTACCATACCGAGGAAATAAAAATATTAAATATTTCCTGGAGTGAGAATCGAAATCCCAACTTATCGTATTTACAGTTATACTTCTATACAACTGGCCCCACGTAACTAAAACTACCCTACACTATATACCCTAAAACAACCACTTTAATTATAAATACATCAATTGTAGCAATGCCCAATTACAATTCATTTTTCTTATCCAAATCCTAGTGACGTGCGCCCGGGTAAGGGTTAGTAATCGTCCGGTGATAAATGACCTGCAGGATGACATGAGACGGACTTAAGGATACTGGGTTAGGATGGTTGGGTAGCGGACTATGAGAGATATTTTGGTAAATATTGTATTTTAGTTGGCAAAAATATTATTAACTTAAAAAAACAAGCTTTTCTTCTTCAGCTTTCTTCAGCTTTCCTATAGGTGATAGAGAATGTGCTCGGAGCTGTTAATTATATGAGCTTAAACTTGAATGGCTTACAAGTAAACTTTGAAGGGTTCTTCTAATCAAGTCCTGGCTGGCGCCAGCTGATCTCATGAAGGATCATCAGATCAGCTTGTTTATACCATATTATTATATTATTATCTAACCTATGTGTAATTGTCAAGATTTGTGATTATGCAAATATTATAAGTCAAATAAAAAATATTTACTGCAAAAAAAGTCACAAACACTAATCCACTGAACAACTATAGTCTCAAATATGTAAAGATATAAAAAAATATTTTAGCATACACTCTAGCAACGGGTTTAAACTCCGGTTAACCGGGTCACAGGCGTGATACAGGTTTTAGTCGTCCAGATAGTCGGGATTGATGGTTTTATATTGTTAATGCTGTATTGCGGATATTTATAAATTTTCCTTTTTTTCTTCACGCTGTATCTCGCATATAGCAAGGTATAAGGCAACCATGGTAGGCAAAGGGAACTTAGTGTTATGACGGCGTTCCCCACAACCACTCAATTTTCGAGACATACCGTGTTGAGTGGCAGAGCTGAGCACTGTGCTTTGTGTCCTAAACTACATTTAAATAGAATTTGTACAATGTACTCGTATATGTCTCTTAATAAATAACAATTAATTCCCCCGAGTAGGATTCGAACCCAAAACCCTTGCGTTTACAATCGGTGACGACAACATTTTTACTATTTTAACACTAAAATTTAATAAAATTTTAGATAATCTACATATTATATAGGGTGTTAATTAACGCGTTACCCACTTGACCGGCAACTCGCACGGGTGTCCGGTCAACCGTGGCCCGTGAGTCCACCATATGGCGCCACTGTTTGATTGAGAGGGGTTTCTGTTGTAATTCAATAATGAATATTGTATTGAGACCTGTGACGCAGTGGTAGTATGTGGCTGTATATGTGGTGGTTGTGAGTTTGATTCTAAATCGGGGTAATGATTTTTTTTTTTTCTGGCACTGATGGTGGCAAGAGTTTCTTGTGTTCTAGAGGCTATATTTATGAAAAGACAGTCTTTACTAATATTTATGTACATCTTGGTAGAATTTAAACTTTTTTTTTTCATGCTGTGAGAGAGAACTTGGGAACCTAGCGTCAAGAAATTCTGCATCCTACTAAGACACTTCCGATATCCAAATACCAAATTCTTGAAGCTTTTGCGTGTTGATTGGCAAAGCTCAACGCCGTGCTTTGCTTACCAGACGTTACCAGAGCTAAAAAATTTAATATTCAATATTTCATTTCCCTGAGACGAAATCGAACCCATAACTTGTGCCCCTGTTTCACGACAGCCTCAATTTATATTTATATGTATATAATACATATATGTATGTATGTGTCATATAAAAGCTAGGTACTTGCCAAATTGGCGTTTCCTCATACAATCGATGTAACAGTTATAAATAATAAGCGTAAGTAAAGTACAAAGTGCGGAAATTTGGCAGCCGGAGTGTCCAGTTCTTGGGAGTTAAAGTATCTAGAAACGATATAAAAACATAATATTATTTGTATGTTATCCTAATTTATATACAAAGTTAATTAAATAATTTTATATCTTATATTAGTGATTCAATGGTTGTTAGTTCGATTCCGACACGAAGGAACGAATTATTTTAGAGGCAGAGGGAACCTAGTGAAGACACTCCGTTCCCCACTTTCCAAGTGTGGAACAGAAGTGTGTTAATGGAAAACGTAAATTTTATTCTTGAGGCTTTTATTAAAAATCCTTAATTATATTATAACGCATTCTTCAAAACTATTACAAATTTCAGAGTGGCGTGACTCATCTCTAGGTTCTCTACACTTTATTTACTTTAGGCAAAAGGAACCCAAGGTTAAAATCCTTCCTCCTTTCACGAAATTTATAGCCATTTTGTGTTGAGTGGCGGAATTTAACGCCGAATGAAAATTAAAAAAACGACTCTTCCTGTAAACTAAACATCCATATCAACCATAGCAGTCCGTAGAACAATAATCGCTAATGGTGCGATGCAGTGGACACAACTCATATACCATTTATAGCCAGTCCAGCACACGAGTGAGACACTTTAATAGCCTAATTTGTAACTAAATCACGATTTTTGTACAATTTTAATGTGTTTAACACATATTTATGTCTGTTTTTGTGAAATTGCGTATATTTTTATATTTGTCGGATTGACTGTTATGGTGCAGTGGAGAAATGTTAGCTTAAATATTGGGTTGTCGGTTTGAGATGTATATTATGTTATATTTTTGGTATTGGTTCATATTTTATTATGCTTATCTATTTACATATATTTCCAAATACAAATGTAAAATTTTGTATTTTCGTATCGTTTTTGATTTAAATATGTTGCAATTTATGGAAAAATACATATTTCATCAAAAATGGTTTAGTGATTGACTTTGAGATATCGACATATTTGTGCAGAATACAAAATTAAAGGATATTTTTTAAGGCCCTTTGAATGGAAAAGAATATTGATTATATATAACTTCATTGTCATTAGAACTAAAATCAAAATCCAAATTCTGCTTTGGGTGAATGAATTATTTTCGTTCAAATGGAGATCGAACCCATTGTTATAACTTATTATAATACGACGCTACTACGACATGATGGGCTACACATTTCAAAAATATCTATTTTCAATTAAATAGATTCAAACAAAAAATTATTTATTTATCTATATCACTTTTATATAGAAAAATATGAATCCACGACCCATTTTGTAGGTACTATAGTACAAAACTACTCTGCCTAAAATATTTCATAATGAAAGTTTCAACGTGTGTGATCTGTACACTGGAAGCCACCAAGAACAGCGATACCATAGTTCTTGCTTAGTGATGTTTTAAAGTTACGCGGATTTATATTGATGCAGCACACCGTCTACACTAGGTTACCTAGATTTTTTAATATTTTTTTTGGACTGACAATACTGACATTTTTTGTGAAATATCACGATTGTTTTAAGTTTGGATAGTCATATAATATTATGTATATGAAAATTTCAAGTAAATTAATTTTAATCAATGTTTAATTTTTTTTTAAATAATTCCCATTAAGACACTTACTTAACAAACATAAATAATATCAAAATATTGCAATACAGACACCACTACTATTACAGTATGTAAAAGTTGCGTAGATCATAATGCGTAGACATTTGCTACGTCTTCGTAGCAAGTAAAAATATTATTAAATTCTTACAATAAATTCAATTTATTTTACTCTATCCCACCTAGTTTTCCGTTCTCTATGTTTATTTTGTATTAAAAATGATTTACTAAATAATAGATGCATAAAAAAGGAACCTCCCTCGTTTTCAAGCAAAGCAGGGTATGCACCTAAAGAACAGATACGCTGTTTCCAAATATCCGCCCAATTTTCAAGAAATTGCAAGTAGAGAAATAGAACTCGCTTTGTCTTTTTATAAGTAAAATGAATTTGGTCCTCTGAATGGGAATCGAATCCACAACCGTCAAATTAACAACTCAACCCCCTATCAATAGAGCCTGAAAAATAAAAGAAATAAGAATAATATCCTCAAGTATCTGAATATGACCAGACATTAGTCCGTGATGCAATCGCTGTAAGGCCACCTCAGCCTCAGCGAGTCGCCATACTTTATGCGCACTCACAATTAGTTGCCGCGAGATGGCAGGTGAAACTATGGAACAGTGGTCGGTGGAGTCGATAATTATACTTAGATGCTGGAAATTTATATTTGGGGGTCGAGTAGGGTAGAGAGAAGTGACCATCGTTCCCCATGTATAATTCAATTTTCAACACATTGTGTACATTGTGAGGAAATGAGAATAATTCATTGCTTCGAACGAAGTGGTAACCGAACCCACAACCGTCACGTCTACAGTCAGGCACTGTAACATTGCATCATGGTAAAAAAATATTGAATAGTATTAAAATAATTATCTTTGTTATTTTCACGCTATATTGAAAATCACAATACAAATATAGCGAAATCATTCAAAAAAGGCTTTGCACATAAAATCTTCATTTATCAAGTCAAGTTTCAGAAGGATTCCATCAGGTTCTGTTGAGAAGACATTGCCTCTATCTAAAGAATAAGTAGAAAATGTAGAGAAGAGTGTTAAATCATTCTAATATGTGTTTATCTTTGCCTCTAATGTTTAATTCATACTAAAATAAAAAAATATAAGCTTTAAGATAAGACTAAAAGAAATTAGCTACAAAGTATCACAACCGCTCCACAGTTCCCTTGTTCCCGCGTAAAGCATCTCCCGCAGAAGTCGTTAGTAACAAACTCCACACATTTGTGTCACCGGATACAATCCCATTATAATTTTAAATTTTAAGCTCATTTATTTATGTTTTCAGCCAATCTGCCGCAACGCAATCTTTGATATCTTTTTAATATCCGTTAAGAAAATCTTTGGAGAGAGAGAGAGAGAGGGAGAGAGAGATTATGTTATTTATTTTGTTTACTATTTTAATCTTTCAGCTTCAGTAGTTTAGGCAAGTTAGTGCCAAGATACTCTGTTCTTTAAGATTAAATGTTTTTTCAACAATATTCCTTTATCAGAATACCGCTCTATTCGTGAAAATATATGTTAGTTAGTGAAACATTATTCGCGATTTTACGATTTATTTGGGTCCCATGGCCCCAAGCTGGATTACAATACTTTATATTCTTGAAGCCAGTAGTGGTGCAGGGGCAGAAGCGTGTCATTGTAAACGATACAACTAGTGGGTTCAATTCCTACTCAAAAAAAATAAATATTAAATATTTTAATTTCTTTGAAATGAATACGCAAGGTATTTTGACGTTATATCGTTTTCCGATTGTGTGTGTTGGTCTCTTTAACTCTGGTCTGGTCCTAATTCCCCCAAGTGTAGCTCGAACTCACAACCTCACCCCCCACGGAACGAAGACGACCTCTGCAAAAAAACATAAAATTTCTACATTTTCTATACGTCAACCACCTTTGTTTATTTTTTAGTCACCAAATAACTCCAGCTAAGCTCGGACTTCGGGCCGCCTCGAGAAATTTTTGCATACATTACAAAAACAATTAAGCAAGAATTCGGCTATATGAGAATAATTTCATCTTTTTTAATTAAATTTCTACGCTACTTCATACAAAATTCTGTGTATTTTATTCCATTTTTGTTGTAAAATTGATAAAAGAAAGAACTACTTTATTATGAATGAACTGTATCGTCCGCTGGAAATAACTAAGAAGAAGTAATATAGTAAAAATGTCTCAATTGTATTTTTTTTTAATTTTTCTTTGCGTGTATTGGTCGTAGTCACCTTTCCCGATACCTTTCTCGATAAATGAACTATAGAACACAAAAGGTATTTTTCAATTTAAACTAGTAGTAGTAGAGATAGAGAGGTAGAGAGGTAGAGGTAGAGAGAGAACTAGTAGTTCTAGAGATGAGCGCGTTCAATCATACAAATTGTTTAGCTTTTTAATATTACTAAATACGAGTAAGTATAGATAGATTAATAAAATAATAAACTCATATACTCATAGTGCAGTATGTACATTGTACACGTAGCTTTGGCGTAGCCTATAGCTTTGGTTTCGATCTTTACTCGGGGGAATAATTATATTTAAATTAATTTTAAATCGCGGCGTTAAGTTGCGCTATTCAACATTCAACGTCCCCAAAGTTAGACGGAAAGCAGTGAACTTAGTGTGTTGACACTTTTTCCTCTAACTACCCTTCAATGCGGAGAAAAAGGTAAAACTGGTTTGCTTTTTTGTTAGGTATTTCTTTATCTATACCTCTTCTTAGAAAATCTAATCTTTATTTAATTACTGTTTTATTTGAACATTAATATATTAGAAAATAAAATCTCATTTACCCATCATAGCCTCTATACTAAAAATAACAGAAAAACTGAAACTAAAACCCAATTAGCAAATGAAAATTCAACATTTTCAACCAATGTATTCAACATTAAATATCTATACTAAATTCCATAACCCAGCATATACATTTGGGTAAAAATGGATAAAAAAATGGGTAAAAAACCCGACACACCTGCGCTGGGGAGACCGGGGGCCAAATGACATACAACTAATTAAATATAACTAGAAATATTTTAATAAGTTTACGAGGCACCTCGCCTCAGTTAAAACAAATACTGTGTTTGCTTCCAGTGTGAGCGTTGAATTTTAATATCATTACTTGTGTTGCGTTAACCCTTTTTTGGGTGGGTGGCGGTATTTTTGATGTTGGTATTATTTTTTTTGTGTTGTTTATGTATTTTTGTTAGCAGAGAGACAGAGAATATAGATAGATAGATTTTGGGTTCGATTCCCACTTGAGAAATTGTTGATGTCCTCGCTCTGGTGAAGAGGCAAAACGCGACGTTAAGCTCTACTTCTAAACACGTAATGTCTCAACAATTTAATGGAAAGTAGGGAATATAATGTCTTATTACTAAGATATATTGTAAAGTCAAAAAATGCGTAAAGCTATTTACTTAAAAAGACACTTTTGTTTTTAATCAGTTTAACTCGATTAATTTGTTTGACAATTCTAATTCCTTTACTAAATAAGCAGCGCTGTCTATTTTGTAATTTTCTATCGTTATTCGCACCTTCATCTTCTTTCTCATCTATTCTTAATATCACCAAATGAGTAAAAGAAATAAATAGATCAAATTGAAGCGACGATCATCACGTCTACAGTTCCCTTTCCACCTGTACCATAATAGCCTTTAATTTTAACAACAAAATCTCCAAACGTAACAATCGTATGTAAATTTAAATGAACTCCATACACCGAGAACAGGAAAGGGTTAATATCATTACTTGAGTTGCGTTTTTAATTTTATAAAAGCACAGGTTCCCTTTTGTGAAGTATTTTATACTTTGGACTTTTCTAGCGTCATTAGCGATGGACGTTGTAAGACTGGAACAAATTAATTTAAAAACGTGAAACATAATAAAGACGTGTGTGATTTTGTTCTGTAATGAGAATATATTTAATAACTCTTTATGGTAATGTATTTTTTATTTAAAATACTGAAAATTGTGTGAAAATTTTCCTTTCGGTTTTAATGTAGCAGGATTTGAACCTTGTTAACGTTATACGATAATCGCAATTAAAAAATTTTTTTAATAAAAAATCTAATATTTTCTTTATTCATTAGGCATCGAGAATCTATAAGTGTCAGTTCTAAAAATTCTGTTTTCCAATTTCTTTTATCTTTGTCTTACTGGAGCTGATTTTTTTTAGCTCTGCGCTGTATTCTTTAGCTAAGCTGAGGGAACCCGGGAACCTAATGTTAAGATACTCTGTTCCTAATAAGACAATACCCTTACCGCAGAAAGCGTCTGCCGAAATCTGGAGTTGGAGGCATGTTGAGTGCGGGAACTCTTTAAATAATTAAATTTCTTCAAGTGGGAATCGAACTTACAACCTGTCGCGTTTATAATCGCACGCCTTTGTTTCTGCGCCACGACTGGCCTCTTACTCAATAACAATTATACAATTTGCATCTTATTGAGACTTTAAAGTGGGTAATGAGTTCGAATTAAGCAGTAAGGGGAAGGTGACATTTAACTTAATTATAGAAAATCGATCAGCAATTACTTGAACGACATCAGCCTTAAAGAAATTACTTTTACTTCACGCTGTTTTCACATAGCACAAGGGAGGCAAAGGGAACCTAGTATAAATGGGAGTATTTTACACTTCGTTTCCCACTTTCCGCCCGACTTTCAAGACATTGTGTGTAGAGTGATGGAACTTAACGCTGTCTTGTATCCTGCACATAGATGGTACGTAGAGGGAACCTGGGAACCAAGTGTTAAGCCAATTCCATTTCTCATTTCCAGCGAAGTCTCGAGGTTTAATTATTATTAATTAAAACCGAAATAACATTAAATATGAACATAAAAAACTATATTAATCTCTAATAATTTGAACTATTCTCTATAAAATTAAGATTTTAAGTAACTCATCGCTTACACACGCCGTAATAAACGACCCGTCTAACGATATTAAGCGAGTCGTAGATATTGCAGCGCTTTAATGCGACATCGCTCTCGGTGCAAAAATTTAAATTGCGGAAATTCTTCAAGCATTTGACGTGTCTTTATTGGAAGTCGGATGTAGAATTACAGTTCTCATTTGAAAATTTTATTACACTTTCAAAGAACGGAGTGAAATACTAAATTTTATGCGTGATTAATACTTTTTCTTTGTTTTTACGTTCACGCTGTATCCCGCTTACAATAGAATAGGCAGAGGGGAGATTTTCAACAGTGTTAAGTAATGGAACTCCGCCGTGCGCTTTGCCTAGTTACCAGAGCAAGGAAATGTAAATATATTCAAATTCCCCCGTGTGGGATCAAACCCACGACCGACGCGTTAACAGTTCCACTCCTGCACCACTGCACAACGATGACCTTCTTATTATAAATCAGAATACACCATAATCTTAAATCTAAAATACAATCTTCCCACCATACAGTATCAAGAAAAGGGCCACCGGCACCGGCGTAACAACAATATACAATAAAAATGTTAAAATATCTACAAATCAGAAACATAACATGTCAAACATAACTCGAGTCAATATTGCGTCACTATCACTGTATCACTATCACCTTATCAGAGAGACGTAAGGGCCGCTACAAGAAAATAAAGGCATATAAAACTAAAGCAATTTTTCCGAATCGTCCATTTTGGCTTTGTTTTACACCGTTTGCTTAGATTATTTGTGAATTATTATTTAGTATTTGATTGTTTTGTTAAAAACCTTTAGGCATAGTATCTGTGATCTGACTGTAAGCCCGACGGTTGTAGGTTCGATTCCCAATTGGAGGAATTAATTATTTTCTGCAAGTTTTTTGGGATAACGAAGCGCGACGTGCACACTATACGAAATGTCTCGGAAATAGCATGATTTGAAGCGGAATGTCCTAACACTAGGTTCTCTCTGCTTACCATGCTTTACCTATGTGGGACAATATCGTGAAGCTAAAAAGACTACAAAACTTAGATGTAATGGGAAACTGTCTGCTATAGGACTGTAACATGATGGTTATGAGTTCAATCCAAAAGGATTGCGGAGAATCTATTTGTACTTATTATATATTACGAGAAATAACTTAGATTCGTGTATAACTAAATGTCCGACATAATCATAAGTGTAATGCTTGAAGTAACATAGCCCAATACAGCCTCCCATAAAAAGATCCAATATGAACCAATTGTTTCGGAGATTAGCGCGTTCAACCAAACAAACTGTAATGTTTTATAATATTAGTATAGACGACAGTGTAACACGCGGCCAGAAAGTGCGGATGGCCGGGAGCAAGTGGGTTAAAATGGAACAGCGTGCCATAAAACACCCCTTCCCTTCTGTTCATAAATATCCGCGTTCGGAACTTGGTCTGTTAGCGGTTAGGAAAAAACACGATTTTTTCCTCTCAGCCCACTTTTATTTATCGGTGTCCAGGGCTTGTCGGCTATTTTGTTGTTTTTCCTTTTGGTCATTGGTAAGGGTTGGGTTTCGATAGTCTATTTTGTGTTAACTTAATGAATTTTATGAGTATTATTGAATTGTACTAGCTGGTCATTAAAAAGTGATGGCTACAGATTTAAACTTGTTAAGAATGTATTATTTGATAAATATTATATGTGTTCCTTTGTTTATAATTCCAAGAAGTTGATAATGGAGTGACTTAACACTGCAATCCCACTACTTACCTATTACATACATAAGAAAAAAAAGTTTTTTTTTTCTACAAAAGAAAAAGAACACCCTATAATTCCACAATAAAACGCCAAAAACATACAATATGAAATCACTTTATCACCACACCATGTATAATACCCTGGAGGCACCCGATTTATAAATCTGTTTCGAGCAATAGGGAAAAAATAGCCATTTAACCCTCTCCGCCCCTACGCTCAAGTAACAACTTTCTCAAATAAATGTTACTATAATTCTTCTGACCCTCGATATCAACTATTTCCGGTCTTGGCTTCGCTAAGGTATGCTATATTTTATAGGAATTGTCTTATTTTCTTTGGAATTTTCTTTCATTTGTTGGTATGCTTCAAGTGATGCTGTATCCTGTGTATAGCAGGGTAAGCAGAGGGAACCCAATTTTAGGACACTCCGTTCCCCAGGCACTGATGGTAGAACTGAACGTTGCGCTCCTTATTTCCTCATTTCTCCGAGTGGGCATCGCACTCTCAACCGCCGCGTTTACACCCAGTCGCTATATCTCAGTGTCACAAAAGTCTCAAGTTCTGGAGCGTCCTTATCAGAGTGAGGACAGTGCAAATATTAAACATATCATTTCCTTGAGCGGGAATCGAATCCACACCAATTAAATAATCTCTTATCTATATATATAAAATCGAAAGGTCACTCACCCATCACGAAATCTCAGAAACTACATGTGCTAGGAATCTCAAATTTTGCATAGGAGTTATTTATAGGACGTAGGTGCTCGCTAAGACGGGAATTTGCAATATTCGACTTCTAAGGGGCTGTTTTTGGGATCGAAAGTTTGTATGAAACTTCGTTACTACAAATGCTAGGAGTCTCAAATTTTGCATAGACGTCACTAGGACGTAGCCATGGAGACAGAAATTAATAATAACATAGTTCACGCGGGTGAAACCGTGAGCGGGCCGCTAGTAAGTATATAAGAATACGGGAATTATTTATTGAATTTTTCAGAACATTTTATAAAAAACCAAACAAATTAATAAAAAAGATCAAACATCTCAATCCAATACATCAATACCTCCCTTTCCACATAATAAACATAAAAAAGATGAAATAACCTCAAATAATCTAAAATAAATTACCCATAACATATGAAACCAATAACCAAGTTAACAGCAAGTAATTTCTCACCAAAAAAAGATACATGAAGACAATCTTAAAGCCACAAAAAACCTAAATAGAAAAAAAAGGAATACAGACATCAATTTAATGGAAAAAATGGGCGTTCCATCAATCTGGGGTTCCCTAATGTTGTTAGTCTAACCACCGGGTTCCCGCGGGTGAGATAAACCATAAATTCACTAAGTGATTCCCCCTTTCAATCTTTCGATGCCCAAGCGATTTTATTTTATTACACTTTCAGAATATGTTGCGGTCAAGATTCTCTTCGGTCTTTATGGAGTGTGTAAAAGTTTTATTCCTTTTAACGTTGGTTTGCTTTTAATAGAGATGTTGTTAGTGTTTCAGCATTACGCTTTTTCCCGTATAATAGGTTAGATACGGGAAATGTAGTGTTATGTCACTACGTTCTCAAATTTTACGAGATATTATGTGTTGAGTGGTAATAATATGGTATTTAAAAATGAAGCTTCGCGCTTTCGTTTAGCATGGTAAACAGACAGAAATTAAATTAAATAGAATCATTCCCCAATTGTAAATCGAACCTGCAACCATTGCCTGACAGCCACAAATATTTGTCTAACGAAAGTTAAAACCCGCAAGGAAGACAATCGATGCAGTGACCTAGATGCAGGGAACCCAATAGGCGAAACTCTCACAAAGCCTCTGTAAACAAATGACACAATAGTGCTACGGATGCGTCAGTATTGGATGACGGAGGTCGCTCGTGTAGAGATGGCTTATATAGGGTGTTTGGTTTTTGCTATTATTTTAGTCAAAAAACTGTGTTCTTTTCTTCTCTTCTTTATCTTTGTTTTATCAGTTTACTAGTATCATACAAAGATAGTATATGATTTAAGAAATAAACTTACAGCCAAAAAAATACTTCTTGCAGCCAAAAAAATACGTCTTGTATCATCTTTGATGCAAAGTATCTACAATCAATTGTTTTATCCCGCAGATAGCAGAGTACACAGAGGTAGCCTAGTGTTAAAACACTTCGTTTCCCATTTACTTGGAAATTCTAAATGCATTGCGTGTTAAGTAGCGGGACTCAAAGCCGCGCTTTGATTTGATACCAAAACGAAGAAATGAAATAAATACTATCAGGCTATGGGTTCGATTTCGAGTGGAAATCGGACCCATAGCCTGATAGCGGTCGCGGTAGCAGTCACACGTTTGCTTCTTTGCGTCACGACTGGCCTCTAATATAAAACACGAACACCCTGTATACACCGGGTCATACCGATCGTCACGCTGTCACGTGATACTCATTGTTGCATTGTCTCGTAGTTGCGCTTTGTCGACTACGCATGCTATTATAAGATTGTTACTGTTTATATATAACAAATATAGTAAAACGTGGAAAAATATTTTTTTTTGAGTTCATTTCCCGCTCAGAGAAGAGTTTATATTACGAATACTTAATGCTTTATCATTTATAAGGAAGGTAGACAGAGAAAACCACGTGTTTCGATACTCTGCACTAACTTTTCTCCCAATTTTCTAGCCAGCGTATTGACTAGCGGAACTGAACGCCAGGCTCTTATTATCATGGTGGAGAAATGAAAATAATTCATATTATTTTTCAAGTTGAAGGTTCAAGAGTGAAAATTAAATCTTTATCAGTCACGTTTTACTTGCAGGACAACTCTTTCCAATTAACTTAGTGTTGATTTTTTTTGTGTTTAGTGTAGTGCTAAGACACTCCGATTTCAACTTAGGGCCGAATTCGAGAGATATTGTATCTAAGCTACGTTTTGTTTTTCAAAGAAATAACAATATTAATTAAACTCTTAACAGTCGCGATTAGAAACATATGCTTGAGCCCATGTACCACGACGGCTTCGACGGCTCGTATTTAAGTTATTTGCAAAAATACACCACTTCAAAAAAAAACATCAGAATAAAGAAAAAGAAAAGGATCAATATCTTAAAGCAACGTTATAAAATATTCATACTAGATTAAAAAAAATTAACATCAAAGACAAACGTTGAATCGCAACGAACCATCAATAATTAATCGCTCGTCTCGAATTAGCCGCCATTTGAGGGTTAACAAAAAATCCTCTTCTAAGCCCTAAGGGAAATTTTATATAGAAAATTCGTATAGATTTTAAAGATGTGAGAATGAATAGAAATGATGTTATACAATTTTAGAAAATCAGTTTATTTTAGGTCATCGTGGCACAGGGACAAAGCGTCCGATTGTAAACACGGTGGTTGCGAATTCGATTCCTACTCCAGATAATGGTTTATTTTCATTTCATTACTACATTCCCTATACCTACCCTGCTCAAAACGTTCCTTATTTTTCGCCCAATTTTCGAAATAAAAAGTGGGGAAACGTCTTAAAGATATCTACTTATAAGCGATAGTAGTGGATTCGTTTATATTTAATTAAATATTATGTTTTGCACAAAAATTAAATTAAACAAGTATCACTTCTAGTAAAATATAATTTTAAATCCATGCCCCAGTCCCTAGAAGATGAATTAATGAAAAATGAAATCGACTTGGCAAATTTAATTTTTACAGTCGCTGGGACATTAAAGTGATTTAGACGCAAACGGTTTTGAAAATGCTATAAATCGACCTAATATGGTTCAAAGTTCTTAAATATTATGATGCTCGATGATTATGGGATCGATTCCCGTTTCATTTCTTTCTTGGGAGTCTATTAGCAACGTTGTATGGTGGTGTGTTCACGCTGTATCTCGCATACAGGGAGGGTAGATACAAGAAATCGTAAATATCCGGGAAACGTACGAATTTGAAATTAGTTTTGATGATATTTAGTTATATATTGACCTACTCGTAGAATATTAGGCTAGAAGTATAAACTAGTAGTAAGTAGTCATAGTATAAAACTTACTTAATTATTGCTTCGCGGCTCTTTTTTTTTGCTTAACGTCGAATTAAGACGGGGAATCTAGTGTTAAAACACTCCGTTCGTGACCGCGTGATGAATGGTGAACTCACAGTTGCGCTGTCCCTATTTATCGGAGATAATATTAAATATTACATTCCCCGAGTGAGAATCGACCCTATAAACGTCGCTTTTACAGGGCCACGACAGTCTCGATTACTTTAAAAATTACAAAACTTCTATCAGTAAATACATTCGGCAAAAATCATCAAAAAAATATTTTTAAAAAGTCGGCCGCGGGCCAAAAAATACCAGATCAATCTGTTGATTGGCTACTTTTATTTTCCGGGGGTGACATTAAACACAGTTTAATAACTCCCTACCCCCTAAACCCCTAAACTGGGGGGTGGGGCTCAAATTAATGACAGTTAAAAATGTACCCTCAGGGAAGATGCGCTAATGCACCAGCCGGTAGAAGAAAAATATTAGAAACTAATTTTAGCTCGCGGCTTTGTTTTACTTTTGTTATGAGAAAGAATTTTTCTGTTTTGAGATTTCATTTTATATTAATTTATCTTCATAAGAATCCCGCACACAGCAGGGATACGTGAAGCTGATAGGCAGAGAGAATTAGTCTTAAGAAACTCCGTTCCATTTTCCGCCGAATTTTCCGAAATATGAAATTAGATAAATATTTAATTTCTTCGAGTGAGGATTGAACCCACAACCAGTTGCGTTTACAGTTACACACTTGCGCCCCTGCATCACGTTTAGCCTCTTCTACGAAGTTTTCTTAATCATATTGGAAGTGAATTTCCAAAATTAAGTGATACAGAGTACGACTGTGTGTGACAACGCGAGATGTAAGTTCGATTCCCACGTGAGAAAATTAAATATTTAATATGTTTATTTCTTTGCTCCGGTGTCGAGCCAAAGCACAGCGTTGAGTCAGAAAGTGGGGTGCGGAGTATCTTAACACCAGGATTCCCTGCTCCAAAAAGTTTGTTTTCCTTAAGTGTGTCAAATTATCGCGTTAAGTTGTGGCTAGGTACACGACTTCAAATTCGGGGACCCTGAGTGAATGTCTGTATTGTCCTTTTGAGAAATAGATATAAACTTACCTTTTAGACATATATAATATATTAAATATAAACAATATAAATATAAGACATAATTATTAAAATTTAATTCGTGAACAAAAATCTTCACAAAATAAATGGAAAAGTGCAATGCCTCGCGTATTCTTTTACTAGAACGACATATTTTTTATACTATTTTGGAATATGATAATAAAGAAATCAATTTTAAATAAGAACCTATTAAAAAATTTAAGAAAAAATTAAATGATTTGTGCATATTTTGTAATTACATACATACATAACTATCTATAACAATATTACCTTAGACAAAAGAAAAAAAATAACATGGGTACTTCCCCTATTTTGCAATCCATCCTGATTATTAGACATATGTTTACATTAGACTGGGTTTTTAAAAAAATATATATTTAGAAATTAGCTTTAAATCTACTCTTTAACCCGACTCCCTCGTCCCAAAGCGACTTTTTCAAAAAAAAAATAATATTCACATTTTTTTTTATTTTCACGCTAATTTCGAAATGGATTTTAAACTTAGATTTGAAAATAACGAAAATGTTATAAATGGTTATTTTTTTATTTTTTTTTATTTATAGTTTTTTTACAATTATTTGTTTATATTTTGTAAGAATAAAACCATAATAATAACAGGGTGTTTATTAAATAATATTATTACCTATATTTTAACATCTACAGGGTTCATATATCCATCTTAACGGATATAAATTGCTCTCATATTAGGCAAATTAATCAAAATAATTGGTTAAACTAAAAGAATTTAAAAGACCTAAAAAAAATATAATATAATCACATACTAATTTATCTATTCACTTTTAAGAAACACACTAAATACAAAATATAAAAACAATATTTCTACTTTCACTTCAGCCAGAAACCATTTCTATAATTTCCAACTCTACAGCATTAGGGGGAAGTCCTTACATAAGTCTCTTATGAAATATGGCTCATTATCATCTCGATCTGCTTTGTTTTATCACCGAAATTCCCATAAGAATGTTTTTTTTTTAATTATAAGATAGTCACACCGTCTCTTGGTGGATTATTGAAATTACGAATATTTCAATTTATCTAAGGCTTTTAATTGTAATTAGAACGGTTTTAGGTTTATACTCCTGAAATGAATTAGAAATATTTTTTTATTAAACTAGATTTATTCTATACTTTTAACAGAGTTCATAGCCTAACCTATCACCTTTGCATAGGGTTAAAAAGGCTTATTTAGTATTTGAATTAAAAAAGTTTGAATTTTACTTAAAAATATATAGCACAATTTCGTTACTTAACTTAAAAACAGTACTAAGAGTTATAGAAATAAATAAATGGTATGTGCGATCATTTTAATGATATAAGTGACAATCATCACTAGTCCAGGCTAGTCTAGGGGCACAAGCGTGCGACTGTAAACACGACGGGTTGTGGATTCGAACCCACTCGAGGAAATAAAATATTTAAAATTTTAATTTCTTCGCTCTGGTAAAGAGGCAAAGTACGTTATTGAGACGCTACTTAGCACGCAATGCCTTTAGAAGTAATCGGAAGGTGGTGCAGGATACAAGCGGGCGTCTTCCTATTCGGAGGAATAAATAATGAAGATTTTCTTTTCTTCACTCTGATTTATATAGTAAATATGTATATGTATATGGCAAGTATGAAGAGGTCGATGAAAGTGGACGAGGCGAAAGAGGTATGTAGAAACAGGCTAAGGATACAGCTTTAGTGGTTAAGTAAGTAAGTAAAGAAGTAAATTAAGTTATATATACATACATATACAAGGTAATATCAGTTTTAACGAAATTACGCAAAGATTTAGGGCCACGCCTCATTATCGTTAATACTAAAGCGACTGGACTAAATCGACCATGAAAAAGAGCATAAAAATTAACAAAAAAACAATAGAATTAACATAGAAAACATCTGCGAGGAAAATGACTACCGGAACTCTACTATGGAACTTCGCTTGTTGATTATATTACATTGTTTTAATCTGGCCGTCGTGGAGTAGGGGTTCGAGGATGTGATTGTAAACGCGAAGGTAGTGAGTTGGTTTTCGAAGGTAATTAGGCAAAAAACGGATTGTCTTAAGAACAGTTTCCCAGATTCGCTCTACCTGCACTGCTATATGCAGGATACAGCATGAAGATAAACAAATATGTATAAAGAATCAGCAAGTCAAGATTTTCAAAACAAAAAAGTATCTTTAATTTTTAATTTAATAATTAAACTAAGATTTTAAAATTCCACATCAGAAAACTTAAATGAGATTCGAACCAAAAACAAACACTTTCTAAAATATACAACCAAACCGTAGTGACATATCACTATTTTCTCTTAACCTATAAAATAAAGAAACTCCAAACAAATAGTACGGGACAGTTAATCCTCGACCACATTGATTCCTCGCCTCTCACTCCCTAGAGGGTACATTTATCCGGCAAAAGGCAATAAACATTAAAAATAAAATGGCGGATCCCCCCCTTTTAGATGTCATCCCCCTAGCATCTAAGGAAATGAATAAACTTGATCGATATTTTAATTAGAAATTAGGCAAAGTGCGTATTAATTACAGGATTTTTAGGCAAAAAAAAATTAGAGCTAACTTCTGCCTGCGGCTTCGTTTATGTGAAAGAGAAGAAAAAATAGAAATTATGAGAAATTTGGAGCCTTTTGGCCGAAAATACGATTTTCTGTAATACGTCACTCAACACACGATGTCTCAAAAATTTTTAGATGCATGGGAAACAAAGTGTCTTAGCAATATCTTATTATATATATTTTTTAGATTCAAGTCAAATCCCGCACATAGTATACGCAGAGGGAACCTAGGAACCTAATGTTAAGTCTACTATCACCACTAAATATAGATAAGATATAAATATATCTAATCAAACACGAAAAGAGGGTAGCCCCAATATTTCCCAATAAGGTGTAATCGACGCGTTATTGCTGTCGGCGGCTAACATAAATTAATACATTTTCCTTTATGGCCGAATGTCTAGGGAACCTTAATATCCTCTCATAAGTATTGATGTTTGTTTGTGGGGAGATAATAAGGAAACATTTTCTTTGATACTACAATGTTTTGGTTTGGTCGCGAGTTTGATGCTTGATTCAAGTAATTCAGTGGGAAATTAACTTAAAAAATGAAAGCTAATTGCATTTAATTTAAATATTTCCACACTAATATATTTGAAATATATTTTTAGAAAGCCCATATAAAATTTTAACGTAACGGGACTCAAACCCGCGCCTCTCTCTCTTGGACATCGTCTAAGTGCTTACATGTCTAGTTACATTCATTTACTTTAACGAAATTATTTATTTGTATTATATTAAGATTTTATGTCTAAATTTAATTGTAATAAATAGTACAAAACAATATTTTAATTACTCCAAATTGAATAAAAAATTAATTATTTTTATTTATTATATTAACCTACCAATTTACTATTAAAAATCCGTTATTTTTGGAGTCGGTGCCAACGTGAATTTTTGGTGGAAAGGCATTTGAGAGCCTAGCCTGAATATATTCCGTTCTCCAAGACAGGCACAGTCTATTAGACAGTGAATATGAAAACATTCCTCCAATTGGAAATTTACCCCCTTAAATAGGATTCGAATCCACAACCGTCCCACTTACAATCAGACCACCACTGCACCATAATGTTCTCAATCAATATAAGAATTATCTATATTAACAATATTTAGTATAATAGAAGAAAAGCAGTATTCGGTAACATATTTTTATGACGACACTCCGCCAACAGGCAGCACGCCACTATTATTACACATGGTATTATAGATATATATATACTGGAAACGATTCTACTTTATATTTTTTTACTGTTTTACCATGAAATTAATTTAAATTGGAGGGGATTAAAGGAACCCTAGAATGAAACCGTTATGGTGCAGCAGGAGCCTATAAGCGCAATGGTAGTGGATTCCATTGTAATCTCATAAGCAATAAATGTTTCGGAAAATTATTGGAAATTGGGGATAGGAGTGTATTAATATTAGGGTTCCTACTGCCTACTCTGGGAAGTCCAGGATCAAGTATGAAGATAATAGAACTTGTAGCAATTTTGATAGTTTCTCAATCGCGTATATTTTTGGAAATCGAATGTTTTGAAGACTGCAGTACACTTGCTGTGTTGTTGCTGAAACGCCAGGACTTGCCCGTCTCTCTCTCTCTCTCTCTCTCTCTCTCCCAGCTTCATAATACTAAAATAAGTATATTGCACCTCCAAGCCATATTCCGTAACTAAGCACTACATCCACGTAACACATTCTCTTACTCACTACTGTCTCGTTATCTGTTCCCGCCACTCTATGGGGTATCGATGGGGCATGTGATATTTCGCTATAATGAAAAAAATAATTGCAAATGGCGTTAGTTATATTATTATTAATGTTATTGATGTTTATTATGTAATGGAGATAGAACAAGAGGTCCACCGTGGCGTGGGTTCGATTCACAGATATTGAAATATTTAATATTTTCGTTTTTTTTCTTTGCTATGGTATCGAGACAAAGTGTGGTTTTAAATTCCGCCACTCAACACGAAATGTCTCCAGAGTTTCTTAACAATAGGTTCCCAAGTTCCACCTGCCTACCCTACTATGTGGGAAATACATCGTGAAACTAGCAACAGTGGCTTGAAATGTCTTAGCATATAAAAAAAAGAAAAAGATATAATTATAATATGTATATAGGTAGACGTGTTTACTTGACATAATATACAGGCGATTGATATCATGTCTAGTTAAATGAAACACGGGGTTGAACTCCGTCACTGAACCCGCAATATCTATGAAAAACATTACACATTCTCTCTGCTTTATAAAAAAATGGGGGAAAAATGAGAAAATACTAGTATTCAATTAAAGCTTTACTCAAAGAGTGCATGTTTTAAGTTATATAGTAAATCTGCAGATTACAGCCAGAGATCTGTTAATGTGTGGCGGGATTAGTGTTTGGTTTTTGCTTAGGCTGAGTGCAGGAGTAAGTTATCATTTTATGTGTTTTCTTTATTGAAATAAAGAGAAAAGAATCATTCATCATCTTTTCGAATCATCAATTTTGAAAAAAGAATATAGTGGTCAGGCGTGAGTCGGACTCGCCTACGCAAGGTTTCAGGGTGATTGGTCAACAGGAAATACAACTTATAAAAGGTTTTATTTGTTTATTTCCGCCGAATTCTAGAGGCATTGATTACGTGTTGAGTGGTGAAACTCAACACCGCGTTTTGCCTCGAAACTTTAGCTTAGAAATTGAAATAGAAAAACAGAAACATCAATTTAAATAAATATTTCATTTTCCATAGTCGCGTCTAGAGTCGAACGTACCGCCTATTTTTTTTATTATAATACTAAAATCTATATAATAATAATAACATATAAATCCTTTATATCATATAGACCACCCCTAAACAGGCGGCACCCAGTTGCAAATGTATGGTTATAGTATATTTTTCGTCCGAAGCTTCGAGCTTTCAGATAGCACCCACCTCCCCAAGCATTAATACTAATATTTTAGCATTTGTAAAAACTAAATACATCTCCTTAATGTTTAATATTAATGAAATATTATAACCTTTGTGGTACAGTGGTTAATTTACATTTTTTTCTACACGCTGTATAGCATGGAAAAAGGAATTTAGTGTTAGAACACTCTGTTCTTCACTTTTGTGTTATTGTGTATTAAGCAGACCGGACAAGTTTATTTTTACCCAACTGCGGTGAAACCCAAAAGGAAGGTTATGTTTTTAACGTGTATATATGTAGATATGTGTTTTCCTTTGTAAGATTAAAAAAGATATAAATATATGTATATTTTGTTATCAATTAAGTGAATGCCAAATGATAATCCCTAATAAAGAGGCGGAACTTAACGTCGCGCATTTTTCTTACTATGCGAATAAAAGGAAATATTATTATACCAATTCATTCCCTCGAATGGGAATCGAACCTAGAATAAACAAAAAGAAAACAAAACCGTGTCGTACACGTAATCTTATTTATCGAGGGGACTAAATAGATTCGATGAGCAGACGCACTTAGCGCTTTGATGTCCCCCACTTCAGCAACTACTGCGCTGTTTTTGTATTGTGATTGTAGTACACTGAGTTTTTTGTTTTAGTATAAAATTTGGAAAAAAAACATCAGAAAATTAGGGTTTGTGATAAAAATTTAAAGTTTTTTTAAGCTTCACGCTGTATCCCGCACATAGCAAAGTAGAGGGAACCTAGTGTAACAAGATACTCCGTTCCCAATAAAACACTTCTGTTCCCCTCTCAACACTATCTTTCTCATTATGGAGGCTTTGCGAATTGAAGGCGGAAGTCAATGCTCGCTTATATTTATACTTATTTAAAAAAAATATCATCATTTCCCTTACTAGCGGAAAGGAGAGAGAATCGACTATCTTAATAGTAGTTTCATTCTGCCTAACTTGCTAAAAGCTAGCTTGCACTCACTTTACCCAACAAAAATATCTGTAAATATTGGTTTAAGTGTATTCCACCTTTATTTCTTACCTATATAGCGAGAATCTTTCTCTTATTATATCTCGGCCATTAGAGTTTCTTGCTAATATCATGATTTAGGGTGTTGTAACATATCCTATAGATTATTACTTATTATTTGATATCTATACAATATTTATGCTTTGTTTTGATTCGGTTTTGGGGATGAAATGGGATTTATTAAGGAATAATGGAAGAAGTAAAGGCTAGATGGTACCTTTAAATAAGAAATGGTATCGATTTTAGTTATAAGTGGTTAAGAAGATTATATGTAAAAGCCGTTTTACATATTTTCCCGTAGGCTAGGCGGTAGGCTTTGCTAAAGAGTTCCGCATAATTTTAGAAGCATTGTGTGTTGGGTAAAGAAATTTAAAAAGGCTTATGTACTCGAGCTGGATTCGAACCGACACGTTACAGTCAAATGCTGCGCCGTTTCACCATGAGGGCCAATATGGAGACAAAATAAAAAATAAGCAGAGATTAAAAGGTGATACAAATTCTATAAAAAAAACTACCTTAATATAATTAAAATTAAATTATATCAATAATACAAGTTTTATAATCTGTAATGGCGTCTGATTACATATCGCAGCGTATCGAATACAAATTGACACTCAGTAAGTGACAGATGAGATTTACAAGAGAAATATAATTATGGAGAGTTGGTGATACCACTCTATTTATTTTAAATATAAATTGATTTTTTTCCACGCTTTATCCCGCACACTGCGGGATCGTCAGAGGTAGCTTTGTGTTAAGTCTCCGTTCTCTATTTTCCTACCAAATTTTTGAGATATTACATGTTGATTAATGGACGTCAACGTCACGCTTTGACTGGTTACCCGAGCAAGGAAATGAAAATTATTTATTCTCCGAAATGGAAATCGAAGTTACAACCATCTCGCTTACAGTAAGAAGCTATGCCGCTGCGAGGAAGTAAGCTAAACAATAAAAAAAAGAAGTAAGACACTTCCCTTTCCACGTCTCACCGAATCCTGGAGACATCAACTTATTGGGTGGCGGAACTCCAAAAAAAATGTCAATATTTCATTTCCTCAAGTCAAAATCGAACCCATAACTTGCTCCGTTTACAGTCACACTGATAAATAAATAAACAAAATAACACCCCAATACCAACACACAAGCGAACACAAAACTTCTAAGATAAGTCATCTAAGATTTGGATTTAATTAAACATCCTTCGATTTCTACTGACGTGACGTGTAATTGCTGTCAGGAATGCCAGATATTTGACCCTCGGAGATACCAGATTGTATGCAGATTCCAGATCGACAGCATCTCGAGACAGTGAAGACGGTGAAATAATGTGAAGAAGTATTTATTTGTTTGGTATTAGACTACTAGTTTTTGCTGGTTTTGTCTGTTTTCTGTAGGTTTTTTATTGCTGTTTTTGGTGGGAGTGCTAAATTATGTATTTTGCATTTTTGGCGAGAAAAAAATGGACGCCGTTGAGTATTTGTCATTCAACACACAATGTCTCGAAATAAGGCAGAAACTGGAGAGCCGAGAGCGGAGAGCAAGGTCTCCTAAGAACGGGATACAGCGTGCAACAAAAAAAATGAACAACTACTAATTATTATTTATTTTTTTAACATTTCTGACAAAAACACATAAAATTAAAACCATCCAACTCAATATTCAAGAAAGCCGTACTCAAACATCAATTCCACATATCCATATGCACCAAGAAGTTTACTAAACTCAGCTTTGACGGCATTGAAAGCAAGAAATAATTGCCCCGCTTGAGATTCTCAAAGATCTCGGTCGCGTTGAGAAAAAAAATAAAAGTCTAGTAGTATAGAAGTATAGAAGTTATTTCTTGCTTTGTAAGCTACATGTAAAAGACGGGTCATCTGAGTGAAGGGAGATTTCAATGGAGTGAAATAAAGTGTAAAAAATCTGGTCCCTTTGATGGTAACATTTCTATAAGATTGTTTGTAGTTTTCGTGGTTATCTTACCTATGTGTGTACTAGATCAAAATATTTATTAGATTTTTTTATTTAAAATAGTCATCGCATGCAAATTTCTTGATTTGAACTTTAGGACAAAAAATGGACAATCACGTTATATCCCGATTATGTTTTTTTATAGCTTTACAGGAAGCAGGGTAGGCAGAGGGAACCTTGTTTAAAAAAACTCCGTTCCTCACTTTCCGAATGAATTTTTCGAAGCATTACGTGTTGAATGGCGATGAACTTTTATAATATATAAATTTAAATAAATTGGTCATTCAATTTAATTTCCTCAAGTGGGAATTGAATTCACAACCGTCGCGTTAAAATCACTCTATGCTCCTATACCACGACTGGCCTCAAATATATAACTATATAAACATAATTATTAGCTAATCCCCACTTCGATACGTTGTAACCGCGGCCCGTACAAAATAGACGGATACATTAAGGAGTTAGCCGGGGGCAGCGCTTCTTTTAAATGAAGAGGAAAATTTTAATTTCCTATCGTGCACCGCGCTAGGGATGGGCTGGTGTTGTGTCGATAACTAAATCTTATTTTTATAAATATAAAAAATTTGCTTCCCGTTAGCTAAGGGATATAGTGTCTGAGTAAGCACTACGGTTGTAGATTGAATTCTCACTCCAGGGAATTAATTATTTTCATTTACTCTCTCTCTCTCTCTCTCTGCTGACCCTGCTATATCTGCATATAATTAGTTTAATATACACTTCAGATTTTTTGCTTTCCTGTAAATTATGGTTTTTCACATTCGACAATGCTAACAGATTCCGGAGATATTTGACAATTTACTTTTTTAATAATATTTAGAACAACACATCTACAGTTGTTTCTTTCTTTATATACTGTATTGCCGATGCTTCATAAGTTTTATTTTAAATATAATTATAATTTGGAATTTTGTTTCAGATTTACGTATGCCATCCTATATCTTATAAAACAAAGTCGCTTTTCGTGTCTGTCTGTTGTTTCTAACTCTTCTTCTTCTAAACCACCCAACGGATTTTATTGCGGTTTTCACCATTAGGTCGAGTATTTTTCGTAGAAGGTTTATATATAGTTTATTATTTGTACATTCTTATGTAAATTANTCTCGCTCGATGGAATCAATTATTTTCATTTACTCTCTCTCTCTCTCTGCTGACCCTGCTATATCTGCATATAATTACTTTAAGATACACTTTTGATTTTTGCTCTACTGTAAATTGTGGTTTTTCACATTCGACAATGCCAACAGGTTCAGGAGTTATTTGACAGTTTAACACATCTACAATTGTTTCTTACTTTATATACTGTATTGCCGATGCTTCATAAGTTTTATTTAGAGATAATTATAATTTGGAATTTTGTTTCAGCTTTACGTATCTCATATTTTATAAGGTAGGTAAGAGAATCAAGACCTTTGTATTTTAGTGAACTCACATCGCGTTTTGTTTTGCCAGACCAGGTATTTTTTCACTCCTTCGAGTGGGAATAGAACCTACACCTAAAGAGCTCAGTCTAAAGAGAGAATAATAGGAAAATCTATTACTAGAAATTGATTATACACCAGCAAATAGTATTGAAGGCGATGACTCGATCTCAGAACAATGCGACGGCAATATGTTAAATGCACAAATTGATGGGTGTACAATACTATACAATCAATCTGTCTATTATACTGTTTCCATTGTGATGCAACTTTTGAACGAAAGAAAAATGTTTTTCGAATGTCATCTATAGACACATATTTATAGAAGTATGTGCTCATATTGTTATTTTTAAAATATAGATTATTATTTATCATAGATTGCTTATATTAGAAGTATTTATACGTTTTGCACAATGAAACAAAAGGAATTAATACCACTGAAAATTATTTTTATTGTCATTTATAATCACATCAGACAAATTATTATATAGAACCTAAAACTACGTATACTGACGTTTGATTTTCCTTATTATCATTCCCCCCCTAATGAGTAATCAAACTCGCATTTACACAGACATCGTACCATTGCGCCACGAGGACCTCATCTAGAAATTAGTACAATGGAAACACGCTACGAGTTCGACGAGCCAATATGACATCATCGGTTGATTGTTCGATAAACTTGCCCCATATATATTGTTATCATTCAATTATTATATATTGATCTAGAATTGATTCTAGACCCTCAGGTCTAAGGTTAAGATAGTTTCTTTTTATGCATATTTTATTTCATTCATAATTTTAAGAATAGTTTGTTAAGTATGGAGAAGAATTTGGATAGTGGAGAATGTTAATGTGTATTTACAAATCCTTTAATCTTTCACTTGATTCATAAGTCCCAGGCACTGCTGTGAGTTAAAGAAATCAAAGCATGACAGTAATTATGCCACCAAGTGGGATTGACCCCACCACCGTTGCGTTTATAATTAGATGCTGAAGAACAATATGTGTTGATTCATTTTACCTACTTGAGAAATATTGATATTAATTACTCATTTTTCTGGATTTTTAACGTAAAATCCAAAATTCCGTGTTTTCCTATTACCGTAGAATTTAAAGGAAATCCGCTATAACTGCTACCCTAGACATCACAAGCAAAGTAAGGAAAAATTTCAGCGCTCTACGCCGCATAATACCCGATTGTAGGTCAGTCACTTAGAAACGATATATTTTTACATAGTTGTCATATACATGATTGAGATTATTCCTTGCTCTGGTATGAAGATAAATGATTTCCGCCACTCCATACACAATGCCTCCAAAATTCGTATTGTATTCTTTTTGGAGAGGAAAGAAAATAGGAAATGAAAATATTCAATATTTCATCTCGTCGAATGGGAATCGAATCCACAACCTGTAGCGTTTACAGTCGCATGCTTGTGCTCCTGCACCACGACTAGCTTCTAAAACGACATTAACTTTTGTGTAGATATTTAAATAATATTTTATCGATATCAAAGATCATCACTGTAGCTAACCTCCGTCGTTAAAAATATTGCTGTTTGAACGTGGAGTTCGCTTAGCGTTTTAATAAATTTGGAAAATTAAAGATTCATATCTGATGCCTTCACTAGGTAATACACCCGTGTCTCCCTCCCCCCTTATAAAGATGTTAATGTACCAAATGGGGGGTTTTAAAAATGCAAAATGGAAAGCCTTTGTGGAAAACTAACGAATTTTTCATCTCATCTTTATATAATATGTGTATGAGGAATTTTTTGAGACCATCATGGCGCAGTGTGACAGCGTCTGACAGTGAAACTGATGGTTGTGAGTTCGATTCTCACTTGAGGAATAAATTATTTTCATGTCTCGGCTCTGGTTAGACCTCCATAGCACATTGTTAACGGGAAAAATATATTTTTTCGTTATATCTTAAAATCCATGCCGACAGCTTGTAAGCTTTACTTATTTTGCTTTTTCATTGATTTAAACTAGTGAACCCGCTCCATAGTATGGAATAGCAAAAATTTTGAAAATGGTTGAACATATATTCATACCAGGTAACGGTGTTGCACGCGCGCCTTCCATGTTTAGATACGCAAAGAAGCCAATGCTAAAACACCCCCCTAAATTTTCTGCAATTCAAAAAACATTGCTTATGGCGGAACACAACGCTACGTTTTACCTTGCTACCTGATCCAGAAAACGAAAATAATCTGTTCCCAAGAGAATCGAACCCACTACCGTCGCGTTTACAACCATTCACCGTTCCACTCCGTCAAGACAGCGTCTAATTTAATTAACAAGATAAATCGAATCGGCGCGACAGTAATAATTAAAAAAAGGACCGATCTTAAAAAATTAGCAAAGATAAATCATCCGAGGATAAGCTGAGAAATAATTAGCTACCCACTAATTGAATATAAATAACCAATGAGGCAATCTACTCGATGGTGCTTCGATATCCCCAAAAAAATGGGGTGGGTTTTTTTAAGGTTAATTTTTAAACAATTTTTGTTTTTTTTTATTTTGTTTTTAATTTTACTTAGCCTGGAGACTTTTTGGAATTTGTCTTTAGGATGTTTTTTTTATAACATGCTTATAGTTTATATCAAAATATTTTTTTGCAGGTATACCTATGGGGAAACATGTCTCAACAATAGGTGCACTTTGCCTATGCTTCTATGTGTAGAAACTAAAAGGAATTTTGTATAACTTTTTACTCCTACGGGAACCTCCTTGCAAAGTAGGCAGAAGAAACCTGGGAACCTAGTTTTAAGACACTCCTGGAAACCCATTAAAACATTTCCGTTCCCCATATCCCGCTGAATTCTTGAATTGAGTAGCGGAACTGAACGCTTTTTGCCTCGCTACCAGATCGAAGAATAGAAAATAATCAATATTTCATTCCCTCGAGTGGGAATTGAACCCGCAACCGTTATCATCGTCACATTTACTTCTACCCCTAGGTTACAACGGGTTCTAATACATTTCCATAGGTATTACCAAAACGCACACCCATCATTATCGGGGCGATCGTCACACGGCGCGGCGTTAATTTAAAACGACAAAACAAATAACATTGGCTTCACTTGCAGTCAAAATTCGCACTATTCGAATGTGAGAATTAATTAAATACAGGATTGTTACATGGAAATGGGTTTAATGGAAGAGCTTTAGAATATTTCAGATTTATGGTTTTTTTTGCAGAGGGAACATAGTAAAACCTATCCCACATTCAGCAGAATAGGCAGAGGGAACCTAGTGTTAAGTTAGCATTTTTCTGAATTTCCCTATTTTTTGGTATTGCACGCTGAGAAAGAAATCAACTCTGCGCTTTCTCTACCAGAGCGCAGATACGAAAATAATTCAAATGATTCCCCAAATATGGATCGATCCTACTGCCTTCACGATTGTAGTGAGACATCGATCACATTTATATGAAAAAGCAAAAAAATATTGTATTTTCAAGAAAACAGAACTTTATGAAACTGCATTACATAAACCTCTTTAAAAATATACTACCTATATGAAATAGTTAAAAAACACATAAAATCAGCTTAACGCTGTATCTCACACACAGCAGAGTAAGGAGAGGGAACCTAGTGTTAAGACATTCCGTTTCCCACTTTCCGCCAAATCCCATTCATTTCCTCCCATTTCTCCGAGTGGGAATCGAACCCACGACCGAATCCTTTATCCCATCCATTGTCCCTTATCGATATAAAAACAAATATTTTTTCATAATGAATACATTACCTTTCCTTCCAGCACTCTACTTCCCAACAAACGCCGGTAGACAGTGCGGCCCATAAATTGAGCGGCGCTGTCAATTGCAGGCGCGCCAATAGTTGCGGTCGCGTCGGCTTTTTGCATTTCACTGTTGTTATTGTAATTTTGTATTGGTTATTACTCTTTTATATGTGTTTTTTGTATTATAAGGCTATTTTTAATGTTGGAACTAGTTGAAGATTCTGATTTGAGGATGTCTAGGTACAGTGGTGGAGTGCATGTGTAAACTACAGTTGTGGATTCAATTTATTCGAAGAAATAATAATATTTATTGCAACTTCTTTTCCTCGTGGCAAAAATTACGAAATCTATAGAACGGATGTAATTACTCGTATAACCATCTTTTTATTTTGTTAACTAAAAAAATAAAATAAAAGAAGTAAATAAAAATATGTAAAGCTTGCCAAAATACAACAGAGAACACTGCACTGTTTAACACCGTTTCTGAGATTGGCGTGAACAGACAAACAGTAAAAAAATCTTGAAAATAATAGTTTTTTTCTTGGGTTTATTACATTCATAAATGTCTCTAATAATAAATTTTCTCATACGTCTTCCATGTACGGACAGCAATTACAATTTTATTATATACCAATTAAACGCCTGCTATATGATAAAATTAGACTCACGTGATGTTATGGACGGACAGTCAATCGTATTACAAACATATTTAGTATCGAATCAACCAATGACTCATTTGGGGTCAAACGTTGTCACGTTAATTGTTTTTAGTAATGGATGAGTGAAAGTGTATTGGTTAGTTAAGCTAATAGATTTTTAAAAAAAAAAGCTATTCTGTGAAATAGCTTTCTTAAAAGTAAGAAAAGAAAATATATATTTTTTAAAACGTATAAAAATACGAACATTTCGGGGTTTTTTTTAACTTCAGGCTAATGCTGTTAGCTCTACTGGCCACTGACAGAGACGAGGTCACTCTGTCGATTGAATTTGGGAAAACTAGCGAGATTCGAACTCGTGCCTCTTTAAACCGTCTAAGCACTCTGATCACTAAGCCATACATTCTTATTTTCTACATCGTACGTTTTCGAATTTAAATGAATTCAAATGAATTGGATTTTATTCTGTTAATTTTGATCATATCTAAAAACTAAATAGGTTATTTTAATCATGATTCTATTACTAATTTGTCAAGTTCACTAGATTAGTCACTGGAAGTGAACACTCGTACATACAAGTGACAAGTCCCAAATGGACTGGCGCCTACTGCCAATTGTTGTGAGAACGAATTATGACCTATTTTGTATTGTAAATACATTATAGAATATATAGCTATATGCTATTAGACTGTCGAGGCAGTGGTACGGCTGTGTGATAGTGGTGGGTTCGATACTCAATGGAGGAAGTTATTTATTTTATATTTCTCGCACTTTCTGGTAAAACAATAAATAGAGGCGTTGAGTTCCGTTAACCCATACACAATATTTCATTATCATGAAGCATAGAGTTAGATATGTCTTGTATGAAATTATTGTAGTTTTCACATAGATCTGGTTAAAAATTAGGTTAATTAGTATATAGCTATAAAACTGAAAGCCTCATTAGAACCCCTATAAAGCATTTATAGCTAACAAACAACCCGCAATCTAAATCATAAATTTTAATATTATAATAGATTAACAAATTTGAAATCTGGCTCGAAGGACCAAACTCACTTTACCATCCATTCCATCCCAAAACAACACACAATCTAACATCATAACAAAGAAACTATAAAACTAATTCAATCACCTGTGCACCATCACCAGAATCACGAATCAATTGACACCAGACCCTGGTCTTATTACGTGGCGCCGTTATCAACTAAATCAGATACATCGATTGAAGGCACTTGTTCATTTCTATATTTAGTCAGTGATCTAATGGGGGCGTCTAATAATAGAAAATGCAGAATATCATGCAATGGACGTGTGATATGGTGATAAACGGGTTTTTTTTTATTTTTTAACCTTTTTTTATTTAGGCAGAGATTTTTTTGAGACTAGTTGTGGTTCTAGGGCACAAGCAAGTGACTGTAAACTGTGAGGTTGTTTTCTTCAATTCCCATTCGGGGAAATTAAATAATTAATAATATCATTTCTTCGCGACGACGCAAAACACGGCGTTGAGTTCCGTTTCTCAAAATGCAGCCCATCCAGAATACGATGAAAATCAGGAAACGGATGTGTCTCAGCTCTCCACTTTTTCTAGACACTGATCATCTCTTAAACACTGTTTATTCAGTGAAGGAACTCTACTTTTTTACTAGACTACAAGTGATTTGAAAAATGTACCGACAGGAAATTATTATATAACTACCTGAAAAAGTAAATTAAAAAAGTATGCCAATATGTAACTCGAACTCAACCGTCATCGTGGCGCTGTCGATGTGGATGTCCGTGGGTTCGATTCCCATTCGTAGATATAGATTACTATTTCTTCGGACGTTTAGTACCACCACTCAATAGGGGAACGGAGTGTCCTAGTACTATACTCCCTCTGCGAACCCTGTTATACGAAGGATACAGCGTGAAGTAATATTTAAAAAAATAAAAACGGATATTTATCAGCAAACTTTACCTATACCGATCTCGATAACAATGTGCACACTGAAAGTAAGTAAGTAATTAAAAATGTTCAAACATCATAAATTTCAGAACAACACTTTTAATGGAAACCGTATCTGTTCTTCCAAAACAATGCCCCGAAGATATATTTATAGGCGATAAATATGAAAGTTTAGAAAAATGGCCCAAATTTTTAGATAATCATCGTTCTTAAAAAGAAAGTCGCATAAAAATAAAATTAAAAATTACTTTAAAACACCTTTGGTTATATGTTAGCGTTTTAAATATTTTCTTCACGTTTTAGCGGATAGGGAGACAGAATCTTATGTCAAGACACTCCGTTCTCTATTTTCTCTTTAATTTTTAAATAGTAGTGTAAGAATCGAACTCCCAATTTGTGGTTACCGTCAGATAATAAACGTGATTTTCAAATCAGAGGCCAAGGGGTTTTTGGGCTCAAACCCAGAGAACCCTGGATCTTATGACCCCGTCTTCGCTAAAGGCAATAAATAATATAATTAAATAAAATACGTAGGTACATATACATACATACATTCATATATTAAATAGTCCTATTTTATAAAACTTATGTAAGATCCCATAAAATAGGATTTTTTTTTTTTAAAATTAAGTCGCCCTTACCATGTTCGATAGATGATATTTTTTTATTAATTAACAATTTTTTAAAATAATAATTAGCCTGGACCAATGACTATGAGCTTAAGACAATACGCTTATAACTATACTACTAATGCCATCTATTACATTATAATATAACTAGCAAAGTCTATGATATTGATTATTGAATTTTGGTCCTACAGTTTCGTGTATCACCGCTAGATGGCGCAGCTTTCTAATACAATACTTTACTGTTTTATTTATTTAATGAGATTTATTAAATTTAGCATTTAGATATTTACATCTTTAAAATTGTTTTTATATATAAATAAAGATAAATTTAAAAGCATATTTTATGTTATTTGTCTTTTTTTCTATATTTTTTTATTCTGTTATCGTTATTTAAAAAAATAATTTAGGTAGCAAAATGCGTTGTGGATTTTAAACAATAGATAAATTATTAATTCAATACATAATAGTAATGAGTATACAGAACTGTCTCTTGGTTATCACTGGAACTAAATAATACGTATCGATTCTTAGAAAAGTTTCGACATTAACAATATAGATGGCACTGCTCAACATAAAAAGGGTATAATTGTTTATAACCGACTTTAAGAAAACAAGGTTATTAGTTTGACATATATGTATTTATTTGACTAATATGTGAGCACTTTCAAGTAAGTAAGTATACATACCGTCTCAACTACATATTAGACCAACAAACCTCAAAATTTCAGCTTTGCTAAAATGACGTAGGACTATGGGCGCTGGGATCTTGGCCTATATACGGCGTTTGGTCTTTATGTGGCAAGGGATGTCTCAACGATGACCCAAAAAGCTTATATATTTATTCTGAATTATACCAAACAGTTCTGGAATCTTTTTTTTTTAAAAAACCAATAGTTATTAAGACTAATGTCAATAGAATTTTAGATACTGCCTTTCACCAAACAATCTCTTTAATGCAATTTCAAATACGGTACTTGATGATACATATATGAACGGAGAAAAAATTACACAAACATACGTCATTTCGTGAATAATATAATATTACTTATAAAATGTAATATTGTATTATTCACGAAATAATTTAGTATTAAAAAAATTGATAATTTCAACTTTCACTTAATAACCCGATTCGTTTATTTAGTTTAGTAATAAAATACGTTAGAGTTCTTAGTCATAGTGGTATTACACAATTGTTGAAACTAATTTGGTGAACTACTGGTAGATTTGACAGTGTTTGATTGTAAACGCGATGGTTGTGGGTTCGATTCCCACTTGATGGTATGTTTTTTTTTCTGTAATGCTTTGTTCTGCACTTTATTCCCCTGAGTGAGAATCGAAATCGCGATCGTCATGTTTACAGTTGCAAGCTTGTGGCCCTGCGCCAATGAGGCCTCAATTAGGATGCTGTGCTCAAGTTATTGCTACCAATTCGAACTGATAGTTCATGATATAAGAGGGTTCAAACAAAGAAACAAACTCTTCAAGTACGGAAATGCGCTTAAAAAATTAGTTTTGAATGTAAATACGCATTTTTAAAGAATTTTGTCATATTTAATAATATGAAAAATATATTTTTATATTATTATCAAAATACGTTCCATATTTTTTTTATTTACTATGTACATATATATATGATCGATCATTTCATTTGTAGAAAATATACTATATTATATTTTGTAGAGTATGATTATATATTTTTGTTTTGATAACATAACTATCTTCTGATAAGCTGTTATCAGTGACATATTGGTACTTGTTGTGATATGGTCGTTGAATTAATTTTGTTATAAAATAAATAATAAATTTAAAAAATTATATTTGTATTATAAGTTATTGATTTTTGATTGTTTGATAATAATTATTTCTTAATTGCACTCACATTTTCATATGTTTAGAAAATATTGTTATTTTTTTCTCTACCTTTCGCTCTCTAGCTTCAAGCTTAACTGGTGTCAACTTATGCCATACATTCAATTTATCAAGTTTATTTGCAACTGAATGTTCTGAAGCGCTTTCTTTACCTCTCTCGATCATATACAACGAATCAATAAAATCCGGGTTTTTTCCTACCGCATGGAAAGAATCTAGAGTT
>JAKRZM010001269.1:134678-158046 GCA_036379175.1 Heliconius cydno galanthus
ATTTATTCAAATAGACTGTTATAAGCACTTTTGAATAGTCGAATGAATATGTAAGCAAAAAGCTACCACCGGTTCGGAAGGCAGTTCTGCTGAGAAGAGCCGGCAAGAAACTCAACAGTTGCTCTTTTCAAAGCCAATGATACAATTTATTTAGGATTAGGATGGCCTCGGGTTGATATAATTCAAAACTCCCTTGATAATTCACTCTAATGAATTAAAAATACTAAATTACTAATAATTTAACAATCGTTACCTTTAAAACATAGAATGACATAACTAATGTAATAAAATAGAACGGACTCACAGTATCGACACCAACCACCTTCCCAGACGACGACCGACTCACAAATTAGGTTGTGCATGACTCAGCGCTTGTTTTATACGCGTGGGAATCGTAGTGATGGGTATCGACACCGCTCGCATATCGCTAACGCGAAACGTCGCTAACACGGCCTCTCCTGACCGGACGTCGTCCTCGGCGTCATTGAAAACTCTCGCTGGGGAGTTCCTCAGTAAAGAACTTTGATCGCTGTCTTCGCTCGAAACACTTGAAGCAGCAATCTAGCAGCTACTAGATGCACCTGAGGAATCAGCGGTATCGTCAGGGTTGTGGTCGTTATGATCTGTACGAGAAAGAAGTTCTTAATTAATCACATCAACATACCCCCGTCGTTGCATATTCTGTCATTCCTCACATAAAATAGAGGCCATGATACAAAATCTTTTGCAATAGAGATAAAATTACTTCGCTTTGAAAAACGATCATACATTGTCGTAACAAAAATCTCACTCAAACTCTTACTTGAACTTTTGAATTTCAAAGTGAAAAAGATAAATAGTAAAGAAATATTTAAAGGATACGTCTATCGGGATCCATGCAGAGATGCGTCGCGTGAGGCGAGCAGAGATCTGTAGAGCCGCGTCGCGCAAGGCGAGCAGACACGTAGAGACGCGTCGCGCAAGGCGAGTAGACACGTAGAGACGCGTCGCACAAGGCGAGCAGACAAGTAGAGACGCGTCGCGCAAGGCGAGCAGAGACAGGTAGAGACGCATCGCGCAAGGCGAACTGAGATACGTAGTGACGCATCGCGTAAGGCGAGCAGACACGTAGAGACACATCGCGCAAGGGGAGCAGAGATACGTAGAGACACATCGCGCAAGGCGAGCTGACACGTAGAGACGCGTTGGCGGGAGAGCGTCGCTTCAGTGCATCCACCGGAGGCACTCTTACTATATGGATCCCGTAACATGGTCTGCTTATCAGACCCACTCGTACGCAGACAGTCTTCAAACGTACGAGCGCATTCCACACGCAGAACGTATTTAAACGTGTGAAGCTTCCCAATACGATGACCACAAGCATACGTACTGAGGCATACAGAGTATCGTAGATGTGAAACATGGTCTCTTATCTGACCCACTCGTACGCAGAACGTCTTCCAACGTACGAGCTCATTCCACACGCAGAACGTATTCAAACGTGTGAAGCTTCCCAATACGATGACCGCAGTCACACGTATTGAGGTATACAGTATCATAGATGTGAGGCTCATCATGTAGATCGTATTCATCAAATTACTACGGCTGGCCAATCTCTCTTAGCCACGTATAGCCTGGACACCCTTTGCGTCCTTAAGACAAGACAAGCGCCAAATAACGCATGCCCTGCTGCTAGAGTCTGTAATCAAATAACATTTATTACCGCCTACGTGCAGTCACACACCTAAAGCATCGTAGGCTCGGCCGCTCCTGATTACTAAATGTTTTGAAGCCATCTGAAGCTTGCAAAAGGAGAAGAGAATTTGAAATCTTACTATCAATACTACTGATATAAGCGTGCACTCAAACATCAGCAGCAAAAAGCCAATAAAATTTTGAAAAATGTTAATTTGATAAACTTCAAAACAATTGAGTAATTGATCGAAAATAGGCCAGTACCATAAAATACCTGTATGAATAAGCAATAAAATATGTTGCAGGTATCAAAATGCCGGTTTTTGCCAACTGCAAAATATTCGTGTACGTAAGGAGAATGAAAGCAAAATGTATACCGTACAAGTATCTCCATCTGAGCTGCAAGTACAGCATATTAATATTAGCTAGTGCAATAATGTGACATCCAGGTAATTAGCAAGAGGACCAACATCGCTTTAATAAATATCACATTGTCATTCAGTAGTAACCTGTAATACAAAATTGATTTTGATATTTCAATAAAATTAATTAATCCTGTCTTACAATAGCTCGTCTCTTATATGATGTCCTTCCTCATAAGGTCCCCTTAGCCTCTAAACGTAGAGACGTTCGTAAAACGTAGAGACGTTCGTAAACGTTCAGTTTCAGTTGATGTTTGTATTTAGTTCTTTAGATAATTTTTTTTGTATTCACTACAACATAACAAAATTAAATTATGAATCTAAAAATATGAATTAACACTTATGTAAAATATTTTTTCTTGCTAAGTAAAAACTAAATATTTGTTTGTTTTGTTATAGGTGTAGAGTACATTTTTATTCCATCTCTTTTTACAAGTATTCTTTAATTGTGTACAGCTATCTCTTATTTTGTCGTTCAATTTTCCTTTTGGGTTCTCCATACAACGTAACATAGGTGAAGTGAATTGTGTTCAACTGACACGCTTGAAATACCACAAATGAAGAACTAAACTGAAAATGCATAAGTGAAGGAAGTAATTATGAGTATATCTCTGCAATCTGTCCTTTAATATGAAGCCCTTCAACTATTGTATTAAACAATAACACTAAAATAAAGAACAAATTCAAACAGTAGGCTTTTATAACATCTCTTCTCAGTCAACCGAACATAGACACCGACAAGTACGCGATGACTCCTGCGCAGACAAACCGCACCTACAATGAAACCCCGCGAGCTCCATCACAAGATACGAGTACAGTTGAGCTCGACGTTAATTGTCATTTACTTCGCCAGTTTATCTAAGAGATCTATTCTTGCGTATTTTTCGTATTTACAACACTCACAAACTTGTCACTTGTCAAGCTATAATTTGTATGGAACAGCAGTACAAGCCGTTTTAATTACGTAATTAGGAATAAATATCCGGCAGAAGTATCCTATTAGACTGAAAAACCTATGCACCTATTTATCAATTTTTGTACCGGCTACTTAATCCATGCTTCTATTTTACTTCGACTCGGCCTAACCTGACCACTACTGAATCAAATTGTTGTAAACGCCACACAATAAAGAAATATCCTCTATTCTTATCTGTAGATGGTGTTGATTGTCTCATTTCATTATTAACATTATAAAAGTTTTAATTAATATTTCTTTTTATGATTACAGTGACAATGTCACAAATATACATCAGAAACGTTACTTAAGCAAACATAACTAAACAAAACAAGTCTATCAAAGTGACGATAATTATAAGTACATTTGCAAGTCGGTTTATTTTAAAATAAGAATCCAATATAAAAATAAAATCATCCTATTGGTGGTTGGTGCCTAACGCGCGATTCTGAATATCTACCTACCTACTACCAAATAAATGATTACTTTTCTCAATGTCGACCAATTACAACATGTACGATCCTGTCGCACTTGCGTTATACGAACTTAACACGTACTTCATATCGTAATAATGAGGGTAGGAACGCCATCTACTCTTGCGACGGCGTGCGTAAGCTATACGGAACATACAACATATGACGCCTATTTTTCTCGAAAATTCCAAAGGACTACCACTAGGTACAGCCGCAACACATGACATTTTAGTAAAAAGTAACGATTGTTTCTATACAAAAATAAGAACTGTGAGGCAGATTCAATCCCACTTCTGATATTAGAAATCAGAAGCGGTAAATATTAAAAAATACAATGATATTAACTCAAAATATGATTTATTCAAATAGACTGTTATAAGCACTTTTGAATAGTCGAATGAATATGTAAGCAAAAAGCTACCACCGGTTCGGAAGGCAGTTCTGCTGAGAAGAGCCGGCAAGAAACTCAACAGTTGCTCTTTTCAAAGCCAATGATACAATTTATTTAGGATTAGGATGGCCTCGGGTTGATATAATTCAAAACTACCTTGATAATTCACTCTAATGAATTAGAGATACTAAATTACTAATAATTTAACAATCGTTACCTTTCAAACATGAAATGACATAACTAATGTAATAAAATAGAACGGACTCACAGTATCGACACCAACCACCTTCCCAGACGACGACCGACCCGCAAATTAGGTTGTGCATGACTCAGCGCTTGTTTTATACGCGTGGGAATCGTAGTGATGGGTATCGACACCGCTCGCATATCGTTAACGCGAAACGTCGCTAACACTATATTATATTTTGTAGAGTATGATTATATATTTTTGTTTTGATAACATAACTATCTTCTGATAAGCTGTTATCAGTGACATATTGGTACTTGTGATAAGGTCGTTGAATTAATTTTGTTATAAAATAAATAATAAATTTAAAAATTGATATTTGTATTATAAGTTATTGATTTTTGATTGTTTGATAATCATTTCTTTCTTAATTGAACTCACATTTTGATAAGTTTAGAAAGTATTGTTGATTGATTGATTGATTTCTCGATATATGGCGTTTCGAGCGTGCCAGTTGAGCACAATTCATTTCGCCAATGTCACGTTGTATGGAAAACACACAAAGGAAATTGACCGGTAATAAGAAAGATAAATATACACAATTATAGAATACATGTAAAAAAAAGAGATCCTGTGTATGTATTGTTGTCTTTTCTCTACCTTTTGCTCTCTAGCTTCAGGCTTGACTGGTGTCAACTTATACCATACATTCCATTTATCTAATCTATACTAATTTTATAAAGCTGATGAGCTTGTTTAATTCCGCGCAAATATCGGGAACTGCTGGTTCAAATTGGAAAAATCCATTTTTTTTAATTCCTGCATTTAATGAAAAAGAAAATGAAAATACGCAACTTTAAGTATAAAAGTAAAAATTTTATTTCATAATTTATTACAAAAAAAAAGGAAAAATAAGTGCTATAACACACCCAAGAAGTCGCTACATAGGATAAAGGAGTTGATATCTTTTTTTATATCTTATCTTATCTTATATCTCATCAATATCTTGATCAATCCTGACGCAGAAGAACGCGTTCGACTGTATACGCGACGGGTTGTAGGTTCGAAACCCCCTTGAAATGAAATGTTTAATTTCAGGTTCACAGGTTGCCTCTGTCTATCCTGCCATGAACAAGATTCAGAGTTAAGCTTATAATATATATCTTTTAAATTATCTTTTGTTTTTCATTCTGTTCTAAAATCTTCCTTCTTCATAATGGTTTTAGCAGTAACGTGTAGTAACTTCTAAGTTGCATATCACGGCTTTGATTCCCGCGTAGAGCAAATATTTATAAAAGAACTATTGAAAATCATGGGTTTTCTGTATATTTTTTGTCTACTTTCACTTCAAAATATCCTTATGTACATTGTTCATTGAAACATATTTCAAAACACTTTAAATCTTTTTACCGCAAACTCTTTACTACAAAGTAAAGATGTTCACATCCACTTTGTTCCCTAAGAAATTATTTTCTTAGCCATATTCTGTTTTTTCTGGCTTTTTTCTATTTTTTTATATGGGTACTTTGGCCCATAATTGGGTAAATAATCAATCCTCGTTATAATTTCTCCATTTTCTCTGTTACTTGCCGTTGCTGTGGCTATTCTGTCTTCCCCATGTTGGTGCTGTACGGTTAGAAAACGCTGAACCGATTCCAGTAGGTGATTGTGGTGGGGATGGAGGTAGTAGGTTGGTGGCCGGGTGATACACTTTCGCTGACATTGATACGCCATCTGGATTTTTTTTAATTTTGCTATGTTAATACAATATATAGCTTAGGACTTTATAACTAGGTATAACAAGAAACCTTTATACTATAGATTGCTTGGAGTTTAAGGTGGAAAATGAAAAATAAAGCTTTTTTTTTCCATTCCTATAGGTATTTCGACTATTCCGAATTTGGTGAATTTGTTAAATATTAAAATAATTTTTATTTCCTCGTTTTAGTAGGCAAACCGCGGCGTTGAATTCCGCCCCTTAACTTGTAATGTCTCGAATTCGGTCGGAAATTGGAGACCAAAAATGTTTAGACACCCCGTTTCCATTAAGATTTCGATTTACTACCTTCCGCCAAATTCTCAAGTTCCCGTGTTGAGTGGCAAAACATTTGAAATGTTTATGAAATATATCATCCCCCCTTATACCCTTACGTTACGAAGGTCTCGCTTTGGCAACAATTGGCAACATTGTCTTAACACTAAATTTCCTCTGTCTATTCTACTATGTTGCTAGTGTAAGTTTTTATTATATTTTACTAAGAAACGATGTTAAGAAAAAAATAACTCACTGTTAGAAAACGATCGATTGTATGAGTATTTAGCGTTGTGGTCTTTCGAGGGCGGCATTTTGAAACTGAAATAAAAAATAATTGGTCATTTAAAAAAGTTGTCAAATTCAATATCCTGATGGAAGACATGTAACAGTCTTAAGAGATGAGGGCTTCGTAATTTCGTCCTTTCATTGCTGGTGGTGTCTGGAAACGAAAGGGTTGTGACTCAAATCCCACTAGGGGTAGAGTATTATTTTCCTATTTCGCTCTGGTAGTCAAGACTAGTCTGGTAATAAGTGCGTTAAATCCACAACAAGAAACATAATGTCTCCTGCGGAGAGTAAGGAACGGAAGTATCTTAATAGGAACGGAGTGTCTTACCACTAGGTTCCCAGATTCCCTCTACCTACCTTACTAAGTACAGGGATGGGGGATACACCGTAAAAAAGGAAATTACATTGATTAAAAGGGTTTGGAATAGAGTGAAGCCATCGTAACTCAGTGTCGCACGCACAAACACGATGCTTATGGGTTCGATTCCCATTGGGTGGAAAGAGTTAATTTCCTTTTTCTTTAGCTGTGGCAACAAAGCTCAGCGTAGCGAGCCCATAGTGTATTAACACTAGGTTCTCTGCCTACCCTGCTATATGTTAATTATAATAATACTGAAAATTTTACTTTAACTACATTATACGGAATACTCGTATGTAAATCATTGCCATAAATATATAAGCGACGGAAGTCGTTGAGTGAACTATCAATATCAATCGTTTGTGATACAATTGAGGATGAATCGACCTACATACACACGGCGTTAGATAACAGATGGATCCAAGTTTTATAGTTTAGTTATAATTTATATGAAAGTAGGTAGGGTAAATAGATAGGTTCCCATAGGGGAATTTAATATTTAATGTTTTCATTACCTTGTTTTGGTAAATAGGCAAGCCGCGGCGTTGAGTCCTGCTACTCAACACGCAATGCTTCCAGAAATCGACGGAAAGTGGGGAGCAGAAGTGTCTTAATAGGGATGGAGTACCTTTACTATAGGTCCCCATCTTTCTTCTGTATCCACAACTTTGTGTGGGATACAGCGTGAAGCTATTCACGCTGTATCCCGCATATATTAAAAAAAATCTTATCGCAGTGGTAGATTTGAACCATGGTTTGTTGAGTGCCGAATTTATACCTGAATGTTTATTTGAGCAGAATAAAAAAGGGAATACAATATGAAATATAAAAAAAAATGTTTTTAAAACTTACTTTTAAATATTACTATCACTTATTTAACTCCAAAATAATATTGTTTCAAACTTCTGTATACACATGAAGCACTCTTAAGTACAAAAATGGTAATAATCACTAATTACTTACAGTTATTGCTAACGGAAACGGAAATTGATAATTAACACTTAAAATAGTGAATCATCACTTAGCCCTTTACATTTCTTTGTTAGGTTTTTTTTTATTTCAAAGTGGAACTCTATACCATGGCTCTCTCCATTCTCTCTAAATTATATGGACGAACATAATATATCATATTATATAAATCTTGATTGGCATAAACAAAACAATATTTTTATTCATCTTTTGATAAAAACAATAAATTTTAAATTTAACTTACGAAAAATTCATCATTCCTCGCCTATATACAGTTACTATTTTAAAGACATTACGCGTTGGCTAGCGTAACCTAGCACCGTTCTATGTCTGATTACACCTTGAAACCATTCCCACGATAAGTTATCGAGCCTGACACTATTGCGTCTACAGTACATTAATAAATGTTTTTTTTAATGTTATTTACATATAAAAAAACATTTATATCAAATGGCCGGGTAAACAGATTGAACCTGGAAACCAAGTGTTAAAACACTCTATTCCTGTTAAGATACTTCGTTCTTCAATTTCCGTCGAATTCTCGAGGCATTGCTTGTATCCTTTTGACTCTTTCTCCAGAGCGAAGAAATGAAAATATAAAATATTTAATTCCTCCAACTGAGAATTGAACCGACAACTCCTGTCGGCCTCTAAAATAAATGTTAGTATATAAATTATAAAAGCCATTCATTCACGCTAGATGGATATTTGTATAAGGTAGCAACTGTATCGGAACGTTTTCACACCGAACGCTGCGAGGAAAGTTTGCCTGCGTTTGAGCTATGGCCGTTGTTTTATTGTGGATATACTTTTAAATTTAAGTGTTTTCTACGCTTCACGCTATATCACGCGTATAGCAGGTTGGGTAAAGAAAACCTAGGGCTAAAGCACTCTGTTGTCCACCGACCGTTCAAATTTGTTGTGTTGTAACCCTAGGTTCACAGGTTCCCTCTACGGATAATGTATTGATGTGCGGGATACAGCGTGAACCTAAAATAAAAGGTAACTGAAGTCAATATCGCGCTTTGCTAACTAGAGCGACTAGTTTCCCCGATTGGGCATCAAACCAAAGACCGCCAGCATGGCCTCGTATATAAGAGATATTCAACATCTTAATAAAAATAACATTTTATTGTTCAAAGTCTCTAGAATAAGGCGGAAAATGGGGAATTCCTCGGCCTACCCTGATATGTGGGGGATACAACTTCTTTATTATTTAAATAGTCACTGACATAATCAAAGATAGATAAATACATGAGTTTACTCGTATAAAATTCGAAGAAATTATTGATCTATTTCAAAGTACTAGACAGGATACTTGAGTTTATGATAACTGTAGGTATATATAGAATATGATATAAAATGACATGGATATACAATGTTACATTTTTCAAAAGGTACAAAAGGTACAGGGTTCTGTACCTTTTAAGGAAAAAAGGAATCCTTATAAGATCACTTCGTTTTATTCAGGAAGACTTCGAAGTATCGCGTTGAAATTCAAACCATATACTCAAGTCTACAATCCCTTGATTACCTGAACCGTATTTCTATCGTTTATATCTCATAAAAGAGTTTTTGACAATACAAAGGGAAACAAAATTAATAGAGTATGGTTGACATAGAATTATCAAACTTGTCAGCTAGCATCTATAGGTAGTACGAGTTCAGGAAAACTCTGAAATCTATACATTTGTAGTTAAATTCTAAAAAATAACAGCCTCAAAACGGGAGGGGGGGCAAAATTTTCTATTAAAGCCGCTAAGCTAAGATGGGCTTTCAGTAAAAGCTTGAGAGTTCCAATTTTTGTACGAAACCCTCGATGAGCGAACCCGACTCGCGCTGGTCTGCTTTCAAATATGAATTTTATATATATATATACATACACAGATTGTTTTTCCGTCGCAGTTATTTAAAACAAAATAAAAAAACAAACTGTCACATTTTCTATTAGATAATGATATACTATCACGACATTTGAAAGAGGAGATAGCAAATGACATATCGAACGCAGAACGATAATAGTTTATCAAAGGTTTCTGCGTTTAAAATGTGATGCGCCTAGAATATTTTGGTTATATATTCTATTATTCATAAATAATTGATATTTAAAAACCACACAAACAATTAGAAACGGCATTATTTTCTGATTAAGTAACCTTTAAAATAATAACAATTAAATCAAAATTAGTTCATCTGTTTTGGAGCTATTTTATACGCCATATACAGATGTACAGATACATACAAACACTTTTCTCTGTTTCGCAGGGAGTTAAAAAAGAAAGCGAAAAAAGTGAAAAGGTAAAAAAAAACAAAATGTGCTGAATAAATTTTTAACAACAAAAGAACAGACGAAGAGCATGGAAGAACAATATCTGTGGTGTTTTTCATTTAATAATAATATATAAAAAAACTAAAATACTTACTCACTTTTAAGATCATATTATTTCAATAAAAAAGTACAGTATAGGAAAATAAACATTTTAAATTATAGACCTATTGATAGTGACGTCATTCAACCGCATTCGTTGATAGTAAAAAAAAATCTACGCAATATGTAACTTTCTACGAATGTTTATACAAAAAATGCATTTCTGTCATAAAACCTGATAGATACACAAATTAGGCTTCCGCTGTATCCTGAGCATAGTAGAACCTAGAGTAAGATACTCTGTTCCCCACTTTTTACCGAATTCACTTGAATTCGGTAGTGAGTTTGAGTGGTTAACTCAATACCTCGCTTTTGTCTATTAAGACTATGGAAATAGAAATATTTATTTCTTTCGAGTTACTGTACTAGCCCATAACCTCTCTTACCATCAGGGCAGTTCCATTACGTCATGATGGTTTCTTATGGACGAAAAGTGGAGAACAAAATAGAGGTCGTCGTTGCTCAGCAGTACAGCGTGGAACTGTTATATCGGTTATAGGTTCCTCTCCCATTCGACGACATGAATTATTTCCAATTCCTTGCTCTGATAAGAAGGCAAACGCGATGTTAAGTGCGGCCACCCAAAACCCAATGTCTAGAAAATTGGGATGTCCTTGGAATGGAGTATACTAACACTAGATTCTTTCTGCCTATCCTGCTATATACAGAATACAGGCTGAAGCTGAACGAAAAAAAGAGACTCTATTTTCTCAATTTTCTCCACAATTTATAATAATAAAGAACCTAGTCCTATCCACACAAAACCAACCCCACCAGCGCTTTGTTCGGCGCATACAACTTGCATATCTATTTATTTATGTATTTACTTTTCATCGGCGACAGCCATTTTGCTTATCACGTGATGAGATGTGTTTGTGAATACTAGATGTTTGATGTGTATTGCGGGATGTGTTACGTATGTTTAACTATTATATACATATTGTATGGAAATGTACTCTAAACTATACTATACTATAACTATAATATACAATACAATGCCATATATTCGCAATGGTTTTAAGTTTGATTCCCATTTGGAGAAATTTATAAATAATTTCCATTATCTTATATGAGCGAGCCTGAATTTTATTCTGGACACTGACCATACGCCCCCTCCTGATTCCTACGTTGTCTATTGCCTATTCGGTCTTACCAGAGACAAGATAATTATCTGTCAACTAAGTGCGGCGTTAAATTGCGCCACTCCACAAGCAAGGACTTCAATTGGAACAACAATTGGAGAACGGAATATCTTAACACTAGAAAGTTATATACAGAAAATCCACAAACGTAAAAAAATAATTAGACCAAAAAAAGAACACATTTCATTCCCTTCCGTATTACATTAATACGTTCAGTATTAATCCGTAAATTTTTCACTTGATTCCCCTTCATTAAAAGAAAACGCCGATACGAATAGCCCCCTCTAAAAGAGACAATCACTAATTACGCACTAAGCTATACAAATCGCGAAAAATGTTTACTAATTTGCTAGAAAAATGTATTTATATACTAGTGTTCCGTAGAAAATATAGAAAATTTATGAAAAAGAAACAAGTTTAATAGTCTCTATATTTTTATAGTATATTTTTATAGTAATTTCTATTTCTTTAACACAAAAATGACACCCTAGATACTTTTAGCATCGTATAAAATTATGAATATTTGTAGATTCTACGAGTAGATATAATTGGTGTAACAGCTACAAAACTAATGTTACTAAGAAAAGAAACAATAAAAAAATAATTAATGTCAAATAAAAAAAAATAATTATTTTATTTATCAAAAGTGTGTATACTAGTATACCTAATTATCTTTTAAAACTCAAGAATAAAAAATTACGTATAACTACATATTATAAATCTTAAACAGTTTTCACCCTACAATTAAAGAACCCTAAAAATGAAAAAAAAACACTCGCCAAACGAACTTATTTATCCCGCTGGATTTAATAAGGATTTCTCAAGCCGAGTTACGACGAAGTTTTAAATTTTTTTTCGTCGTAAATTCGTAATCTAGACGATATTTCGTCGCGAATTCAATTAGTAAGTAACAAACGTCTCGTTCGAGCTTCGAAATAGACATTAATTAGAATAAATATATGAGATTTTTAAGGCAAAATGGCATAACACTGTTTTTTATACGTTTTTTTAGATTCACGTTGCATATGTGTATATGCGGGAACATATAGCACGGTATGCAGAGAGAACCCACTCCTGTTCCCACGTACCATTTTTGAAGAATGGTGCGAGTGTTGAGCTCAGCCACTCAACGACTGAGCTCAACACTGCGTTTTGAACTAGATAACATTACAGACCTCATATATTATACGTAGAGAATTTTTCAGGAGAAATTTAAGAGCCATTTAATCCACCTCCAGAAATCGGCGAAAAGTGGGTAATGGAGTGTCTTAACACTAGGCTCCGTCTGCTTACCTTGCTACAGCCTCCTGTACATAGTAAAGATAAAAAATATAAATCTAAATTCGATTCGAACAGTTTCGCCCTTATAGTGAAATGGAAATAAGTAATAGTTGAATACTTTTAATGTATTTAAAGCTTTATTCCACACTTAGGAAATAAAAATATTTTTTTTAAGAAGTTCATCCATTGGTACAAAAATAATATCTCAATTCAAACCAGTAGTTCCTGTGATTAGCGTGTTTAACCAAACAAACGCTTTATAATATAGAGTATAAATATTAGCGTGTAAACTATAAGCTATTACTAATCCAAATGGTCAATTTATAAGATTAAACAAGACAGGTACAATACCTTACTTACTAATCTAATTTACGTAACCCTTTAATATCTCTAGATCGCGGTCTAAAAGACCCCTCGGTGGGGTTGAAGGGGTTGTCGCACGTAGCCTCCACCAATGATCTTAAATTTACGTCTTCCCTGGGTCTAATCGACCATTTTTTCCCGCCTGATTACCAAGAAAGCTAATATTGGCCCCCCTTCAAACAAATGTTAGCCCTTTATTCGTACCGCTTTGGAAAAAAAGACCCATAAAATATATCTAATTAGAAAATATCCCCGAGTCAAGACTGACGTTCATAAAGAATGTCAATTAAGCCTGGGACGTTTTTTCTTTGCGTATTATTTCTCTTTTTTTTGTAGGGCAATATTTTTCACGGCGCCGCGGCAAAGGGTTAAGATAGCGAAATTAGTATCGCTATGAAATATTAAGTTATTTTTGTGTTTGGTATTAGTGAGTTTTGTCCGTTCTTTTGTTAAAAAAATCCTTTTATTATACATATTTGTCCAGTTTTAATCCTGATTATTAATAATAAACGATTTTGTTTTAGGAACTAAATTTTAGTAACTAAATTTATTTGGTACACGAAGTACGTACGTTTCAGCCTCATTAATAGAATTAAAAAATATTACTGGAAATCGAATTCATAAAAATGATTAATTTTTTATATGTAGACGCCAAATGCGGAGCTCGGAGAGATATTATAATAATCTTTAGGAGAGAGGAGAGAAATTATAATAGTCCGGTTACGAATAAGCACAGGCGATGACAAATGTCATTCAGTATTTTGATTTAAAAAATTTAAAAAAATGTTTTGTTTAACCAAATTAAGCAATAGCTGCTATTTTGACTTAGTAAGTAAAATAATCGAGGCCATAATGGGGCATTGAGGCCAGTCGTGGCTTGCAGGGGCACAAAGTGACTGTAAACTCGTCTGGGTGCTGCCCAGCCCATCTACAATTGATGAAACTGACAAGTTTGTCTGGTTGAACGCCTGAATCTCAAGAACTTATACTACTACTAGCTTTGAATTTAAAAAAATGATGTCAAATACGTCCGGATTTAATAGTGTTAATACACTCCGTTCCTCACTTTCGTGTTCCCCAATTACGTGTTAAGGGGCGAAACTAAACGCCGGGCTTTTGCGTTGATGCCAGAGCGAAAATTGAAAATATTAATAAATATTAATTGTATGTATAATATTTGTTATATATATGGTGGTAAGTCTTGGAGAGTTACATAAACGTTGTAGATCTTATCTAATAACAATAGAAGAACATGCTATATAATGATACAGTGGGTTATTTTTAATGGGTTTGGTTTTTTTCTTATAATGAATAGTGTTTATTCTTTTTTCTTATTTTATTACTAGTGATTGAAAAATTAAGGGAACGGAAGTTTCTTAACAGGTTTAGGTTCCCAAGTTCCCTGTGCCCTGCGTTGTGCAAAGAGTGTAACTAAAAAAACGTTCAAAAACGCAAATCTTTCCTGCTCATGACTGTATTAGTATGAGTTAGAGCTTTCTTATTAAAATAAGTATATTTTTTTATTAAACATATTTCTTGGCATTCTCCATAAATTGCGATGACGTGGAAAAAAAATACAAAGTGAAAGTTTAAAAGAAAGAATTTTTATGTAAGGTATAATTCTAAACCTGTTTACGGGGATTCCCCCGAATCATTTGAGTCATTCTTTTACTATTGTGTAAATATTTAAAACTTTTTTTTTACATTTTTACTTAAAAGATTATACATGTTCGAATTTGTATGTATCTGTACGATACTGTCTCGAAAATTTCCCGCTGTGTGAGAAACAGAGTATGGCAACACTAGGTGCCCTCTACCCTTCCTGCTATGTACGGGAAACAGCGTGAAAAAAACAAAACCGTATTCAAATGATTCAGAGGTTACTAATCGATCCACTAAAGTGATGATCCTTTAATTACGAAAACAAAGGAAATGACTCATCCTGTTGCGGATAAATTGTCAGTTTTACTTAAATAATAATTTAAATGAAGTTACAGTTTAATTTTGTTTTCCTAAAGTAATATTTTTTAAAGGATTAAATATTAAAAAGGCTTTTGTGGCTCAGGGGCACAGGTGTGCGGCTATCTGAGCAATGGTTGTGAATTCGATTCTCGCTTGATGTAATGAAATATTAAATATTTTTATTTTTTTACTCTGGTTGGTCTGGTTTGGTCTGGTTTCAAAATTCGGCGAAAAATGGGGAATGAAACGTCTTAATGGGAACGGAGTGTCCCAGGTTCCCTCTGCATATCCGGCTACGTTCAGGATACAGCATGAAGTTAAAAAAATAAATATAAAATAACTATCTCAATGTTTTCTCTTGAGAGATGAATAATATTTAAACAATTATACACTGTTAAGAAAAAAAAGTTGGACTAGTTAGTGGAGAACAGAGTGTCTTAACACTATATATTCTACACCTAACCTGCCATATACGACAAAATTATTAAGATATATAGGTAAACCTATGTCGCACAGAAGACAACCAGCGGAAGTATCGATAATTGTTTGTACAGGGTCAAGGGCTATAGATAATCAACGTAGCACTGACCTACAAACTTCAATACGAATTGTTATTACTCATTTAATTAGGTAAATTAGGGAATCCACGTTTTAATGTAATTTAGATATATTTGCAAAGATAAGATTTACGGTTTGTTTTAGTTGAATCACTAAATAAAGACCGGAAAACCGGAAATAATGGTTTTTCTATGTCAATTTTAGCGTCACGCCTTATACCGTATAGCAGTCTAGTGCCAAGAACCTCCGTTCTCCACTTTCTGTTGAAATAAGAGACTTTGCGTGTTAAGTGATACAGCTTAATGCCGTACATCGTCTTACTAGAGCGGGAATATTTCGTAAATTTTATTTTGATTACCTATACAACGGACGCACGAAAATAATGGATTGAAATAGTTGAAATTTGATGAATAAGACAAAGTAGGGGTACATTAAGAGAGGATTGCTCAAAATTCTTATTTATTTTTAGTCTTAAAGTTCACACAACCAAAATCTATTCTACTAATTTAAATATAATCCTTCCCCTTAAATAGACTACCTTAACTTAACGTAACTTGTGACGTGGGGAATGACGTTGTAAGCTACTTATATAATACTATAATTAGTTTTGTGATATATGTTGAAGCTGGTTACTGGTTATGGGTTCGATCCCCATTCGAAGAGATGAATTATTTATTTAAATTTATATTTCCATTTTCTACTAGGTTCCCTTTGCCTACCCTGCTGTGTACAGGATACAGCGTGAAGCTGAAAAACAAAACATTTTCCTTATAATATATACCTACAGATATAAAACGACGTCGGTTTTTTTAATTTATTTAATTTTTTAATAAAGTTTTTTTATATCAAGATACATCTCGTTGCTATGCAAATTTTATTAAAATTAAGAAACTAAATGTTTTTTGTGTTGAAACACTTAAAAGTCGGTTACCACCCGAATCCATTACGATTGACTGGCGCAACTCAACGCCGCACTGCCTCACCAGCTCACACCAAAATAGACATTATTTATTTATCATTTCTTATAATCTTATTCAATATCTTTAAGTAATATCCTAAAAGGAGTAAAATTTCATATATATTTCGACATCCGTTACACCGTTACCGAATTCTAACGGTATATTCTATATCCGTAATGATGAATATAGCGACGTGGTCACCCACATATTACATAGTGACAGAACATTACTTTATCTGGGTCAATATAAATTTTGCCTATAGCTTGTATTGAATTTCGTATTATTTATTAGCTTTCCATTTCTCCTAACCAGTCGTGTACCTAGTCGATAGGTTTTGGGTTCGATTTACGATCGAGGTAATGGAATATTTATTACTTTCATTTTGTACTTCTGGTGACGAGCTAAAGCGCCTCAAACACGGCACAATACGCAATGAATGAATGAGAAATCTTCGAAAACTGGGGAACAGAAGTGTCTTAATGGGAACATAGTGTCCTAATCCCTGGATCACTCTGTCTACCTTTCTATGTGTAGGATACAGCAAGAAGGAGAAAAATCTTATATATATATCTACTCTACAGTAGGTAAAGATAACCTAGTGTTTTAACACTCTGATCTCCACCGTTCGTCTTTTTTAGAGATATTAGGGACCGAGTGGCGAAACTCAACGCCGCAGTTTATCTTATTAGACCAAGAAAATGTAAAATTACTCAAATACAATAATTCCTAGGTATACAATAGTTTATACTATCAATACATCAATAATATTCTTTTAAAGATTTATTAAATCTAAAATATTTCGTTAGCCGACTTCTTTTGTCCTAACTATTGTAATTCTAAGACCACATTTCTAAAGTTGATTCATTGATTCAGGTAGTATGATTCATAAAAGTAAAAGGCAAGAGGTGTGCATTCTTTACATATTTCTTAGAAGAATAACCATTTTAATTGTTTTACTTTTTTTTAGTTAGCGTCACTGTATATCCCGCAAATAGTAGGGTTCGGGACAGGGAACCTGGGAACCTATTGTTACGATTCATTGCATTTTGAGTGGCAAAATCAACGTTATACTTCGTCTGGGAAAACGAGGAAATGAAAATATTAAATATTTCATTTCCTCGCGTGGGAATGGAACTCATAACCTGTCGTATGCACAGTTCACGCTTCTGCCCCTGCGCCATGACGGCCTCTTTTTATGATACTTGTAATCAAAAGTAAATGGGGAACGGAGTGTCTTATCATTAGGTTCCCTCTGCCTACTCCGTTATGCGGAAAGATGGTAAAGTTACGTTTTTGTTACTAGCTTGAGAAAGTAAACAACGAAATTAAAATTAGTAAAGAAGACTATGTGACCGAAGCCGCGACGTTGGCACTAGTATTAATTATATATATACTTATATACAAATATGTCTATTTATATATTTCGAAGATATAACAATAGCCATACTGTTTTATAATATTACGTCATGGAAACGGTACTTACGTTACGTAAATAAGGATAATGAAACACTATGTTTAATTTGTAATAAATGTTGTAAAATATATATGTTTAGCCCCACACCAGCCTAGCTATGTGCGGGATCTCTATCCCGCAAGAGATAGTAGATCTCCTTCTAGCAGAGCAGGCAGAAAGAGCCTGGGTTAGCTAGTGTTAAGATATTCTGTTCGAGTACAGACACTTATGCATGTTAAATGGCAGTTTCTTTCATTTCCAGAGCGAAGAAGATGAAAATATTTTGATCCCCCAAAAAGGAATCGAATGTACAACTATCATGTTCACACTTACACTTATTTTCATAATAAAACGCCTATAATTAAAAATACTAGGTAATTATATTAAGAATAGTTGCGCGTGCGCATTTCAATGTTTTAGCAATTTTATTGTTATTATAGTTATAATTGTTATAAATATTCAATATCGTGAATTTGTATGGTTTAACAAATTCTTTCAAATATATTTGAAAACGCACGTTTCTTGACTGATTATTACGCGATGATTGTTGATTTGAACCTACACCCTGGCTAGTATATCCCACGTACAGCTTAGTAGGCAGAGAGAATCTAGCGCAAAGAATCTCCGTTCTCCGCTTACTGCCGAATTTTGAAAACATAAAGTAAAGGAGTAGTAGAGAATGAATTAAATAGAAATTATCTCACAGATTGTTCTATTTAGCAGCGTGGATATAATTATTAAGTAAGTCTTGCCAGAGCAAGGAATGCAATGGAATCAAACTACCCCGAGTGGAAATCGAATTGACTACCATTACCTTTAAAGTCAGACATTGTTTAAAAAAAAACATATATATACATTTTAAAAATAACTATGCAATAACAATATACTCATTTACTATAATTAGTTATCAACGCTTGTAGAATAGTTGATAAAGTTTTACTTGTAATTAGAGTAATTTGCATCGTATTTCATTGTATTAAGGTGCATTATCAATTGAGTGTAATATATACAAATGTGTATCCTTATATGGTGTACAATGTATATAAATTGGTTAAATTAATTATTTATTATGTTAAGCTTGTATTTTCATATTATTGTATTAAAACACGAGTATTGGGNTGCTCTATTTAGCAGCGTGGATATAATTATTAAGTAAATCTTGCCACAGCAAGGAAATGGAATCAAACTACCCCGAGTGGAAATCGAATTGAGTACCATTACCTTTAAAGTCAGACATTGTTTAAAAAAAAAACATATATATACATTTTAAAAATAACTATGCAATAACAATATACTCATTTACTATAATTAGTTATCAATGCTTGTAGAATAGTTGATAACGTTTTATTTATAATTATAGTAATTTGCATCGTATTTCATTGTATTAAGGTGCATTATCAATTGAGTGTAATATATACAAATGTGTATCCTTATATGGTGTATAATGTATATAAATTGTTTAAATGGATTATTTATTATGTTAAGCTTGTATTTTCATATTATTGTATTAGAACACGAGTATTGGGGGTTCGATTCCCGATCAAGAGAAACTGAGATACTAGGTCAACGGTGGCAATTAAATAAAACGTGAAGCTTTTTTAGATTTTTTAAAAAAAAATATAAAATAGAGTAAAAGCTTAACTCCAAACCCCCCACTATAACTCTCAGAGTTATTCCCACTAGGTCATATATTATACATTTTTAAAATAACACATACATATAAAATCTTATGTATATAAGACAGAAAAAAAAGTTAAAATGAAAGTGCAAAAACTAACAGCACTGAACTGATAGCCTGAACTGGTTTTGATAAAAACAAGTTTATTGTCTGATATAAATACAACAGAATACAGTTTTTTTTATAATAAAATGAAGTGAGAAAAAGACAATAATAAGCATCAATTGCTTTTGGGCAAAATGTGTTGAGTGGCGGGACTCAACGCCGCAGCTCAACTAGAGCTCATAAATTAAAATAAATTAAATATAATCATACTTTAAATTAAAAACAATCCCCAACAGCCTCAAAAAAATTAGAAAGTATATTTTTTACCGTCAACCTATATTCCGTACATAGCAGGTTAGGCAGAGACAATCTAGGAAACTAGTGTTAAAACACTCCGACAAATTTTAGAGAGAGAGAGAGTTACGTGACTTCAAGTACATTTATTAGAAATTTAATTTATTTTCTTTAAAAATGAATAATATAAACGGAGATTGGAGAGTATTAACACTAGATTCTGACAGCCTTCTTTGCCATATGCTGCAAATTCATTAGAAAACCTTAAGTATTTTACTATAATTTTGTAAATATTTCATTAAAGTATCGTTTAATTCACTTATAGTTATAATTAAGTAAGATACTAATGAAAAAATGTTATTATACCGGTTTTAATACAACTTTCATTTAAATAAAATCAATTCATTGTTATATTAGTGATTGTAGAGTTGGCAACTCCTGCGCAGCTATTATCTAAACTTACATTAAGTGTCTATTAATTGATAAGATAAGATAAGATACCTAAAAATTAACTTTTGAAAAAAGTTACTTAAATATAAATATTATAATTAATTAATATTAATTAATTTAATCTTCATTAAATGACTTAAATATAGTTATTTAAACTTAGCATTTAACTAAGCTCGGTTAAAATAACCCTAAAGTGACACACTTTGTACTCAACAAGTGTTCTGTTATAAAAATAGTAACCGAAAGCTGACTGACTGTATATTACAATTAAAACTTAAAATAACTTTTGAACTTTCAATTATTTATAAATTTCAACTTACGTAGTCCAAGATTCAAATCCAAATGCAACTATAAACAATCACAGATAAGTAAATATTAAATAAACTTAAAAAAAATGAAAAAAAAATCGATAAAATTGACTTCTCGTAGTCGCAAGCTGTTCACAACTGGCCATTTGGCATACACTGACTTGACAGTATGGTTATAACTGCAAATACTTATTTTGAACTTTATTCTTCTAATGTAAAGTTCAATTTTGAACGTGTCAAAACTAAAATAACTGAGCAAAGTAGATTCTAAGGAAGATTGGGGTCAATGACGTATTTTTTTTGCGGTTCTAATATCGCAAAGTGCGGAAATAAATTGATTGTTTCATTTTTTTTTGTTTTTTTTTGTTTAAGAAAAAAAATGTGGGTCAACCAGAGAGAATGTAGAGATTCTCTGCTCTCTCCTTTTTATATAAATTGTTATTAGTTTTATAAATATTATCCATTAATGAACCCAGAGGCACAATCAAGTGAATGTAAGTGCAATAGGTTGTAGGTTCACTTCCCACAGGAGGAAATGAAAAATTTTTTTTTTCCCAGTAACATTAAGTTACCAGGTTCTCTATACTTACCTTAGTGTGTGGGGGATACAGTGTGACGCAAAATGCATGTATGCGGATTCGATTCCCTTTAAGGGGAATGATTAAATTATATTTAAATTTCCACGCTTTGGCAATTGCCCGGCGTTGAGATCCTGTTCTATCTGTACTAACTAGTAAAATGTCTTCTGAATCACCAAATTAGTATGTAGAGAGTTACTTATATATAATTAAGTATGTATGTGTCGTACAACATTTCTCAGAAATCATCAGATTTTCGCAGCTGTATTAAATTTATATATGCTTAATAAGTAGCTTGTATATAAATATTACGTCAAATAAAAGTTAAGGCCAGTTGTGGCCCTGGGGCATAAGCGTGTGACTATCAACGGGATAGGTTGTGGGTTCGATTTCCACTTGAGAAAATGAAATATTTAATATTTTCATTTCGTCGTTCCCTTAACGTTAAGTTTCGACACCCAAAACGCAATGCGGAAAGAGAGGTACGGAGGGTCTAACTAGGTCCCCAGGATCTCTCTGCCTACCTTGCTATGTGCGGAATACAGCGCAAAGCTAAAAATACTTAGTTAATATTTACATTACTTAAGATATGGATAAATTAATATTTAGATTTGAAATTGTTTTTCTCGGGCTTGGAGTAATCGTTTTGGAAATGTTACAAAAGTTTAAACTTCTTTTTTTGTTAAGCCATTCGTTTCGTTCATTCGCGTTCATTCATTCGTCGTTCAGTCTTAGTTCATTGATCGTTCATTAAAAAAAATTAAGAAATAACGAAAACTTCTCTTGGTTGTCTCTGCTTACAACTATATCTATACGAATCTATAATAATATTGTGAGGTAAATGAGTTGGCTTGGTTAGATATACCAATCTCAGGAACTACTGGTTAGAATCGATTAAACAACGTATTAGTTAGTCCCTCTTTTTCAAGGAAGGCTGTATGGCATGACTAATATTAATGATTTCGAGGAAACATTGCACTTGATACCAGTGTTACTTCGTCATACATATGTCCTGTGCCACAGGAATGTGTCACGTGTCATACATATCTCCTGTGTCATAGGCAGAGGTGCAGGTGAAAGCTTGTCTTAAAATATACAATATAAATATACAAAAAAAGATAAAATTTATTGTAAATCATACCGATTTTGTTTATTTTTGCCTAAATAAAACAAAAATTCTATTTTTCATCTTCACATGGACTTAGTAGGTAACGTAGAAATCTAGTATTAAATCTGTTCCTATTAAGACACTTCCGTTCCCCACTTTCCGCCAAATTCTCGAGATACTCTTCACCTAGTCACCAGAGTAAGAAAATGAAAATATGAAATATTTCATACCCACGTATGGGAATCGAACCCACTACCGTCGTACGCTTTCACCCTGCGCCTCGACGGCCACAATCCAAGGTTAATACATTTATAATAATCAATAGGTAATTGAAAAACCTATAGCATATAAGTAATTGTCAAATAAGGCAACATTATATCCAGGGAATTCCCATAGACTTGTTTGATTGTTGATAAGTTGATAAGAGACCTCAGTGGCGCAGTGGGTGCGCCATGATAGTTGTGGATTCGACCTAATAGTTCGGCCTCGACAGACAAGTTTAGCGTTAAGTTCCACTACGACAACTTAATATGTCTCGAAATGTCTCAAAAATTAAGCGGTACGCGGTGAACGGAGTGTCTTTTCACTACGTTCCCTCTGTCTATCCTGTCATATGGGAGGATACAACATGATAGTTTTAACATATTATATATCTGAGTAATTTAATTTAAAATGTATAATAATAATCTTTAAAAATGTTAACCAAGTTATTAGCAAAACTGTTAAAGACGAATGTCTCTTAACATTTATAAGGCGCTCAATATTAATAAAAGTTTTTTTTTAATCGAAATTGTAATTTTTTTTTAGTGATCGAGATATGGTTTTTACTATACATTTAATTTCGTGTAGGAATAGCAAAATTAATCTATATATATAAAATCGAAAGGTCACTCACTCATCACGAAATCTCAGAAACTACATGTGCTAGGAATCTCAAATTTTGCATAGGAGTTACTTATAGGACGTAGGTGCTCGCTAAGACGGGAATTTGCAATATTCGACTTCTAAG